>CM057229.1:83318346-83918346 GCA_029891385.1 Erythroxylum novogranatense | reverse complement strand
GGATTCTCTCGAATGTTAAACTGTTAAGAGTTAGCAACCATATTAGAAATTAAATTTTTGTTTCAACAAGTATCTTATCTACCAATAGACCTTCTCTTGATGCATCTATCATACTTCTTTCTTGCGGTAGAAGCCCCTCGTAGAAACATTGGATCAAAAGTTCTTCATTGATTTGATGGTTAGGGCAACTAGAACACAACCTCTTCAAACGCTCCCAAAATTCATATAATGTCTCCCCATTATGCTACCTAATTGTATATATTTCCTTCCAAATATTTGTATCTAGAGAGGTAAGGACATACTTCTCCAGAAGAAGAAAAAAATTCATCTTATTCCAAGTAATGATTTATTTATAGGGTAATTAGCAAAGCCAATCCTTGGCGGTGTCCCTCAATAAGAAAGGGAAAGCCCTCAGCTTAATCTGCTCTTCTTATATCGCAATTAGCTTTATGTTAAAATAGATTATGTGAAATTTCTTTCAATGCTTATGTGGATCTTCACTTGGCATACCACAAAGAGTAGGCAAAAGATGGATTAAACCAAATTTAATATAACATCCCATTTCCCATACTAAGGGTTAAAACCCTAAAATATGGTCCATGTGAGATCAATAAGAGATTAAGAAAAATGTAATTTATACTCATGCATAATGTTAGCATACACGCATTTGAATTTGAATTTTTTCACACATTAAAATGATTATACATGCATTCATTGACATTTCCGAGTATAATTGATTTATATATGTGGAATATGATTTTTATTGAGAATTGTGATTTTTATATAGGGTAAATTGATTTAGAGAGTGTATTAGTTGCTTTAGAATTTTTGGTGAATTTTAGGAAAAATGTCACTTGGCAAGTAAATTGATGAATGGTAATAGAAATGAGAGTTAAATGATATTGACGAATTTTATAACCGGCTTTAGAAATTGTGAGAAAATGATATCAAAAATTAGGAGACAATTGTAGTAAAATTTTAGAGTTGGTTAGACTAGTTAAGTGAAAACTAGTTTAAAGTCTTAAAGGATGGATGAGTGACAAGTGTCACTTGTAAAGTTAATCTTAAAATGTAACACCCCACTCCCACATGACCCGAACCCGACATCGACGGTGATATCCGAGTCCGTGCCCTGAAAGGGAGGCAGGCTACATCACTCAGTCAAACTCAGTATAATTTTTTTAAACACATACACACACACATGATAATTTATGCTAAAAATAATTTGCATAAACAAATCAATGGCCTCGGAGTCCTTTTCATAAATACAATTTATTTCAATCTGTTGACTTTACAAATAGTCCAAATCAGTAATACACAAATTCAGAAAAATAAAAATACACTAATGCAGACACGGACTGATCCCGACCACTTCCCTACTGTATTAACCAGCAGATGTCATAATCCCGTTACCTAACGGGGTATTCTTCTGAGTCCTAAAAAATAATTGCAAATTTTGGGTGAGTTTTACGAACTCAGTGAGGAATCATCATCAATGGTTCACTCAATTCATGCAATACAATAATTCAAATATTACATGTTTTCACATTGTTGCATAATTAAGCACATTGCCCAATTGCACTTGAACATAATCAATGTGCCACATTCCATTTGCTTAAATATCTATACCTAATTGAATTTATAAAACATTCAAACACAAGACGGTTGTTGCCCAATTTACACTCAGAAATACACAGAACCACAAAGCAGTTAGCCTTTCATTCATTCAAAGAAATGCAACCCAATGCAAATATAACACACATGTGATCCTTTCTAATTTGTTACGGTGTTGTGACCGAGCGCCTAAACTGTCCCAATATGGGCGCATTAATCGGTGAGCCAAAGGCTCTGAACAGTCCCAATATGGGTGCATTAATCGTTGAGCCAAAGGCTCTGGATCACTGTAGGGCTCGAGGCCTAATATAAACGTTGAGCTTGTAGCTCTCAGTGGCTGCTCCGGTCACAACTCTCATTAACTGATCATGCATTCATGCATGGAATGCACGTGTCACAATTAAACCATATTACATCACAATCGGATCCAAATTATCACATACAAACAATTGTTTCACAACAATTCACAGTATAGTCACAATCACAATTTATAATCCCAAATAACACATTCATACAATTGGTTTACAAACAATCACATTCCAATTACAATCACCAGTAAAACACTCCTATGTCATAATCTCCCACATACATCGGACACCTTCGGTCCGGAATATTGGCACAAACAAACGCAAGAGTCCCTCCATTATTCTCCACAGTTGTATAAGTGCAAAATATAACCAAATAATAATTGAGGAACCATCTAGGTTACTCACCTTTGCTTCCGAAGCTAAAGCCTGGAAGTCTCGGCAATGTCTGTGAATTGACGTTCTAATGCGTCTCTAAAACAGTCCAAATATCCAACATTACCAAATTGGCAATCAGAAACATTTAATAATGCACATGTAGCAATTAAATGTGTACAATGCATGTTCGTGACATTCCCGGCACTATTTCATAATTTCCCATCACAACAATTTCCTTTAATCATTAGAAACTTATTGACACTAAAATCACTCAATTCGGACTTCCATAGGTCCAATTATTAAGAAAATATGGATCGGAAAAATCATTACCCGATCCCCTCACTTCGACCTAACCCAATGCCGTTAATTTCCACTCTAAAAATTTCCAATTTCACAAATAAATGAAATTAAATATTTCACAAATCCGATGCCTCGAGAATCGGGTCAATCGGACGTCGGATGGAAAAGTTATTCCCAAAACATGTCCAGGTCAATACACTATGAAACTTCACTCAGGAAAATGAGCATCTTAATGGCTAAATTGAAAACCAACCTCTTCATAACAATTGTAGAGCTATGTCTCTAGTTTACTTAGGAAAAAGAATCAGTTCGATCCGAGCTCTCTAGCTCAAGATATCCACAAATTACTAAAGCATGTTCAAACTATTCCAACCGATCCACCCACTTAGATCCAACCATCTCCTTTTTGTTTAATCTCAAAAATCCTAAGTCTGGTATGGAAAGATATAAAAACCTCTTAGGAAACCATCGCTTCGAAAATCAAGTCGTTTGGAGGTCGGATGAAAAAGTTATGCACAAAAGATTGGACAGAGGTCGGAGGGCGAGCCGGGCTCTCCACTCGCCAGGCGAGCTCGGCAAGCGGGCGCTCACCCGCATGGGCAAGCGTCTCGCTCGCCCACGAGCGAGCGATGCCGACCTATTTTTCATTTTTTTTTCCAAACTCTTTTCCAAAAACCAACTCTTCTTTCACAAGGTTGATCTTTTCACACAAATGTCCAAATGATACAAGATCGGTCTCATTGGAAAGGTCTCGGAAAATCCTACAAGTTTCATGAAGAACTTGGAATTTAATTACACCTCTAAGGGTGTCAAAAATTCACTCAAAGACTCAGCCTAGTCACATATTTACTACCATAATGCAACATTAACACAAAAATTCATAACTTTTTATCTCCTTAACCAAAAATTCCCAATTTTATATCAATAAAAAGAGCAAAACAAATGCTACATCTTTCAGTAATAACTTAGAAGCTAATTACACCTCTAACCAAATCAAATTCGCAAATAAAAATTCAACCTACTCAAACTAGTCTCAACAGAAACCCAACCTTTCAAAATTCATAACTCCAAATCCCCTTGGCGAAAATTTCCATACCATATAGGGATAAAAATCTCAGATAATAAACTACAATTCTCAGGAAGGACTTCACAACAAATTCCAATTCAAAATAGGTCGAATTCTCTCATGAAGGTGATTGTCCTGTCAAAGCTTATGAAATCAGCATGTAATCTCAACTACGACAAAACTTTCCAAATTTATATCTTACAATCCTCACATCCAAAATTCGCATAAAATATCTCATTAGAAAGCTATAACAATCCTCTACAACTTTCAGTAATACCAATTTCTCAAAATCGGTCTCCTTTATCCTAGAAAAATTCTCAAAGATTCAGGTCATCAAGATGGAACCAAAGCTCGGATACTGTTCATCCAGCATGTACATTTCAAACTTCCAAGCTAAATTCAAAGCTCTTCCAGCCATAATTGGGCAGAACTTCCTTCATAGGAATTCTAGCCTTATCTCTCAAGTTTAATTTAAAGCAAACCCCAACTCAATATAATGACCACATAAAAAGTTATAAACAAATCACTGAAACATATACAAGTTCCATTTTCCAAATTTCATACTAAATCCTACTCCTTGCATGAAACCATCAATACCACATCACTAAACATCCCATTTAGCCAAGAATTTAACCACAAATTCATCAAAACATTTCCTTGAGTAATTAATCCCAATTGGCAGCACACAATCTACACAATTTTCTTACTTTCATTTCACTCAACCAACATCATACTAACCAATCCAAAACACTTAAGGCCAATCGAAAAATTAATCTAAAACTTGTTAAGTCATTTATCCACACACAACTATACATTACACCCATCCAATTAACATACTACTTCGTGCAAGTGATGCACAAGATGTCATAATTATTGCTTCTAACCACTAAATGAAAGAACATAAACACAAAGACTTACCAAAACAAGCTTCAAATCCCTGATTCTTTAATCACCTCACCAAATCCTATATCTCCTCTCACACCATACAATCATCACTCCTTACTACAACAATCATCACCATGTCAAAGCTTAGACACATGGAGAGGAAGAACTTGACATAGAAGAGCCTTAGATAAAGAGGAGAAGGATAGCACTTACTAGGAGGAAAGAAAACAAACCACCGAAGGAGGAGGAAGGAGACACTTTCGAAGGAAGGAGAAAAATAACATTTAAAAGCATCTTCCACTCTTGCTAAATATAAAGTGTCATGGAAGACTTGCCTAACTCAAGATATTTAAATAAACAATTGAGAAAATGACTAAGTAGGCAAGTGACATGTGTCACTTGCCACTTGTCCTAGTTTATATTCCGGTTCCAAATTATACTCCAATTTCTCGTCAAACTCCAATGGCTTATCTTAATAAATCCTATCATATCTCCAATTGTCTAGTGTCATTGGCCAGTCATTTCTAATACAGGAAAACCACTCAGTCAGTCAATTGAAAATTTTTCGGTCCGAGCATGTACCCCGAAAAATTCCAGAAAAATTCCTGAAATTTCCTAAAAATATGAAACACACAAAAATCCACTCCAATTTATTTTTTTCAATCACAATAACACATTTTTCACACTAACCACAGATGCCGGAAAAATGTCATGAATGCATGTACAATCATGTGCATTTACAAAAATTACAATTTATGCATATATGAAGGTCATATTAAGCATGATCGTGCCGGGATACGTTTACACACTTGTAACCCATTCTAAATTACCATTTTACCCTTCCCATCGGTGATGGGATGTTACATAAAAGCTTATTACTATTCTGTTCACTTAAAAGACCACGTTACTGTTGTGCTTTTGATCTTACTTTCTTCTTCAAGATTTTTCTTCATCTTCTGGAAGCTTTATCACTTTCAAAAATGTCTCACCCTCATAATGCAAGCCTTGCTCTGATTTTCAGCTTGCTGCCTCTTTTTATTATTTTCTTCACTGTCGCTAAAATACCTAACCCAAACCACCTTCAAGATGATGTACGTGGATGTAAGAAGACTTAGGGCTTCTAGAGCTTTTTCAATATTTTGGAGTTTTAACAATTATCTTGTAATCCTTATAAGTGGAACAAACATGAATCAAATTTGCTAATATATTTGTCATTACATGATCATGAGAAACTGGTTATTTTTCATGAACACTATAGGTTTAAGATGAAACTATGAAATTTTGATTTTAACATATTTGATATTATTATGTCATAAGAGAGTTTTAAAATGATTTTTTTAGTTTGAAAGATCAATGAAAATAGGAATGAAATGAGTGCAGAAATTTTTGCGGAAGAGTTGTATATACGTGTATGCTCTGTTTTCTTCATTGTGTATGTTGGACCCCGTCTCCGAGGCCCAACATTCGGAAACACACAAGCATAGCAGACCCAAAATCGACCACACACTTACCACAATTTGGGAAAACCTCCAAAAGGAAATTCAGATCGACTTCTTAAGGACATTTGTTCCTCATGATCTAACGATTCTAACGCCACTGAAAACGGTCAATTTGGATTAGAAATAAAGAAGTTATTACCAAAATGCTTTTTAAAGAAAATAGTCAAAACTGAACACTTTACTGACTTCACGTCAGAATTTGAAAACCTTAGAAGCTAGATTGCCAATCGGTTCCTTCATAAAACTTATAGATTTAGGTCTCTAGTTTAATTTAAAATAAGAATCGCCTCAATCAGAGCTTTATAACTCAAAATATTTCAAAATAAGTGAAGCATATTCAGACTTTATTGACCGACCATCACACTTTGTTTCAAACCACTTTTTACAATTTAAAAGCAATACTGACAAATCAAGTATAAAAAGATATAAAATGTTCTTAGGAATCTATCGCTTCAAAAATCAGCTTAATCGGAGGCCTATGCAAAAAGTTATGGCCAAAAGAATGGAGAGGGGTCGGTCGGCCAAAAACCGACCCCAAATTCGCGAGCTCGCCCACGAGGGGCGATCGCCTCGCAGCCCGACCTTTCAGACTTCGAACCCTCATAACTTTTGATTCCGAGCTCCAAATTAGACACGGTTTAATTCGTTGGAAAGCTAAGAGACAACTATACAATTTTCAAGAATGACTCAAAGGCAGGCTCAGACACTAAAGGAATCAAAAGTTTTCTCCAAGACCGATCGACTAGCTTCTCCTAAACAGTACTGGAACTTGTAAACACCATAACTTTTGACCTAGGACTCCAAATTTAACAAACTTAGTGTCTATGGAAAGCTAAGAGAACGCCCTACAACTTTCATGAAGACTACCGACCCAACTTCTAACTCTAAAAGGGTCAAAAATGACCTCAAAGTCCTGTCTGACATCTGCCATATAAACACACCCGCACTTAATTCTAACAGCTCATATCTACCCATTTAACACACCCTAAAATAGCTCATAATACATCATGGACAAGCTCTACAGCTCGCCTACCACTCTCAATAAGACTAAATGATCCTATTCGATCTATGACAGACCAGGAATTGCAGCACTGCTCAATATACCCAAATTTAACCACATGAACACATCAGCCTAGAAATTCAACAGCTCATAAACCTTTGCAAATTCCAGCAAGCTATCCCAACACAAAACCCAACAACCACTCAACAATTAAAAGACGCATACACATACCCTTTTTCAAGGTCATACACAGTCTCAATTCAATACATACACATGCATAAGAGAGTACTAGAGCTCTCAATCTCTTTATCAATCATTCAAGAGTTCAATCATAGCTTTAATTACATATTAGCATATTCATCAAATCCATCAAAAATCAAGTACCAAAATACAACATATGAGATGCTCAATGCTTAATATGCTTATAAAGATATCCAAAAGCTAGTTACTAACTTAATACAAAAGTGTTTAAAATTCTTGGAGTTATGCCCGATGCCTTGCAAGGTTCCGCGATCAACTAGAATTTGCAACTGAGGAGGGAGAATGGGGTGAGCAAAACACGGCTCAGTGGCTAACACATTTATAGCCATCGAGTAATGAGTCATACAACACATAGAGAATCCGAAACATTTGCAATCTATCATATAAAATACAAATAACTCAACTTCATCACATAAATCATAAATTAGCCAAAATCACCACATAAAGCATAACATGGAATCTTCTATCAATTAAAACACATATTATGCATCATAACATCAAAATGATGAAATGCACACAATTGGCTCGAGAGTTCCATAAACACGACGGAAACCAAAGTTTACCGTAAACACGACGAGTCCATTTTTGGATCTCGTGGCCCTCAAGCGGGCAGCCGGGAGAAGGCTAGGGGGTCAACGTGCACGTGACTTAACGAAATAGGTTCTCTCTCGCCCAATCACAACCAATTTATGCTCACATATTCAAACACAAGAATAGCATTTTATGCTTCTTTCATTGTATCGAATCGTCATAGTTTCATTCTTTTCTTTCAAATCAAAGGAATACACTTTCAATATACACACAATTTAATAAAGATAGCACCCATAGGGCATTTGCCCATTACACAACAACTATAAAAATGTTACCCACCTAACGTCAGAATCTGAATTCAAGATTGCCCTTCCTCCTTGTCTTGAGTGGGGTTTTCTTGAGTTCCTTCAATTAAATCACACTTTATTTAATAAACATATTCTAAAAGAAAGGCATAACATTTATAAAATCAAGGAAAGATAGAAATAAACTTTAAACCTAACCTATCCATAAGCCATCTATGCTAGAATAACCAAAATCTTAACTTAGAAATCCCAAAATCCATAGATCTTACCCTTTCTCTTCTATCTCTACACAAACCCTAACTTCCATTTCATCCCATTTTTAAACCTATCATAAACAAAGATGGAACTTACCTCTAACAAGTAGATTTCTCTTCTTCTTCCTCTTCTTTCAAACCTCCTACGGCTCTCCTTCCTCTTGGCTGAAAGCTCCTTCTTTCTTCTTAGCTCACGATTTTGCTCTTCTTTCCTTTCCTTTTGGTTTACGACAATCTCTTCTTCTCCTTCTTTAATTCATTTATGTCTCAACTTAAAAGCCTACCTCAAAACTATGTAGTTTTGATACTCCTTTAAAGCTCACTTGCATTTCCTTTTGGGCTCTCCTCCTTCTACTTATTCTATTCTTTCCCAAAGCCCATTCCATCCAACAAGCCCTTATTTGTCTCATATGGCTCTACACATCCAAGCCTACTTCCAATTAATCCAATTAATCCTAACCCTTCACTTTAACTTCAAAATTTCCAATTCCCAATCATACAAACTAATTTCAAGACTCAACAAATACAAATATATATACACACATAATTAAACAATTAAAGAAAAAATAGAGAATAAATCAAGTAAATCAATAAATCAATATAAAATAAAAAAAAAAATTTTCGAGGCCCAACAGTGCATACATGAGCATTTTGTGTATTTTTAAGAATGACCAAAAATAAGTTTAAAGTTAAGGAATAGGTATATGGTGATGTCTGGAAATGAGAATGAATGATTTAAATGATAGTTAGAGGAAAAAACTGAAGAGAATACAAAAAATAGAAATGTAGAAAAATGAGAGTGAAGAAAACGCAGAAATGAAGAAGATGCATGAATATGTGATGTTTTTTATATTTGGTGTTGATTCTTAGTTTTTGATCTTTTTTAATGTTTTGGGTTGAACTGAAGTCAAAAATGGAGTTGACATAAGTTGGAGATGTTGGCTTAAGTGAAAGAATAAGAAGAGAAGAAGAGTTGCAGTGTCGGAAGAACATGGAAGAAGCGCGATCATTATGAGAGAAATAAGAGGAGTCACGATCATGGCCTTGCACGATCATGACTTTCCAGATGCAACTGAAATCTCACAATTGTGGTCATGCACGATCACAACTTCTATAGCTGGAGACATTTTGAACATCCTTTGATATTTTGGCCATATCTCCTTCTCTTGACCTCCAAATGACATGGGACTTGAACCATTGGACACATTAATCTACATCTCCACCAAAAATCTTAGCCATTTGAAATCAACTTGGAGAGATTAAGTGATAAAAAAATTTGGTTCTGGAGATTGGGTGTGTACGATCGTACAATGAGGTTACACAGTTGTGACTTATTTTGTTAGTGTGCATGGGTGTGCATTATGGTTGGATGCTCATGACTCACATGTTTTGGAATGCACGACTGTACACTAATGTTGCATGGCCATGAATTTTAGATGGGTTGGCTCAAAAATGCATGATCGTGCTTGCCTGGGAGCTTTTTGCACACCAAACATCCTTCATTCTTTTGCCTATAATTTCTTCTCTAGATATCCAAATGACACGAGACTTCAACCAATAGATTCATAAGACATTTTTTTTCATCTCCATGAAAAAATTATAGCCATATGAAATCAATTGATTGATGAATTTAAGATGAAAATGTTGACTGTGCCAGAATATAATAATCAGAAAGATTTCATTGAATAGGCTTCAGTATTTTGACTATATCTTGTTCTATATTCATCCAAAAAGAATAATTTTTAAATTGAAGTCAAATAGAGACATAGGTCTACAAATTGTCTGAAGAAATTAAATTTTAATTCGGTCTCTAAGAATTTCAATTCTAGATGGAAGTTGAGTACAGGGCACTGTTCCAGCGTAAGAATAGTCCAAAAATATTTGGAATATAACTTTGAAAATACTGAATCAAATTGAATGATCTTGATGACATTAGAAACTTAAGAGATAAGAGAAAAAATATTGAACCAAATTGAATAATCTTGATGTCATTAGAAACTTAAGAGATAGGAGAACAATTTTCTAGAAGAAAATGCTCTCAAATTACTTCATTTTTCTTGTCAGAATAATCATGCAAAAATTTACCCAAAGGTCTTAAATTTGGGGATATTATGAGAAGAAATGAGAGTTTGGATCTTTTATGATCATATAATGATAGAATAGCATTAGTGAATGAATTGTTGATATCAAAATACCAAAGGCATGAGTATAATAGGAATGAAGATGTTCATATGAATGTAGTTGTGATTCAAAAGAGATGAACCATAGCTATCGAGTAAAAGTGAAAGAGAATTGGAAATTATAAGAGAAAATAATGCTAGAAAAGAAATGATGAGTGATTGAATTATGAAATGAAAATGAGCATAAGATATGAAGTTTGATAATATACCCAGGATTGTCACTAAGCATGCATTATACATTACGCATATACATATGTGTAAAACTAAATGTTTATGTAATTGTGCAATTATTAATGTGTATGCAACATGCATATTGCATAATTGTAATGTGTAGGTTAAACGTTCGCATTCAGAAATTTTTAGATTATGGAAGCTAATGCTAATCTGGAGCATATTGTGAGTCGACCTAGATGATCTCATTTCATTGTTTGTTTTGATTTCAATTTCTGGATTGAATGACTACGATTATGATTATTATGCAATGTGAATATCATTTATATGAATGTGATTTGCTTATGTTGATGCCAAAAAATGAAGGTCTGAGACTTGATGCATAAATGTGTTATTAAAGTGCTGCCTGTATGTGAATGAGAAGAACTAAGTGTATTCTCAACTTAAATGTTAAATATGGGACTTAGGTCCAATGAAATGTGTAAATTGAAAGAAAGTGACTGATTGAGCATATTTGATTGATGCATTAAATTACATGAATGCATGAAAGATAAAGGTCGTTGTGATTGGAGTCACCAGTGAAAAGGGGCTTAAAGCTCGATATATGATAAGAGCCTCAGGCTCAGTTGTGAATGTACCCAATATTCACTAAGGGATATGAGATATTATCTGATTCAACATGGTATCCACAAGGGATATAGGCTAGCCCAATATCCACTAAGGGATATAGGCTAGTGAAAAATGCACTCGGCCACAACAAACTAAAAGTGAGTCTCATAAGCATTACATATGCATGCGATATGTATGATTTAAATAGTTTGAATGATTTCTAAATGTGAAATATGTCTGAAGTGAATCTAAAATGAACGTGATTTTATGAATTGTATGTGTTATGTGATTGAGTGAGCCATCGAGGATGGTCACTCACTGAGTTTGCAAAACTCACCCAAAATTTGTAATATTTTTTAGGCTCAAAAGAGTTACCTGTTAGGCAAACAGGAGTATAGCCACTGCATTCAAGTAAGAGAGAGAGGTCAAGATAAGTTTGTGTCTGCATTTGTTTTTCTCATTTTTGTATCAAATTGTGTATTCTATTTTTGTACGATATGTATTTGAATATTTCGGTATGTAATAACTTTCGAAACTAGAAATGTTTTGCAAATGAGATTGTTCAAAGTGTAATAATAATAATTGTGATTTCGATGTTTATGGAATAAAAGTATGGGCCCAAATTTGATTATTGATTTCCGCATATGCGTGTGAAATTTTTGAAAAAAAATTATATTGAGTTTCGAGTGTTTGACTGATTAATTGTTCTAGCATGCCACCCTCACGGGTTACGCACTTGGATATCACTTAAGATGTCGGGTACGTTTCTTGCGAGAGTAGGGTGCTACATTTAAGCTCAAAAGTAACATTAATAAGAGGAAAATCAATACATAAAGGTTAATGGTTGAGATTAGCAGTAGCCAACTACTTAAGAGTGCGATCATTATTTTGCTTTTCCATGTTAGAATCTGTTTCAAAAATAGAATCAGTAGATGAATTAGAATGCAAATCTAAGGCTATTTGGATTCTTGGTGAAGAAACAATTTTCCTTGTCAGAAGCTGACAGATCCTCAAAATTTTATGTAGTTTTTCTTTTTAATATGTGGAGAGTTCTTTCAATTTTTGGATCAAATTTCAGTTCACTATAGTGAGAAGATTGTGTTATGAATAGTAACTAAAAAATAAGAAAAAATTAATCAAAAATAAATAAAGATATTCAGAAAAGCAATGGATATTAATCCCCAACAACAACATCAAAATTGCCATTGTATTGTAATACCAAAACAAAAATAACTAAACTTAAAGCTCTAACTAATGATAAGTCTAGGTCGATCATATAGAAATTAAATCAAATCACTTTTCTAAATTGTATTTACTTGTAAACAATAAATTAAATTGAGAGGGGATTGGTTAGTTGATCTAGTAGAACGATGAAAGTAACAAATAAAAACAAATTAATCAATTAAGAGAACTCGGTCAAGAATAGCTTTATCTTTGAATCGCAAATTAATCATAGACAACAATATAACACTTCACTCATGAATTACCAATCAATTTAGATTAACATAAAAGCATATATTAATCTTGTCCTCTTTAATCATCAAACAAAGCAAGCATATTAATTGAATTCTTATCATTGAACCACATAAAACAAGCTCTTCTTGTGTAATTCCACAATAGCATTAATGAATCATAGGACAACCAAAAGTAGATAATCAACACACAAGCTTGGTCAATTTAACATACTCAATATTCTTCTTAGATTGTAATGATATCAACAATAAAAATCATTAAATCTAATTGCTACTTATGAATAGATTTTATAACGTATACAAATCTCAAACTCTACTCTAACAATTATTCATTAATCACAATCATCTAGTAGGCCTCCTAAGCAATTGATAACAAGAATGTATTCCATTAAACACAAAAGAATATATGGTAGAAAACATAAACAAAATATAAAATTCGAACAAGAGTCTCATAACTTGATAATTGAAGTCACGTTATTCTTGAACTGAATAAAGATCTCACCTTGCATACTTGAAAACAAAGAACAAAATAAAGAAAACAAATTTATCAAATCAGATCTACCTCCTAAAATAAAAGAGAGAAACAATATATATGGGTACATGCACATCCCAAGCCCCCGAAATTCTCCTAAATTCTATCAACTTGTATCGAAAACGTGTCCCATAACTGAACCTAGTAAATTGTGTGAAACAACCCAATCGCTCCAATCCACATATGGAATTATATTTTTGTCTAGATACGTCCCCTTAACTTCTGACCTAACATACTCATCTTTAGGTCAAGATCTCTTTTTCTTAAAACAAAGCCTTATAGTTCAAGTTATGGGCCAAAATAAAAGGAAATTCATACCGGGTTTAGATAGATTTCATATCTCATTCTCAGTCTTTTAGCCCCATAAAACAACACTTTTAGACCTTGAGTTCTACATAGAAATTATAGCTAGGATGTTGTCTTGAATTTGAGCTTTTGAATAACCTCATTTGGATTTCATAAGCCTAGATATGTCCATGTAAAGCTTCAGTGGCCAGGTTGTCAATTCTGCAGAAATAAGTTTTATTTTGAACAAACGGTTGCTAGTCCAAACGAATTCGAATGGCTACAAATCTTAGCTTCCTGAAAATCTTGAGATGTTCTTTAAATATTATCTAAAGACCATGTTAATATTTGGACTCTCCATCTATGTTAAAAACCTTAAAACATCCCAGTAGGTCAATTAAAGAAGATGCTGGAAATTCTCAATTAAAGATATATTTTGTCAATTGTTTCCCCATAATGTCTTATATATAAAAATGGTTATATATGAACATAATAAGACATTCAGTATCCTTTGATACATTGAATCTAAGTATGAAAAAGATATGAAATTATGCATTCATCAGAGGGTCTTTGAATTGTAGCTTAAAAAGGACAACTAAGGAGTTATGTCTCTTACTCCTACTGAAACAATTAAAAAACTTTATTAAATTTGATAGTTGACCCTAAGAGTAGCTTAAATGTGTTTAAGGATGAAATGAGCAAGTTGATGGACTTATCTTCAACTTTAGAGAAGAGTAGTAGATCATTAGTGAAAGTTAAGCTAGATAATCTCAACCTTTTATATATTGAATGGAACTTGATGCTATTGTCAAAACTGATAGCATTATTAGTTATTCTGTGCAAAGAATCCATGTATAAGACGAAAAGGTAGGGTGCCAATAGATCTCCTTAGCTAATTCTTTTTCCCACCTTGAATAAGCAAGTAGGCTTTTCATTGATTAAGATCCTATAGGATGAGGTAGAAATGCATTGACTGATCTAAAAATGAACCTAATTGGAAATCTAAAGGCTTTGAGCATATGTATAATGAAGTCCTATTATATTATGTTGAAATCTAATTTAAAATCCACCTTTATGATACAATTTCTACTCTTGTTTTTCTTCCCATAATCCTTGAGGAGCTTTTGGGCCATCAATATTTTATCTTCAATCATCACATCTGAGATAATTGTACTTTGGGGTATAGTAATAAGAGAAACTAGCACTTTATTTAACTTGGTAGATATTATAGATGATCTTATAAAGCATATGATAACAACAAATAGTTTTGCACTCCTTGATAGTGCCAGGGTTCTGTGTTTTAGGAATAAGGCACATGAAGATTTGTTTATTCCCTTTAACAGCTTACCTTTTTGAAAGAATTCTAGCACATCTTTTTTAACTAGATCTTTAATAAATAGCCAAGTTTTTTAGAAGAAAAGGGAATTCAGAGCATCTAATCCTACTGACTTACTAAGATTGAGCTTACAAACCATCTTTTTCACTTCCAATGGAGTAATAGGTTGAGCGAGAAAAGTATCATCCTCAACTGATATTTAAGGATGGAAATTAAACATGTGATTCGTGATAGTTTAAGTACCAATTTCTGACATGATAACTAGAGCAACAAAGGCCCTTTTTCTAATCGTAATGAGTTCAGTTCATTAAAGAATCTTGTTCCTAATAATTCCTCCATTCGAGATGTTCTAGTTTATAATATTTTCAATCTTACTAATAGGGATAGGATACAGCTTTGGTAATTTCCCCCTCTCCTCTTATTAACCCCATTATGAAAGACTCAATTTAGTGCCTTAGACACTATTTAGGTTGCTTTACCAATAAATCTTGCAAACATTTCTTGAGGTGAATTGTTTCAAATTAATTTAGTTCAGTTCTTTAGCTAGCTTTTAAATAGAGACTTAATACTATAAATAGAATTAAAAGGAATCACAGTTTCTCCACCTATTGTGCATTATGTAAATAAGAGCCTGAGAAACTTAATTATCTCTTTTTTCGATACTCCTTCTTATGTTACATTTGGAAAGAAACTTTGAAACTATGCAATATTGTTCTTACACTTAAGAATTGGTTAAGGGTCTCTTCTTGGCTACATCAGGGATGAAATATGAGCAAAAGAGATTTATCCTTAAGATTTCTATAGGCAGCCTGGTTTATGTTATATATGAAGAGAAAGGAATTTGAGTATTTTTTTTCAAAAAAAAGCCTCACATCAGCTTCAACTACTTTTTGAACTAAAGAATCTGATAGGGAAGCAATTGATGGTTCCTAATTTCTAGGTATCTTGCTATTAACTCGTGAATCCTTTCTTCTCCTTCTGTTTGATATTAAGTGAATCATACTTGTACAATGCTGAGAGGATCTAGAAAATGAATGCGATAGACAATGAGAATGTAACATCTCATCTCTGATGGGAAGGGTATTTTAATAAATTGGGACGGGTTAGGAGTATTAAATTATAACTCGGCATGAACATATGTCATGCAGCCTCTATAAATGGTGAGTTTTGCATAGGCACATAGTCATACATGCGTTCATGACATTTCCCGGCATAAGTGTCTAATAGTGATCTTTTGTGAAATTGGTGTGATAATGGGATTTGAAAAATTATTTGGAGTAAGCCATAGAGTGTTTTACATTTTTAAGGATTTATGAGAATTTTTTTGGAATTATCGGAAAAATTCCCTGCATCGCAAAATCATGGTAAATGGCCTAAATGTGTTTTGTTGTGGAAAATGTGGTTTCGTGTTTAAAAATTATTGGGAGTGGACTGTCTTATGTTTTACAATTTTGGGAAATTTAGGTAATTTTCAAAAAAATGATTCGGGAAAATTTCCTGGAAATTTTGACCGAAAAAATCGCTAAGTGATTTAACCGGTCGATTTTGATGGCGAAATTGCGACCAAATGGTACTGCCATTTTGGATATATTATTTTGAGAATTGTTAGAGAGCCAATAGCATTAGTGGGATGAAAGTTTAAGTGGGATTATGTTTTGTTTTATTATTATATTAACTTGAATTTTTGGCTTTTTCTCATAAAAAGACAAGTGTCCCTTTTCATTAATGAACTTTGTCCTCTTTTATTTATCACCTACGACTTTCTCTTGGCCAAGCCAATTAAAGAGCCATTGAGTCACCTCTCATACGAAACCTTGCTTCTTCTTCCTTGGTGTGTTTCCTCCCTCCTTCGTGGGTTTTGTTTCTCCTCCTCCTCCTCAAATGTTCCCTCTCATGCATGTTAGCTTACATGTGTTACCCCTTGTCTATGGTAAAAATTGTGCATGGGGGTGTGAATAAGTTGTGATGGATTGCTTGGTTGAAGCATGAAGAGTGAAGTTGGAGGCTTTAATAGGTAAGGATTTCATTACACTTTGATTGTGTTTTACTAAATCATGGTGATTAGAAGCATGTAATGGGAATTATGGTACAATTATGATGTTGATTGATGCTTTAATTTGATGATAATTATTGATTGACTTAATGGGTATAAGGTTAGTTTGAAGTAGGAATGGAGAAGGTAGTATGAATACATGGTTTAAACTTGATTTGTGATTGAATTTTGATGATAAATGTTAATTAGAATTGAGAAATTAAGTGCTGCCAATTTTGAGGTATTAGCCCTAGCGACGAGGTCGATTAAATCAGCCCCGCTGGGGCGAGACGTCGCCCCCAGCGAGGCTGATTCCTTTTTTTATTATTTTTATTATTTTATTATTTTTATTTGTTAATTGGTAATTTTTGATTTCATGCTTCTTTTGTCAATTTCTTTTCCGTCCGACGTCCGATTGACCTGATTCTTGAGGCATCGGATTCGTAGAACATTTAATTTCATTTTGTGAGAAATTGGGAATTTTTGGACGGGAAATTGACGTGGTCCCGGGTAACGGAGCCTTTAATCATCTGTTTTGTTTAATTGGGGACCTATAGAGGTCCGAATTGCACCGTCGGCCAATAGGTTTCTAATTTTAGACGGATTTTGTTATGGGAAATTTGGATTTAGGGCGAAAAATTCATGAACATGCATATTTCACCTACATGTGCACAAATTGCATCTGTAGTGACTCGTTCTTTCTCTCTTTCTTATAGAGGCCCAAGTGGAGCGTCGTCGACCGACGGGCGGAAACTTCCGACATTAGTTTCTAAGTAATAGGTGAGTAACCTAGTTGGTTTCTCAACCTTATGTGTTTATTAATTATATGCATTGATTGCCATGAGGATGCAAGGATGGATATATGTAATTGATTGATTTGATTGATTTCGGACCATGTGTAACACCCCACTCCCGAGTGACCCGAACCCGATATCGTTGGTGATATCCGAGTCCGTGCCCCGCGAGGGTGGCGTACTACGTCAGTCGATTAAAACTCAGTATACTTCATACCCATAAAAAGATAAAACACAGTACTACACTTCTCATAAAGGGCTCAGAATCAAATTCCATCATTAACAAATTTAAAACAAATCCTGCAAGTTATCGCCTGCTCAGCAGCTTCATGACCTAACTTCAATCCAATCTTTGAAAATCATAAGTCCCAATTCTGTTATCTAAAAATAGCATGCTATATACCATTTTCAAGATAATTGTTTCCTCTACAACTCTTCAGAAGATCACCTAAGCCAATTCAATTCACACAAATTACTAAAATTGCTTCCAATCAGAATGGTCACAATACCTACACTGATAGCTAAGTTTCACCAATTGCTCACAATCAGTCAATATTCCACAGTGGATATCTCCCAATATACAGATCAAAAAATTGAAAAATCAGTGGCAATGGAAAGCTAACAATATAGGCTTCAACTCTCATGAAGACTATTGACAATAATTCCCTCTCAATTAATTTAGAAAATCATCAAAACAATCAAAGTTATAAATGGATACTGTTCACCTAAGTCAAAACAGTAACTTTCCAAGCCAAATTTCAACCTCTTAGAGTTACAATTTGACAACACCTATTTCACACAAAAATGTAGCCAACAAACCAAAGTTTCATTGGGCATAAACCTCAACTCATTTGCATAACCACACAATAAGTTATGCCCAAAACAGTACAGTAGGTCAAAAACAAATTTTCCAGCTTTACTTCTCCATTCACTTCCTATCATGCCAAGTCCAATTCTACTTCACTAAGCATACCAAATGAACAAGAAATCAGTCCCTAGGTCATGCATACATTCACTAGGAAATACTACCTCAACTTGGAAGCACCATACACAATCATTTTCATGTAAGAAAAATCATCAAGAATCATCCAAAAGCAAGTTAAACCAAGTTACAACACATCTTTCATGCTAACTTCCTCAAATCATATTCAAACATAACACAACAATTCAAACTATCATTTTCATAACATTTAACCATCATAACCCATGATTAGTAAACAATAACCCCCTTTAAATACATCTAATAACCATGATTCATGAAATATATAATGAAAGCTTATCATAAACCTTACATAGTCAAAGCTTCCATCTCCTCAATTCTCCAACTCTCACAATTTCCTAGTTTCTCCTACACATACGACATCATCACTTGCAAAAGGGGAAGAGGGTTGAGCTTGCATGCATGAGAGGAAGTGTTTAAAAGGTAGAAGAGAAGCTAGAACCAAAAGAAAAAATCGATGGGGAGGAGGAACTAAAAATAGGTTTTCGGATGATGAGAGCCATAAGCACTAAATTCATCTTTTTCCTCCTTTTCTCCTTGAAGTTGCCGACTTAAATTGTTAGGAACAAGACAAAACTCATTAAATCAATAGGACAAGTGTCAAGTTGGTGAGGAGAGAGACAAAAATGGCTAAAAGACAAATTAGGGATACGATTTAGAAATCCTACTACAATTTGACCCATTCTAGTCCAATGACCCTAATTTTAATTTCAAAATAATATACCCAATATTGTAGTGCCATTGGATAGAAATTTGCGCCACCGAAAATCAATCGGTTCATTGATTGACGATTTTTTCGGTCCGAGAATTTTCTCAGGAAAATTCCGAAAAATTCTAAAAAGCCCTTAAAATAGAAAACAATTTATGGCGCTCGAATAATTTTTCAAACCCATTAACCACGTTAATCCCAATAAAATTGTGCGAGGCACGCAAACCAAGAATATCATGTATGCATGCACAAGAAGTTCATGTGCACAATTGTGACTATGTAGCAATCCTATTATGCATAAGCGGTCCCATGAAATCCCAATCTAGCACATCCTATACCAATTTACTATTCTACCCTTCCAGTAGGGGGTGGGATGTTACACCATGGGTGTTCGAAATATTGGATTGTGATATTGAAGTGCAAATGAGAATAAGTGCGTGAGAATGCATTAGTAAATTGGATTGTAAATGTGGTAGTGAAACGAAAGGTAAATGCATGGGAATGAAATACCGGACTAAAAGTCCGAGGACATTAGAAAATGATCAGAAATAGTAATTAATTGGAATTGGAAATAGAAATGCGAAATTGGATATTGGCAAATGACATATGCATTCATGCATAGTAAATGATCGATAATGGCGGTTGTGACCGTGTCGCCACCGATTTGAGCTTTAAGCTCAACGCATGTGGCCTCGTGCTAACGATTCGAGCCTCGGCTCGATGATCGTGGCTATGCCTAACGTTTGAGCTTTAAGCCCAATGTTTGAGCCAATGGCTCAACGTATATGAGCTCGGTAGCACGGTCACAACAACGAAAGAAAATGAAAGAGTCACATGCACAACGCATAAATGAATATTTAATGTGAATTGTGTGAAAGGTTTATTGCCTTATCAAATGTGAAATTGAGTGCTGTGATTTCTTGTTTATGATATATATACAATATTGTGTGATTGTGTAGATATGCATGAGTTGGGTGAACCATCGATGATGGTTTTCACCGAAGTTCGCAAACTCACCCAACATTGCATCTATTTTTCAGGATATGGAGAGTACCCGTTGGACACATTGTGAGTACGTCTCTCGCTAGCAAGACAAAGTATCGGTCGGGATCGGTGTCGTCAGATTCGCATTAGTGTATTCATTTGGTATTTAGTAGGCCCAATTGTTTACATGAAACGTATAGAGTGACTGAGCACTAATGAGTGCTAATAATGATTGAAATTGTTTTATCAGTGAAATGGTTTAATCTTTGAAAGTGTTTTGTTATAATTGGGCCAAGTCAATGTTTGTTTTCATGACTCTAATGTTTTTTAAAGAAAAAAAATGTCATACGATTTTTGTTAATAAGGTAATGAATGTTCTAAGACGCCACCCTCGCTGGTCACGGACGGATATCACCATGGATATCGGGTTCGGGTCTCGTCTTGGAGTGGGTGCTACATTTTAGGTATCGAGCCCGAAGTACAATCTTACATGGGCTTTCAAAAAAATGGGTGTGTCTAGTTATGTGCATTTAAGTTGTGTCACGGCAGACGGTGACAATCGATCCCGATGTAGTATATGAGTCGTATGTATAAATATGTCTCAGTCGTTTAAGCGGTTAGAAAAAGTGAGAAAAAGGATAATGTGTTAGAGTGTGATAAAAGGAAGAAATGGATATCGCAAAATAGGAAAAAGTGTATGGTTCGACCAGCATGTACGAATATTCGTCTTTGGTATTGACGGGTATATTGTGAAGTACAATATTGGAGTTAGATTGGGTATATCCTTGAATATGAATTTGAATAAAGATTATAGTTGGGAATGAATAGAAAAAATAATAATAATAAAATAAATAAAATAGAGTTGTGATAATGGGAAGATTTCCAGTGTATTAGGTGAATGAAAATAAAGTGTTCTATGATATAGAAAAGTTACAATTGGGATTGATTACCGTGATGAGAGTTATATATAAGGATTGGTGATTTGGCGTCATTTCACATCTGTGATCTTGATTTGAGTGTGGAAATATATGGGTATAATGCCATAATGAAAAGATTGAAATGTAAGACAATGAAATTGATAGATGAAAAAGTTGTTGGGTTTAATTGATGCGCCTAAGTAAATGCACACTGTTTATGGGAGCCCTATGGTAAGTGAAAATGTTCAGGTTGCAATTCTTTGAGTTAATGGATAATTGCTAGCCGAATTCTTGTAGAATAATAATAATTCTTTATGAGTTAGAATAAGAAACGAAAGTGATTATACTGATCAGTTGTATAGGAATAGAGATTGTATATGATCCTCACGAGCGAGGACGGGTGGAAACAGGAAGGTTGCTGAGTTCAGACTATATTGTCACTGTAAGTGTATATCTGATAGTGGGATTACTATCACGGGTGAAATGATTAAGTATAAATGAATAATTTGCGTGATTATGATATAGGAAGAAATCGGTGGCCTATTACATAAGCTCCGATTATAATGCCGGTAGCTCAAGTTCAAAATGAGTGAGAGTAAGACATGAGAATGCTCGGAATGATCAATTGAGAAAGAAGTGATACAGTTAAAGATGTTAGCATCGGTAATGAGTTTGAGAGAATAAAATAAGGGACATAAATAAAGTAAGGTCCCCATGATCGAGAATTGGTACCAAAAAGAGAATGGTTATCGAGAATCAAATGCAATTAAGGTATTCTTAGCAGTATGATCTATTAATGGGAAAATTGATGGGACTATAGAGATATATTGTCAGATAGGATGTGATGATTATGGTGATGTATGGCGAGATAATAGAGGAAAAGAAATTATTTAAGTGCTCTTCAGAGATTTATCTTCGTGATGTATCAAGAGTAACTGATTTGTATT
This sequence comes from Erythroxylum novogranatense, assembly GCA_029891385.1. NCBI lineage: Eukaryota > Viridiplantae > Streptophyta > Magnoliopsida > Malpighiales > Erythroxylaceae > Erythroxylum > Erythroxylum novogranatense. The sequence continues at coordinate 83,895,980 of CM057229.1, read as the reverse complement.
ACATCTGACAGAGACTCTAGCGTAAGAGCTAAACTATGCTACAAAAAAAAATGTACATTATGTTAATGAGATGGTTCTGATTATGTAAAAGAAGTACTGCATATTAAGGAAATATTTATTTGTGAATTTGAGGGGATTAAAAAAAATTCGTGTATATTTTGTGTAATTATGTTTTGAAATCACGAGATCGATATAACGATTGTTTATTCAAGTCAATGAGTGATCTATCGTGAATAAATTAAGTTATGTGTGGAGAAATGAAGGTAAGGAACATGTGCAGAATATGTTATGATGAGACAAATTATCTGAAAATTTTTCCTCATTGGAGACGTTCGATAATTAAAAAGTTACATGAATCAACTATGGGTACGGAAAAGGAACATGTCTCAATTGTGTTGCAGTGGATAATGGATATAAGCATAAGAAATAGATACATTGGTATAGGTGAGGAGATTGGTTATCATGCAAGTTTCATAAGAGTGAAATAAGGGATGAATTAGGATGCGAACATGGGATATTGGGAGAATTAAGTAAGATATAGGTATTGATAAAATGCCAAAGTTCAAAAGATATGTGTAGGCGGAATTTGTAATTAATGAGAACTAATGGAATGCTGGATGCGTTCATAAATTGTCAAAGATTTTCTAGTTTTAACAAATCGACAAGAATAATTGAGGAAAACATGTGAATGTTATGACTAATGATCATAAAATGAAGTGTTCCAGTAAAGGTTCTAATGTGATCTATGGAAATTGGATAAAGTGATGTTATGCACCTTGGGACAAATATGATTCCATGGGCGGTATTATGATTGATGATTTAAAATTTGTTATATTGAGTGTGGCCTAAAAGCTTGGAGACATAAATCGTACAGAAATAGTTTGGAAATGTCTATGAATATGCAAATCGATAACTATTGAGTTATTTCATGCATCTGAATGATTTGAACAGGATTCAGTGGCTGATTACTCCAAACTAAGCTAATGGTGCAATTCAAGGAAGTGAACAAAGAAACAAATAAATTCAATTGCAGAAAAATCAAAAGTTGGGCAATAAAGTTATCAAATCTGGTGTATTATGGCGTATTAATAGTCGAACTGACAAAAAAAAAAGGGGCAAAAGAAAGTATTATTAGCTATGGGAATTTCAAAGGTGGTGTGCATCAAAACGGATTGGCAAAACCCGAAGTGAGGATGTAGGAATTGTAAACCGTATCAAAGAACTGTAGATAACTCCATTTGTTGAGGAAAGTGATAGGTATAGTTCGAATTAAGAAATATGGGTGATATTCATTACGGGAACTGTTAGTGAAAACGTAAGGAATGATCGAAGCTTTATGTTTTAGCAAGAGCGTATTGAAAGAGTAATTGAAAGGTTAGAATGGGAAAACGAATGATCATAAGTAAATGGTTCGAGAAAGCATAAGAAACAATCGAAGCGTTATGTTTGAGTAAAAGTATTGTGGAAAAGCAATTGATGGTAAAGTCTGTCAAAGTGAACGATGACATGTGTGATTAACCAACAGGTGTTTTTGGATTTCATTGGGATATGAGATTGATATATAGTGCAAAGTGATTGTGGTATGACAATCATTATATTGGTGTCACCATTCGAAAAGTATATAAGGGGTCTTTATTATGTGATCAGGGCGTTAAGCAATTTAAGATGGTAACATTGAGTTGAATTGATTCACACCGAGGTTATAAATCTCATGAGATTTGTGTTTTGATATTAACGGAATCTGATAAGCGATAAAGGAAATATTTTGAAAGGTATGGCCTCGGGTAAAATGTACTTAGATGGAAATAAAGGTGTAATTAAGGGAAATTGAATTCGTGAGGAGTGGCCTCCATGCGATTGTGGTGTGAATAGAATTATGGATTGGCAAGTTAGGCTAAAACTTAAAAGATGATTCGGATTCACAAAGTGTTTCATAGATATTGTTAGGATCCGTTATATATGTTATTGAGATTGAAAGTGGCGAATTGAGCGTAAGCCTGAGAAAGCAGTAAAATCATGTAAAGTTGAGAAAGGAAAAGAGTCATTGATTGTTTTGATTTCCGTTCATGGATGAATTTGGTCGTGTAGTGAAATCTGGGAAAGCAGAGGGTATTAATCAAAAGACTCCCGCCTTCCTCGATCATCGATATGAAATTTCGAGACGAAATTTTTATTAGGAGGGAAGAATTGTAACATCTCATCTCTGATGGGAAGGGTATTTTAATAAATTGGGACGGGTTAGGAGTATTAAATTATAACTCGGCATGAACATATGTCATGCAGCCTCTATAAATGGTGAGTTTTGCACAGGCACATAGTCATACATGCGTTCATGACATTTCCCGGCATAAGTGTCTAATAGTGATCTTTTGTGAAATTGGTGTGATAATGGGATTTGAAAAATTATTTGGAGTGCGCAATAGAGTGTTTTACATTTTTAGGGATTTATGAAAATTTTTCTGGAATTATCCGGAGAAAATTCCCAGACCGACAAAATCGCCAGTAAATGGCCTAAATGTGTTTTTGTTGTGGAAAATGTGGTTTTCGTATTTAAAAAATTATTGAGAGTGGACTGTCTTATGTTTTACAATTTTGGACAATTTAGGTAATTTTCAAAAAAATGATTCGGAAAAATTTTCTGAAAATTCCCGGACCGAAAAAAATCGCTAATGAATTAACCTACGATTTTAGATGGTTAAAATTGCGACCAAATGGTACTGCCATTTTGGATATATTATTTTGAGAATTGTTAGAGAGCCAATAGCATTAGTGGGATGAAAGTTTAAGTGGGATTATGTTTTGTTTTATTATTATATTAACTTGAATTTTTGGCTTTTTCTCATAAAAAGCCAAGTGTCCCTTTTCATTAATGAACTTTGTCCTCTTTTATTTATCACCTACGACTTTCTCTTGGCCAAGCCAATTAAAGAGCCATTGAGTCACCTCTCATCTGAAACCTTGCTTCTTCTTCCTTGGTGTGTTTCCTCCCTCCTTCGTGGGTTTGTTTCTCCTCCTCCTCCTCAAATGTTCCTCTCATGCATGTTAGCTTACATGTGTTACCCTTGTCTATGGTAAAAATTGTGCATGGGGTGTGAATAAGTTGTGATGGATTGCTTGGTTGAAGCATGAAGAGTGAAGTTGGAGGCTTTAATAGGTAAGGATTTCATTACACTTTGATTGTGTTTTACTAAATCATGGTGATTAGAAGCATGTAATGGGAATTATGGTACAATTATGATGTTGATTGATGCTTTAATTTGATGATAATTATTGCTTGACTTAATGGGTATAAGGTTAGTTTGAAGTAGGAATGGAGAAGGTAGTATGAATACATGGTTTAAACTTGATTTGTGATTGAATTTTGATGATAAATGTTAATTAGAATTGAGAAATTAAGTCTTGCCAATTTTGAGGTATTAGCCCTAGCGACGAGGTCGATTAAATCAGCTTCACTGGGCGAGACGTCGCCAATGAGGCTGATTCCTTTCTTATATTTTTTTTATTTTATTATTTTATTTGTTAATTGGTAATTTTTGATTTCATGCTTTTTTGTCAATTTCTTTTCCGTCCGACGCCTTGATTGACCCGATTCTTGAGGCATCGGATTCAGAGAACATTTAATTTCATTTTGTGAGAAATTGGGAACTTTTGGACGGAAAATTGACGTGGCCGGTAACAGAGCCTTTAATCTTTATTTTGTTTAATTGGGGACCTATAGAGGTCCGAATCATGCACCGTCGGCCAATAGGTTTCTAATTTTTAGGCGGATTTTGTTATGGAGAAATTTGGATTTAGGGCCAGAAAATTCATGAACATGCATATTTCACCTACATGTGCACAAATTGCATCTGTAGTGACTCGTTCTTTCTCATTTCTTATAGAGGCCTAAGTGGGCGTCGTCGACCGACGGCGGAAACTTCCGGCATTAGCTCGGAAGTAATAGGTGAGTAACCTAGTTGGTTTCTCAACCTTATGTGTTTATTAATTATATGCATTGATTGCCATGAGGATGCAATGATGGATATATGTAATTGATTGATTTGATTGATTTCGGACCATGGGTGTTCGAAATATTGGATTGTGATATTGAAGTGCAAATGAGAATAAGTGCGTGAGAATGCATTAGTAAATTGGATTGTAAATGTGGTAGTGAAACGAAAGGTAAATGCATGGGAATGAAATACCGGACTAAAAGTCCGAGGACATTGAAAAATGATCGGAAATAGTAATTAATTGGAATTGGAAATAGAAATGCAAAATTGGATATTGGCAAATGACATGTGCATTCATGCATCGTAAATGATCAGATAATGGCAGTTGTGACCGGTGTCGCCACCGATTTCAGAGCTTTAAGCTCAACGCACAGGCCTCGTGTCTAACGTATTCGAGCCTCGGCTCGATGATCGAAACTATGCCTAACGTTTGGGCTTTAAGCCCAATGTTTGAGAGCCAATGGCTCAACGATATGAGCTCAAAGCACGGTCACAACAACGAAAGAAAATGAAAGAGTCACATACACCTCGCATAAATGAATATTTAATGTGAATTGTGTGAAAGGTTTATTGCCTTATCAAATGTGAAATTGAGTGCTGTGATTTCTTGTTTATGATATATATACAATATTGTGTGATTGTGTAGATATGCATGAGTTGGGTGAACCATCGATGATGGTTTCTCCGAGTTTATAAACTCACCCAATATTGCATCTATTTTTCAGGATATGGAGAGTACCCGTTGGACACACGGAGTACGTCTCTCGCTAGCAAGACAAAGTATCGGGTCGGGATCGATGTCGTCAGATTCGCATTAGTGTATTCATTTGGTATTTAGTAGGCCCAATTGTTTACATGAAACGTATAGAGTGGTGAGCACTAATGAGTGCTAATAATGATTGAAATTGTTTTATCGGTGAAATGGTTTAATCTTTGAAAGTGTTTTGTTATAATTGGGCCAAGTCAATGTTTGTTTTATGACTCTAATGTTTTTAAAGAAAAAAATGTCATACGATTTTTGTTAATAAGGTAATGAATGTTCAAGACGCCACCCTCATGGTCACGAACTCGGATATCACCATAGATATCGGGTTTGGGTCTCGTCGGGAGTGGGGTGCTACAGAGAAGCTTTGTTGATTTGCTCTAGATCCTTTGTCCTTGATCTATTCAATGAAAGAGAATAATTTTCTATTATATCAACTTATCAAAGAAGCTTGATCTTATCCTTATAACATCACATCATTACACATATGTTGAGTAAGCTATTTCAAGAGTAATTAACAAACTCCATAAAATCTTCTTGATTTAATACATATTTTTGCTAGTTTTTTTCTTGAGCTTATTTAATGTTGTATGGTCTTACAAGTTCTTATGCTACCTTAAGCTTTTTAGTTCTAACCTTTTTTCTTAATTTGAATTTTAGTTCTAACCTTTTTTTTTAATGTTGAAAGTACTTCTATTCCATTATTAAAATGTCCTTTAATAACTATCTTCTATATTTACAAACCATGAAAACATTATTTTTAAAATAAGTTTTCTAAATGAGTAATGCATTGTTTTTTAAGTGAATTTTACATTTAAGTATATATATTTTTTTTTAAAAAAAACAGAAAACTTGTTTGAACTGAGAATACACTCTTGTACTCTGTGTGGGCTGAGCCCAGCCCATAAACGGAATAGTATCTACCTGAATTAACAAACACGTAGTCCAGGTTACCTCTCACCCTACCATATAAGATCTAGCAAGTGCTTTCGCAAGTTACCGATACCGACGCCGCTGAGCTCCTCCTTATCGTCCACCGAGATACGTTATTACCACATAAAACCCTACTTAACGCCAAGGTTCCGTAAAACCCTTAGTTTTGTATTCATTACCTTCACTTCGAATCATTTAGCAGTATATGCCTTTTTTCCCTTAAGAAGATTTACACATGATTTCCAATCTGGATTTTGCTTCATTATAGATGATTTTTTTTGCTATTTTTTATCTATGCTTTCCGTTTTTTTAATCTGTCGGGTACTTTGGATGATAGTGGAATTTTCATGTTTCTATTTTTCTTTGAGGTTTGAAGGGAATTTTGTTCAAAATAGTGGTATTCTAGAGTGCTTGAATCTCGACATCTCCATATAATTATAGATCTTCCCTAGGGCTTAAATTTTCCGCTATTGCCCTCATTTCTTTGCAGTAAGAGAGACATTAATCAACTTCATTGGTTTGTCACTGTGTGGATGATAACAGTTTTAGAGAGCTTGATGGCCATTGAGCTCAGTGTACGGGTTTACCCAGTGGGTATGAATCAGTTTCTGATTGTTTACTAGGGCTTCTTGATCCTAACATAAGCCATGTTCTGTTGCGGGATAATGTCCAAGTGATTGACTGATTTCTTGTGTAATTTATGTCACTGTTCTTAACCTTGCTGCCTAGCCAAAATGTTGTTAAGCGTCTGTTCCAGAGCTTTGTATTGGTTTGTGACATTTACAAAACACCACCCCCGTCTGTCATTCGCTTGTGTCTATATGTATAACACATGTACGTGTATATGTGTGTATAAAACATGTCACTGTTGCTTTCTTTGGAAGATGTACTTTGATGCTTGATTTAATCTTAGAAACTGTTCGAAATTAGTGCTCATTGTTGTGACAATTGTATAATTCTTTGGTTTTCCCTATTGCGTTGAAGAGTTGGTAATTGTTGTTTATGCACAAACCAGAGGAGCTGATTTGCACACAATAAACATGAACATACACTATTTCATACAATAATATTCAGTTTACCTTATTAAGAAAAATGTCAAGTTCTTTATCTTTTTGAAACTTCACTTTCTCTATTCTTTGAGTTTTAGAAAGCTGACTAGAACTTCCTTGTCTAAATGTTTTCCATTGTGTTGGAATGTCATTGCAGTCTTCCTGCATGTGGTTTTGTGTTGGGAAATCTTTGCATCTTTTTTTTTTTCCTGTGATTATCTTTATCTTGTACATGTTTGAGTTCACGCTGTTGCTTAAGAGTAGCATAAATGTAATCCCAAGTTTGATCAACAGTAGCATACAGGTAATCCCGAATTTGATCAACAGTAGCATACAGGTAGTCCCAAGTTTGATGAACAGTAGAATACAGCCATCATGGGTTTGTGCACCTACAAATGAGAAGTGAATGATTGAACCCCTGCACCGAAAATATAATAAAAATTTTGACATATATTCCTTCTGTATACCTGGTGCTAGGTTGATAGATTGATGCAAAAACTTTTGTATCCTCAGTACTTAACATTATTAAGAAATTTAGTTGATAAATTTAATCCATAGAAATTAAGTTGGCTTTCTAATAACCTATCCTGATAGTTTGTTCTCTATCTCATTATCAGTGTAATTGCTTCTTAGTATGAAGTCTTGACTAAGGCCGATGAAACTGGATCCTAAAGGGTTGGGGGCGTAGACCACTTCTTTTTTTAGCTTAAAGATAGGCCTTCTTGAGCATTTTTAGACGAAGGAAAAGGAAAGGAAGGTTCTCTATCTCGTTAGTTGTGTAATTGCTTCCTGTAGTATGAAGTCTTGACTTGTTGAAATTATTTTCTTTTGCAGATGAATAGAGAGAAGCTCATGAAGATGGCTGGTGCAGTTCGCACTGGTGGAAAGGGTAGCATGAGAAGGTAGGGGAGTTTTTTAGTTTCAAGTACTTGTCCATTTGGTGTCATTTTTTAACCTTTAGAATTTGGTGTAATCCTGTCCAAGTGCTTGTTTTGGTTGATAGCCTATCTTTATATGTGTCTTGTTTAAATTTGCCGACATGAGTGGCTAAATATTTTTTCGTAGAATGTACTTTCGTCTTCTGTTGTTGTTTTGAATTGTTTTTAAAAAATTCATTTTTTTCCCAGTAACTATTTAATCTTTTTCTGGTTTGTTTCTGCTTGCTGTTTGCATTGTTTTGCACATAGAAAATTTCATTACCACTTGATTACAATTCTTTCTCCAACTTTTCTTCTCAATTTCAGGAAGAAGAAGGCTGTCCATAAGACCACAACCACAGATGATAAAAGGCTACAGAGCACCCTGAAAAGAATAGGTGTAAATGCCATACCAGCTATTGAGGAAGTCAACATATTCAAAGACGACATTGTTATCCAATTTTTAAACCCTAAAGGTAAGGCCTAATATGTTTGGTATAGTTGATTGCTTAAAGATGGACAATGTTTGTACCATCCATGACACTGTTGATCAATGAATTGAGTATGTTTGTTTGTGTTTCAGTTCAAGCATCAATTGCTGCCAACACATGGGTGGTCAGTGGTTCTCCTCAAACCAAGAGTGCGTGACTTACTTTCTGATTTCTTTAAATTTACAATTACTTCCTTAATGATTTTGTATAGTAGCTAAGTGAAATTGGTGGCTACATGTATATTTCTTAGCTTAGATTGTGTTAGATCTGTATGTGACCTTGTTTTGTTTTCCTTTTTTAATAAACAGAATTGCAGGACATTCTCCCTCAAGTTCTTGGACACTTGGGTACGCACTCTCTAGATAATCACTCAAAATATTGTATCGACTTTACAACTGATGCAGGACTTCATGATATCCTTACAAGTTTTTGAGATTCTGTATCATTATTTTGTTCTTTGATTTGCAGGTCCTGATAACTTGGACAACTTAAAGAAGCTAGCAGAGCAAATCCAGAAGCGAGCCCCTGGTGCTGGTGCAGCAGCAACTACTGCACCAGAGGATGACGATGAGGTTCCTGAGCTTGTGGCTGGAGAAACCTTCGAAGCAGCTGCCGAGGAAGGACATGTTAATGCTTCTGCTTAGGAGAATTTTTGTGGTAGTTATACTTCGATGTTCCAGAAATCTTGTTGGGCTTCTAATTATACCTTAAAAATCTGGTGTTCGAGATGTACTCTCTATGGTTATTAGTTTGATTCCCTGTTCCATTATTTTCTCGAAATTCCCAAATGCTTGTCTTGCCTTATCCGCCTTACTGGTGCCGCCTGGATATCTTTTAGCTTAGAACCGTGACTGTCATCAATGGGTCCGCCAGCATGCTGAGTTTGGCAGCACTTGCTTTGCCATTTTTATTTGTGCCTTTGTGTCCTCTGTAAAACAAATTTCTTTTTGTTTCTTGTTGTCTGGCGTTAAAAGGACAAGTGATGCCAGGAGTTGTGACAAGAACGGGTTGAAGGGACTCTAGGTTGGGCGTCGGATCATCTGGTCTATTTCTATTTTTTGTGTATCTATTCTGTGTCGTTGTATTTGACCCATTTATTTATGTAAGATTTATATAAATAAATGTCTCAGATGTAATGACAAAAAAAAAAGATAGACAAAAAAGGAATCAGATCCTGTCTTTAAAGAGATAATCAAGCCGAAGCGACTTTCACTATTGTAAGCGATCTGACGTATTTTCATTTATTAAATGCTCTCATTCATTATCGTGTTGTATGGCTTCTCAAGTGACACGATATTATATCGATAGCCAATGATGTTTGGTAATACTATTAATTAGGGTTCAGCACACAACTGTTTAAAACGCCCTAACACGTTTGTTAAAACAATTTTAACTGTTAATAATAAAAGTTACAATTAAATTGTCTTATTTATATGGTAAATAATATTTTAAGTTTGAAGATTTACATATTTCTATAATGTTAAGCAGATTGTATTAATATTTTTTAATAAATATAATTCGCCTAATTATTTCATTGTTAATATTGTAATATTTCGTGTCATGTCGAACAACAATGAAATATACTAGACAAATTTACAATTATTAAATTAAATACTACTTATATGAAGATTAAACTTAACTCTAAAAGTAAATCTAAACAATTAAATTCAACTTCAAACTAATAATTTATAAATGTTTAATGTAACATCTCACCCCCGACGGGAAGGGTAAAATAGTAATTTAGTCAGGGATGAGAGTGATTAGGACTGATTTGGCATTTTCACGCATACTGGTATTTGTGAACAGTCAATTTATGCACATGAAAAATAACTGTACATGCATTCATAATATTTCTCGGTATTTGTGCCTACATGGGATTTTATATTGAAAATATGGTCCGATCAGGCAGATATGGATTCACTACATTTGTATTATGGTATCAATATTGTACCGTAATGGTCTACTTTTAAACAAAAGAGCGAAGTAATTCTAAGGTTAGGAAGAAGTAGAAATTGTGAGACGAAAGTTTACAGATGAACTGAAATAGACTCGTGAAACGGTTATGATCATGAGCGCATGAGTTTGGGACCAAAATAGTTATGCGAATATTGTGTTAAGAGTTTGTGAATCAGTATAAGGGGATAGTAGGGGAAAAAGGAAGACTGAAAATTTCTACTGATAGTGTATCGGAAAATTCTGGATTGATTGAATATATGTGTACATGGACATAGAAATGGTAAATGGATGGGTAAACAGATAAAGATGCAATGACGTAATATGTTGTCGTGTTTTGGGGATACATCCCCGAATGTACTAAAAATGTGAATAATCATGGATTGTGTGAGGAAAAAAAATAGTAGTAATGAGATGACAGTGTATAAGTCAAGTTAATATGACCTTAAAAAGGCCAAGCTTGCATGTAAATGAGATGGGACTAAAACTATGTGAAAAGAAGTACAATGACAAGTGGGAAAGGAAACAATGATAGTGATAGTGAAACAAGGACAATGATAATGAAACAATAATAGTGGTATATGAAAAGAATTGTCGAGTTGAGGGTAATACACCTTTGTGAGTATACCTTGGATAGTGAAACAATTGAGCTTATGTGTGGAAATAATAGAGGAAACGATCGGTGATTTATTGACTAAGTGCTAATCATAGTTCCTATAGTGAAAGGGTCATAATTTATAGTGCTCGTTCGGGAGGAAATTAAAAATTTCAAATGATGTAACGTATGTGAAGAATTCAAGGGAAGAAGAAAGACAAGATTATGAAATAATTCCTCTGTTCGAGGATTGGCACAAACAGAAAAGAGTTTTGTAGAATCCTTAATAGTAGAAGCTATTAATTGGTCCCCGGATGAGATGAAATGATTTTTGTGATGTATATACCAAGTGGAAGTGTCAAAGAAATTGTTTAATGCCTCACGGAACCTTAATGCAAAGGATATTCTGATCATTCGAGTTATGCATTCAAGTTATGGCATAAACTTGGAGACAGCGAGTATAGTTGGAATTGATCCTTGTGAGATACTGAACGATTAAACGATTGAAAAGCAATTATGGAAAATAGTTGGTTGATGAGAATTTCGTGAACTGTATCGATGATTGTGGCAAGAAATTGAGTTAAGATGAACAGACGAGTCAAGTTAATAGCGGTCATGATAGGAACAAATCGAAAATAAGTATGTACTAAATCAAAAGTGAAATGGAGTCATGTTTCGAGAGAAGATTCAGGCATAACAAGTGGAATATATTACTGAGATTATATGCATTGTGTGTACAGTAATGTAGAGGATTCAACTACGTGAGTGGATTTATTGCAATGTGAAGAAAATCAGTCTCCATAAGATTTGATGCAAAGGGAGATCTAAATTGAAGCTAAGGAAAATAATACCAACCCACAAAATGAAATACTCAATGAAATGGAATGTATGGAGGTACGAGTACGAATGAATAGGCATTGGCATATGTCGATGTGACTGAAAGGAAAAAAAAAAAGAGAAATAGGTGTTGTCTAATTGTAGCTCTAAGAGGTTGAATTTTGGCTTGGAAAATCAGAGACATGGATTGTGTGAACAGTACCCGGATTGATGACCTAATTGTTTTGATGATTTTTCTAGATTAATTTAGAAGGAATTGGTAAAAATGGTCTTCATGGAAGTTGAAACCTATATTGTTAGCTTTCCATTTCCACTAATTTTGCAATTTTTTGATCTGTATATTGGGAGATATGAACTGTTGCCTATTGACTGATTTTGAGCATTTTGGTGAAATCTAGCCTAAGTGTCGGTTTTGTGAGCATTCTGATTTGGAAGCAATTTTAGCCATTTCTGTACATTGAATTGGCTTAAGTGATCTTCTGAAGAGTTGTAGAGGAAGTAATTATATTGAAAATGGTATATAGCATGCTATTTTTAGATATCATATTTGGGAGTTATGAGTTTTCAAAAACTGAATCTGAATTAGGTCATTGACTGCTGATTAGGGTAGCCTCTTGCAAGACAGTTTTGAGTTTGTTAGAGGTGGAATTGACTGTTAAGGCCTTCATTATAAGTGTAGTATCATGTTTGATCTTTTCATAGGTATAAAGTATGCAATTTTTTGACATCTGTACAAGAAGTTATGTTTTTTATAACATTGCTATTCATATCAGGCATTTTCAGTGGGTAGAATCATTTATTGAATTGTTTGACCTACTTAGCGATTGAATTTGATTTCATGTTGTTCATGAAAGTTGTAGGTCACATTTCGATCTTTCATTTGAAATAAATCTTGTAATTTTTAGAAAAGGGAATGAGAAGTTATGGATTTTATAAAATGTTACATTGTTTTGACAAAATCCTGCACTGTTTTGAGAGGCATTGACTGGGCGTTAACTTTGATTTCGTTTTTGACACCCTTAGAGGTGAAATTGGCTTTTGTGTCCTTCATAAAACTTGTAGAGCTCTCTTTTATCTATAAAATAGATACCAAGTTTGTCCAATTTGGAGTCCAGAGTAGGGAGTTATGCCCTGTGTAAGTTGGGATGTCGGAGGACGTTTGTTTCAGATCTGCTATTGTATAGCATAAGTCGACTTGCACCCCATATAAGTCGACTAGTACATACACAGTAGCATAAGTCGACTAGAATTCTCAGGCAAGTCGACTAGGATCATATATTTTCCTTCTTTTGCTTATAACTTTTCCGTCCGACATCCGATTGACCTGATTCTTGAAGCATCGGAGTCGTGAAAGGTTTAATTTCATTGTTATGAGAAATTGGGAATTTATGGACGGGAAATTGACGTGGGTCCGGTTAATGGTCCTCTGGTCACTGTGTTATTTATTTTTGGACCTATAGAGGCCCGAATTAAGTAATTTCGGTGTCGTTAGATTTCTAATTTTTAGATGGAATGTTTGTGATGGAAAGTTTGGATTAAGGTCGGGAATATCATGAACATGCATTGTGCACCTTCTAATTGCTACATGTGCAACATTAAATAGTTCTGATTGAGCAATTGGTAATATTTATATTCTGTAACTATTATAGAAGCACTTTTGGAGCGCCGATCCACCGATGCCACCAAGACTTCCAGGTATTAGCTCGGAAGTACAGGTGAGTAACCTAGATGGTTCATTCAATTATTATATGTCCAATGTGGGGGATAATGGAGGGATTAGAATTGTGTTTGTTTATGACTGGGTTCCGGACAGGTGGTCCGATGAATTGGGAGAACTGACATAGAAGTGTATCTGTTGTGACTTTGTGAGCTGACTTGCTTCTACTGACTGTGTGAAATTGTGATACATGAATTGATTGTACAGTTACTGCTTAATTGTGATGTGATCAATTGTGACCGGTAGAATTGTACTATATGAATGTGAATTGTTTGCTATTACTGTGATACTGTGATTAATTGCTTGAAGTGTTCTGGATGTGCACATTGTGCATTGCTTGCTACATTGTGCTTCATTTCGTTGCCTCATGGGGCGCATCGTTTGATATGGATTGTTAATTGGGCATATGCATTTCATACACAAATGCATAACCAGATAATAACAACAGTTATGACCAGAGTCGCCACTGATACTGATACTGAAAAAGAACCTCGAGCTCGAAGGGAGTTAGTGCATACCCAGAGGGCTCTCCTAATCCCTAGACTTATCTACTATACACTGTTCACTGTTTATGCGCTCGGTTACAACACTGTAATCAACTGGGTTTCACATGTGCATTACATACATATTTGACTGAATATTGGAAATGGGAACAAGGCCAGAATGCCTTCCAAACTTGTGAATTGCTTGTACGTAATGACATGGTATTTCTGACTGTGATATTACTGTGAATTGATTGTGTGCTGCATGAATTGGGCGAACCATCGATGATGGTTCCTCACTGAGTTCGCAAAACTCACCCAAAATTTGCATCTATTTTTCAGGTCTTGAAGAGTACCTCGTTTGATACGGGAGTATATCTACCGTATGCAAGGGACAGATAGAGGTCGGGATCAGTTTGCGTCTGCATTAGTGTCTCATTAATTATATTCCGAAATCTCTGTAAAAGAATGTTCTGTATTTATAGTGAGCCCAATTTGGTTGTGGCTTTTTGTTCATTAAATGGCTTTTGTAAATTATTATTGAATGATTGTAATAACTGAAAATGTTTATTTATGAACGTGAGCTCAGATTGTTTACTGTCTATTCCGTGCACATGAGTGAAAACAAAAAAAAATTCATACTGAGTTTCGACTGACTGATGTAGCACGCCACCCTCGCGGGGCACGGACTCGGATATCACCAACGATGTCGGGTCACGCGAGAGTGGGGTGTTACATTTAAGGTCACATTTAATTAATTTGGTTCAATTTTAACAATTAGAATTATATTCAATCTAATTTAATTTCAATATAAAAGGATGTGTTCAGCCTCAAATAAAGAGAGCGGGCTTTTGGAGATAATTTCAAATGTGGAGAATATCCAGAAGGGATGATATTGATCCAAGGATGTGGAAACCATCGAAAAATTAAACAAAATACTGGATCAAACTTATACTTTACAAGAACATTCAATAGAAGAGAAATAAATATTTAAAATTATGAATTCTTTGTTTTTCATTCGTTTTCTTCCAGTTTATGTTTGATTTCATTTTCAATTATGTGTAGATAAGCTTCTTTAGTTTCTAGGTTAGATGAGCCTTAGTTTGTGCTATAATCCTTTTATTTAATACAATTGTTTTAATTAATCTATTGAAATTTGATTACATGTTTAATATATATATGTTCTAATGGACCCGATAATATTATATCATAATCGATTTTATATACAGAGATTGAGAAATCCAAAGTTTAAATAGATCTGCCATAATTGAAAAGAGTTGAATGCAACCCTAAAGATAAGTTAATTATTCTAATATTTTATAAGAAGTTGTCATAAAAAGGGTGAAGGTGACAAAGAAACTAAAAAGAAAGCAAGAGTAAGGCAGAAGATCAAGATGAGAAATGACGACCCTTTCAATAACACTTTCCATGATTATCATAAAGAATGTAGCAACCCTATTTTTAAGAAAATTAATCAATATTAAGAGAAGAGTTTAGCTAAAGAGTTTTAAAAAAGAGCTTATTGTGAGTAAACCTAAACAAAAGTTTTAAGAACTTTTCAATTTTATTTCGATTTTTGGAAATGTTGACTAGTAATTTTGATATGTGTTTTCATAATTATTTAAAGTTTGTTTTAAGTTAATAGTTTTAGTTATTTTGTTAGATGCTTTGCATTTTATATTTATGTTTTTCATACTTTTGTTTTGAAGAAAGGGATGCAAAGATATATATTCAAGACTTGAAAATCTCATAGAATAAGCCAATTGGAATCTTAAAAATTAGGTACACTTTGATTTTAATTATTAACCATGGTGGTAGACAAATTGATTTACATCCTTGGACATAACTGTGTCTCAATCGTGTCTTAACTTGAGTTTTCCATATTATCGCATGGCTTAGGGCATGCCTATGCCCTAAACCATGTCTTAATAAAACTCTTTCCAATAGGATGCACAACTTAGAAATACACTTATGTAACGCCCCAAATTAGGGGTTAGCATATGAAGCAAATTTAGTCCGATTTATGTTATGTCTCTTTGACATTTTGGCATACATTCATGACATTTTTCGGGTACATTGGTTTAATGACACTTCGGATTGATTCGGACTGTATTAAGATAATTTTAGTAATTTTTGGATACTTCGATGATTTTTAAAAATTGTTGGTGACGTATTTAGTATTTTTTGAACAATTATTTGGAAGTCATTATTTTATGACGGAATTTTTGGTAAATTTTTGGAAGCTGTCTAGAAATTCTGGGTATTTGTTTGTTTTAAGAATTCATAAGTGTGTTTTTGGGTAATTAACTATTCATCCGAATAGTACTAATTGAATAAGTGGACAAATATATAAGGGTTGATTAATTATTTTGAGACAGAACCGATAGCGTTCATCGGTGTCGTTTCGCACTCTGTCGATCGATTCGATCGCTTTTCTGCGCAGATCACGAGGTTAGTCCTTTGATAATGAATTTATGGTCATTCTTGTCTTTTATAAAGATAGTCGGATGAGATCGATATTGGTAAAAGAAATTTTAGATCTATAATATTTGACGATTTGGATGATTCTGATAGGTTAGATTTGTTAAATAGGTTAGTTTTTAAGTGATGATGCTAAAAGAATTGAGAAGAAAAGAAAGGAAAGTGAAATAAAGTAAAAAGAAAAGAAGAAATTTCGGATGTCGAAGAAGATGATGAACAGTGCAGCATAGTGAATAGTGAATAGTGAACAGTAACAGTATCCGTACATATTTGTGAACAATAATAATACGTATTTGTGAATAGTAATACGTATTTTTTTAAAACAATAGAAGAATCCCGGAAATTGGCATGAACATGCATCATACTCATTTATCATACAGTAATTATACACAATCATAATTTGTATCTGTGTTCCCTATTATAGAGGAACGACCATCGCCAGATATTCTTAGGGACTTCGAGGCAATAAATAGTAAAGCGATTTAAGGTCGAGAATCGGGACTTTCAAGAATGTCTTGATAGTAATACAGTCGATAATTTCAAGACGTAATATAGGTAGAAAATTTCGATGTAAGTACTTTAGGTACACCTAGATGATGTCTAGGATTGATTTATTAGAAGTGCTATTTGCCCGCATATGAAATGACCGAAATGACCTTGTTACTTTTACAACCGTTAAGTCTAGTTGTGGGTAAATAGGCATGCCTAGAAGGGTCTGCAATTTGCTCTGTTATTTGACACTTTGGTGTCTCCGGATATCGATACATATGTCTCTCTAGCGATACTAATTATGGTATCTCTGTATAAGTCCGTTACCCACTACATTCATGAATTTATAGTTTGATTTGTTATGTATTCGCTATCTCATTTGATTCTGACATGAGCTAAATTGTGTTCTGATTTTGAAGGTCATATAACCTCCTGTGTTATGCAGTTCTGTGAATTATACAAATCTGTTATGACATGCATTCTTTCTGTTTTCTGAAATCGGTTAATATAGATTAGTTATTACTCACTAAGCTATATGCTTAGCACGGTGGATTTGCCCCGTGTAGGTTCGGAGCTAAGAGATTAAGGACTGGGACAAGTCAACCGCAGTGGCCAAAAGAGTATGAGTTTTGTGTTGCACAAAAATGTATTTTGTTTGGTTTGTTTGGGCCTGTAAATATTCTTTCGATTTGTTCTGAAATTATGAGATGTATTATCTGTGTGTTACGTTTAGTTTTTAAAAATGCATGTGTGAAACGTTTTGATTTGTTTGTCTGTCTTGGGTGGCATCCACATATCCTCCCGTGGGGTATTTGGGTGTTACATTTTTAGTATCGAGCATGGTTTAGGCGATTACGGTTTAACCACTTAACTATTGCTTGTACTTGAATAGAAGAGTTGGTCCGCCTAATGCGATTTGTCCCATGTTTTGGTTCTAGAATGTCCGTATGAAAAGATTTATAAGATCGTTGATGAGGTAGTTGAGAATTTGTGATTCGGATAAGATTATAAGAATGGGTTCGATATTAGAATGTCATGATGGTTACATGTCGTAAGTGTATCGAATTGATGCGATTGAGACATGGGAAGTTGAATAGATCGTTGAGCGTATATGTACACATGCTTATTATGGTTAGACGGAGTTAGGTGCGTAATGAATTCTATGTCAAGATGTTCAAGAAATACGAGTTTGATTTTCGATATGTATTTTTAGCTGTGAAGCTAAGATGTCAAATAAACAAATAATGAGGTAATGCATTTGTATTGGTGAATGCATTGGGTATTGAGATTCGATTATAGCATTGCATTGTTTGCTAATGTTGGATTCCGGACGGGAGGTCCGATGATTCTGGTTATTGTGTGAGCATTATAGAAGTGCGTTTGATCATTGCAGATTTTTGGGATGGATAAAATACAGTTATTATCGCCCGATTTTCGGGAAAAGAAAAAAAAATGGCAAAGTTAAAATAAGAATACTAGTTTGAAAGTGTGATTCTTAAGATCAATTTTGGTGCATTTTGAGATATTGGCAAATTTGTGGCAAAAGATTGGAATGGTTCAGTTTCTAGAATTTTATTCTGACTTGCGTGAATGTATACTTATGGAAGACGAAATAAATGACAATCGAAAGATGAGATAGAAATAAGGAACGAATAAAAGAGAAGTTTTGTTCAAGATCAATTGAGAACAAATGTTGATAAGTGAACTTGGGTGAAATCATTCATGTTTTGCAGGAATGAAGAGAAAAAAAATTTTGTATGCATAGAGACAAATGATGTCGCGTGAGGTGATTAGTTGATAAAACTTACTGCTATAGCTTTGAAAGCTTGGAGACACAGTAGGTGTAGTGACACATGTCGGATAGTTTGTGGTATTGATGGAATACGATACGGAGTCAATGAATAAAAGAACTGAAGGTTTATGAATTGTTTGAATGCGTACTATCCTGGTACGTTTGTGTGTATCTGATGTTGTAGAGAAGACACATGAGTTAATTGTATTACCACTGTAGCGATGTGAATGTAATGTGTTCGGAGGGAGATGCATGTGACTGTATGTCAGGACATTGGTGGAATAAGGTGACGAGTTATATGATCGATCATGAGATGCTATCTGATATTAGGTTTCTTTGATTGAACCTTTTGACTAATGATTGGTTCGTATGATGTTCCTTAGGAAATGAGTTATGTACCTATGTGAAGAAACATTGGTTTTGTGGCTATAGTGCTTTGCTATGATATTTGGTGGTATGAAATGCATTTGGTTCTAGTGGCGTTATTGAGTCCGAAAGTGAAAGTAAAACATTTATTTTTCCCTGATGAAAAAAAAATTACATGCCTTGCTCAAAGGCTATGCCAATAAGCAACTGAAGGATCATAGGAAATGCTAAGAAGAAAAAAAGTGCGGCGCCATTTAGCTCTACACTAACACTAAGAACGAGATAAAGATACATAATGATAAGAATTACACAAAAGCATGCGATAGCGGATAACATTTTGAAATTTGGTTAGAAGAAATTTTGAGGTAGGTAAGAAAGAAAGAATGTGGAGGGATGAAGTAATGAGGAAGGAATGATCTCTATTTATAGAACATTTTTGTACCGTTAACTAGCCGTTTATGACCGTTCTCAAATTACTAGCAGTTTTTTTGTTAACCGTTACATGACCGTTACATACTAGCTGCGTTACCTCGGTATCCGCAATGATTCTTGGATCGATCTGAATTTCGAGGACGAAATTTCTTAAGGAGGAAGAATTGTAACGCCCAAATTAGGGGTTAGCATATGAAGCAAATTTAGTCCGATTTATGTTATATCTCTTTGACATTTTGGCATGCATTCATGGCATTTTCCCGTACATTGGTTTAATGACACTTGGATTGATTGGATTGTATTAAGATAATTTTAGTAATTTTGGATACTTCGATGATTTTTAAAAATTGTTGGTGACGTATTTAGTATTTTTTGAACAATTATTTGGAAGTCAATATTTTATGATGGAATTTTTGGTGAATTTTTGGAAGCTGTCTGGGAATTCTGGGTATTTGTTTGTTCTAAGAATTCATAAGTGTGTTTTTGGGTAATTAACTATTCATCTGAATAGTACTAATTGAATAAGTGGACGAATATATAAGGGTTGATTAATTATTTTGAGACAGAACTGATAGCGTTCATCGGTGTTGTTCCACAGCTCTGTCAGTCTGATTTCGATCTGCTTTTCTGCTGCAGATCACGAGATTAGTCCTTTTGATAATGAATTTATGGTATGTTCTTGTCTTTTATAAAGATAGTCGGATGAGATCTGATATTGGTAAAAGAAATTTTTAGATCTATAATATTTGACGATTTGGAAGATTCTGATAGGTTAGATTTGTTAAATAGGTTAGTTTTTAAGTGATGATGCTAAAAGAATTGAGAAGAATTGAGAAGAAAAGAAAGGAAAGTGAAATAAAGTAAAAAGAAAAGAAGAAATTTCGGAAGTCGAAGAAGATGATGAACAGTGCAGCATAGTGAATAGTGAATAGTGAATAGTATCCATACGTATTTGTGAACATTAATCATACGTATTTGTGAATAGTAATACATATTTTTTTAAAATAGTAGAAGAATCCCGGAAATTAACATGAACATGCATCATACTCATTTATCATACAGTAATTATGCACAATCATAATTTGTATATGTGTTCCCTATTATAGAGGAACGATCACTGCCAGATATTGCCGGGACTTCGAGGCAATAAATAGTAAGGGCGATTTAAGGTCGAATCGGGACTTTCAAGAATGTCTTGATAAATACTGGTCGATAATTCAAAGACGTAATATAGGTAGAAAATTTCAGTGTAAGTACTTTAGGTACACTTAGATGATGTCTAGGATTGATTTATTGGAAGTGCTATTTGCCTGCACATGAAATGACTGAAATGACCTTGTTCTGCTTTTACAACCGTTAAGTCATAGTTAATGGGTAAATAGGCATGCCTAGAAGGGTCTGCAATTGCCTCGTTATTTGACACTTTGGTGTCTCCCGATATCGAGACATATGTCTCTCCGCCGATACTAATTATGGTATCTCTCTGTATAAGTCCGCTACCCACTTCATTCATGGATTTATAGTTTGATTTGTTATGTATTCGCTATCCGCTTGATTCGACATGAGCTAAATTGTGTTCTGATTTTGAAGGTCATATAACCTCCTGTGTTATGCAGTTCTGTGAATTATACAAATCTGTTATGACATGCATTCTTTCTGTTTTCTGAAATCGGTTAATATAGATTAGTTATTACTCACTAAGCTATATGTTTAGCACGGTGGATTTGCCCCGTGTAGGTTCGGAGCTAAGAGATTAAGGACTGGGACAAGTCAACCGCAGTGGCCAAAAGAGTATGAGTTTTGTGTTGCGCAAAAATGTATTTTATTTGGTTTGTTTGGGCCTGTAAATATTCTTTCGATTTGTTTATGAAATTATGAGATGTATTATATGTGTGTTACGTTTAGTTTTTAAAAATGCATGTGTGAAACGTTTTGATTTGTTTGTCCTGTCTTGGGTGGCATCCACATATCCTCCCAGGGGGTATTTGGGTGTTACAACTTATGTCCTATATTATGTCTTAAGCAATTGGGATCTAGAAGGATCCAGGTTGTGCACCATAGTCATGTTGCATAAGCTCTATATAGTCCCCTCTGGCGACTTTTCTACTAATCTCATTCCATACTTTTCCTAACATCTTAGGGAGGCCTCCATTGGTAGGAAATCTTAGAAGTATCTTCAATAATAAGGTCATTATGTCCATGCTTTAGAAGAGGAATATATTCAGTAAGTCCATTTTTAGGATCTATGAGGCTACACAATCTTGTACACCCTATTCTAGATCTTATAGTTGTAGCTTCATCCATACAAAGTGGAAACCCCAAGTACTCCAAGGGGATGCCACAAAAGTTAACCTAGATGGGGATCTTTGAATATAGATTAATGTCGAAGAAAATTTTAGGCCTCTAAGTCTATAAAAATAGATGTATGTTGGTAAAATGCCATCAACCATCTTGTGAGAATTCTTGAGAAGCAACATTACTTGGGAATTTGAACAATATTAAGTCCTCTTAGTTTTGGAGAACTTCTAATAGTCCTTTAGCTTTTCAATGCCTTAGAGCCCAAGATTTGATTGTAGGGAAGGTAGGTTCCTTATAGAGGAAAAAATTAGACCAACATTTTGCATTTTTTTTAGAATTTCGAGTATGGGGATACTAGGGGAGAGTCAGAAGGCTCAGATGGGCAGTAGTGAAGTTTAGTTTTAGTGGAATCACCAACAATGTACTTCTAATTTAGCTTTGAAAAGGTAAGAGCTTGTTGGCTAGAGCTTGGGTTGAGAGGGTTGATAGGAGTTAGATTATGCTAGGTTGTTAAGCTTCCATTACTTTTTAGGGGTAGAGAAGGCAATTGAGCTTCAGTTATAAGACAAATAGGAGGAGATGTAGCATACATTGCTCAAAGTAAGAAAGCTAAAGGACAAGGTAAGAAAGTTATAATATAGTAAAATCTTGATAAATGAATATTCGATAAATTAATAACCTCGATTAAATAATAATTTTCTCCAGTTCTGACTTGGGCCAATGGGATAAAATAATAACCTCGCTAAATGCATAAGATAATAATTTAAAAAAAATTCCTTGAGGCCCATTGAAAATATAAAATAATAATTCATTAAATAAGTATAAAAATTACATATATAATTCATAAAATAAAGCACTTCCTCAACAATTTTTATTTCAAATTTTATGCTTTCCTAAAATATGAATATATAATCAATTGATTCTTCTTTTCATGCGAACTGAATCCAATTTCATTTTTAACTTTTTGGAGGGCATAAACTACATTCGACACATTCTTCTCATTTTGAAGCAAGTAACTTTTCAAAGTCTCTACAGCAAGAAAAGCTTCTTTTGGAGAAATATGTGGTATAACGTTACTATCATCTGGATCTTGATTGTCATCATCTTCCATACCTATAGTAAAACCTCGATAAATGAATATTCGATAAATTAATAACCTCGATTAAATAATAATTTTCTCCGGTCCCGACTTGGGCCAATGGGATAAAATAATAACCTCGCTAAATGCATAAGATAATAATTTAAAAAAAATTCCTTGAGGTCCATTGAAAATATAAAATAATAATTCATTAAATAAGTATAAAAATTACATATATAATTCATAAAATAAAGCACTTCCTAAACAATTTTTATTTCAAATTTTATGCTTTCCTAAAATATGAATCTACAGTCAATTGATTTTTCTTTTCATGCGAACTGAATCCAATTTCATCTTTAACTTTTTGGAGGGCATAAACTACATTCGACACATTCTTCTCATTTTGAAGCAAGTAACTTTTCAAAGTCTCTACAGCAAGAAAAGCTTTTTTTGGATAAATATGTGGTATAGCGTTACTATCATCTGGATCTTGATTATCATCATCTTCCATACCTATTACTCCTTGAATAATTTCTTCATCCGTAGGCGATTCCATCAAAGCTTCATTTTCACTAGTAAAATTCCTCGGATCGAATTTTACTATGGCGAAAACAATTTGCAATAGTTGTGGCCTTCACATTAATATTCCAAGCAACATTAATAAAATAGATAGCATCTAGCATATTAATTTTTTCAGGATTTATTGCTCCCATCTCATAGCCTTCCAAGATGTTAGAATAAAAACGACGTCGATAATAAATCTTAAGTGATCGAATAATTCTAACATCACATGGTTGAATTTTTGATGTTGTATTTGGAGGCAAAAAGAACAATTCAACATTTCTCAAGCATTCAATAACCTTGGGATGGGATGGGCAATTGTCTACTATAAGCAGCACTTTTCTACCTGTCATTCTATCATCAAACCAACGAACAAGAATCAGTCATCCATGCTTTCTTGTTGGCTCGATAATGACAATTAAAATTGTCAATATTCATATTTTTAAATCATCTAGGATTAGCATACTTACCAATAATCCAAAAAGGTACTTTATTTGAACCATCCCCAATGTAACAAACAGCAACAGTAAGTCTTTCCTTGTCCTTTTTTCGTCCCTTTAATTGCTTTGTAGCTAGTGAATAATCTTCTTGCAAACGATAAAAAAAGATTGTTTCGTCCATATTATAGATATCCCTCCAATGAAATTTGTCTAATTTAGCTCGAATTTCAGGTATAGCTTCTTCAATATTCTTCATGACAACTGAACTGCTTTCACCAAACCTTCTATAAGACTTAATTCCATGTCTCGCCTTGAACCGTTCTAGCCAACCACTTGAGAAGTTAAATTCTGGATTTGCTTCACCATACATCTTCTGTAGAAACCTCTTGCTTTAGTTTGAATCATTTCTCCAGTCATGTTCACTTTCTCTTGATATTGGAGAAACCACTTATACAATACCTTTTCTAATTCAGGATATTTTGCTGATTTGTGCCTTTTAACATTGCTATTTGTTATATCTTTTGACAAATACTCTGCTGACCTTTTAAGAATATTTGATATTGTTGATTGACTAATAGAGAGATCAAACTTTTGTTGAATCCACTATTGCAAATCTTTTTGATTCAAAATAGAGTGCAAATCTTGTAGAAGTAGGATCTTTACAACCGTAATATTCTAATGTACCTATATGTACTCTATTTTGAATCACGCTAATTTAAGATTAATAAACTTATTTTTGACAAGATTAATAAACTTAGATACAATGTACCATCGTTAATTAATTGTTTATTTATTTTCTTTTCTTAGTTACGGAAAAAAACTAATTGTTTAATTTAACAAATATAATGTACAAAATAAAATTATTTTATAAATTAATAAATATTAATTTATCAATAAATTAATAAAATATTCATTTATTGATAAATTAATAACCCCGTATAAGATAATAATTTTCAAGTATAAAAATATTCATTTATAGAGATTTTACTGTAAATTGTTATAATTTGAGTAAGAGCAATTCATCGTATTAGTAAAATTCCTTTGCCTATATTATAAAATATTTTAATAGAATAAATCATGAATGCATAGATGAAATTCTTATTAAATATTTCCTTTCATCTCAAGATTAAGTGCTTTTATTTATTTCTAAGAGTTGGTGTATCTTTTTTATTATTTTTATCCATCATAGCTCTATTTTATTTAGGTAAAGTTCGCTAATTTCAAAGTGCTTTTTTACGATCGACACTTATAATAAATTATCAAATAATAGGTGCTATTATCTTAAATTGTAAATAATATTTAATAGTAAAAAAACTATACCAAACTTCGTTATTGTTGGGGAAGCAATTGTCCACTGTTTAATAAATACGATTTAAATAAATGTGATGTTGACTAGAAATTAAAAATGTTAAATTTAGCTCAATTTGACCCAATTTTAATTGCGTTGATGATCGAGAATATATAATTTATAATTATAAAAAGAAAAAAGAAAAACAAATTAAATCCGACGCCGTCAACATCGAACAAACAGATTAGATGTCAAGTTGTGCATACACACCTACTGGTCAAAAACGCAGGGAAGAATGAGGAGTTTGATGAAAAGAAATTGTCAAGACTATCCAATCCATTAATCCAAGCAATAAAGTGGGCTTTCAGAACAAGTATTGGTAATTGATCATTAAGTACTGTTCCTAAACATGGCCAAATTCACAACAACTGGAAGTTGATTGTACGACTGATTGATTCATAAACCATCTAATGAAAGAATCTATCGACTTTGTCAGAACAACAGCTTTGAACAATGCTTTGGATATTAAACACAACCAACCCACAATTGCTTTTACTCGTCAAATTGATAGATACATACATGTCGATGGAAGCGCCAGCGGCGGTCTACCTGGTGAAGCGACGATTGAGATTGGAGAGAATTCGAGAGAGTGCAAAGTGAAAGCGAGGATATGCTCTGAGAGCGTAGAGGGCGGTGTGGTGCAGGAAGTTTTGTATTGCGTCCAGAAACAAGTTTAGAGATCTAACGGGCGGTACGTAGAGAGTCAACGGCACCGCCGAGAACGCCACCGCGAAGAAGAGTTGTAGCATTTGGTTAATTGAGTAGGAGAAATTATGTTTTACGAAATGAAGAACGGAGAGATAAATGGGGTTGTCGGTGGTTTCTTAGAAAATATCCACTGGTTTCTAAAAATATCCACTGGTTTCTTTAAAATTAAAGGTTTGAAGTAGACAGTCAACGCTTGTGCTTAGTAGTAATAATCTTCCATTAAAAAGGATCCAAATCTTGATGCAGCTTTCTTTCCGCTACACCTTGTGTTGCCCTTTCATAATCTTCAGATTCTCTTCAGTATTATCTCCAGTTCGTATTCGTTACGAGAGTAGTTTTAGATATATTTTAATTATTTAAAATAAGTGTCATTTTTGACTTTGTATGAATGTTTATAATTTTTTTTTTAAATTAACCTTTTATTTCTCTCTCATCTTAATTATATAAATTACGGTTTAAAGATAATTTCTCTCACAATTTTATTTAAGATGTTGACATCGAGATAATTTTATGGAAGTATTAATAAAATATATCTATAATTTTATTAGTTTTTTAATAAATGTTTATTTTTTAAAACATTTCTTATTATAAATAAGAGGGAGTATCTTTTTTTTCTTCTTATTTTTGTAAAATTTATATAAGACGACGGCGTATCCTTAAAATAGAAAGCAACTGTGTTGTCGTGAAATGAATGGTATCGTGAAAGTAAACGAATGGTATAAGTAAAGGTTCACACAACCAGATTTGACCAAGCAAACTTAACCAAAAAAATCCTCTCAAGACTGGAAACAACTGAAAAGACGGTTGCTTGGATACAACGTGAAACACACAAAAGATGATACAGCGTGAAAGTGAAACACACAATTTTTATTAAATAGAAATGTTTCTTTAATATAATAAATCTTTAATGAAAATTTGGATATAATGGGAGAGATCCTTTGCTTATATAAATAGGGATGTTAATAGGTCGGACTAAAAATTGGGTGGCCCGTGGTCCGACGGGTCAAAGTTGACTTACCTGTGACCTGACCCGACAACAGGCTAATTGGCTGACCCGACTCAATTTTATATTTTTTAAAAAAGTTTTAAAAAATAACGTCGTTTTTAAAAAAATGACGTCGTTTTTGACATTTCGGTCAGGTCACAACTCTGGCAAACAATTTTGGCACGTTGGTTGGGTCAAAATTTAGTCGGGTCGGGCCAAAATTGACATTCCTATATATAAGCAAAAGTGATTACAAAAGACAAACATCTCCGGATAAGAACAATGTCACACTATACCCTAAATAGATAAGAACATCAACATATCATACACTTAATGGATAAAAACAATGTAACTTGACATAGTAAATGAATAAGAATAAAGTCATTGTAAAAGACAACTAAATATAAAGAAAATTAATTTTAAATAAATAGACCCACAATAATAATGAGAGGAATTTTAATCATCATCCTCATCGAAAAGGTTCTTGTCAAGACTACAAATTTGAAAGGGAAGTCCTTCACTCATGCTTTTACTAATGTCACTAATTTTTCTATCTTTTACTGAGCTCACTTCTTCTTTATTTAATTTTTTAAATAAATTTATCAAGCTCCTATTCATCAATAATGGGAATATCATAGTATACGTTTTACACATCCTAAAAGCCCGAGAGATTTGGGTATAAGATGGTCTAACTATACCTAGGCCCAAGTTTATAAGGCTATTTGGAACGGCAAAGTTTGCATTTAAGGTTATCCAAGAATGAATTCTCCTGAGTAAAGTTTAATAGATTTAAAGACAACTATTGGTGTATATTTAGAAAATTATTTAAGTCCTTAAGAAAGTGCCAAGGCCTTTAGAACATTTTCCTTTTATCATGGCCATTGAATAGAGGTATGCTACAATTATGATTGATTTTTAGAGTAGATGGATCCATATTTTAACGTGCTATAAGGTCAGTGAAGGACAAAGAAGCATTGAGTGGTTTGTTTCTTTAATGGAGTCTCTCATAACCTGAGATCCTTAATTATTTGTGAGTGTTTAGTCCTCCATCTCATCAATGGTTGGTACCACTCAAGGCAAGTCCATAAGAGAGAACCTTCATTTTCTCTATCATATAAATGTTGATAGATCTATAAGGATGGAAGATAGATAACACATGCATATATGCATATAGGGAAGAGAGTTCCCATAAGTACCACATTGCATTACCCAAGAGTGAGTCAATAATGGAAAACATAGTAAGATATGGTGTCTGAATGTTAAACAAGGATGGGCAACAACGTAATCCTGATTAGTTAAGAAAGAGGTGGGGGTAATACAAGAGGCTTAGGAGAGCGAGAAAAGCTATTTCATCAATGGTATGGGGTGTTTTTCTAACGGGAAGAAAGAACTTCTTTGTCTTAGCAGTGCTAGGTACGTTAACAAGGATGAAAAGAATTGTTCTAGAAGGAGTGATAAGGCTGATATACTTTTGAGGTTGAGAGAGAAAATCAACTAAGATGTTCTGATAGCCTTTGATGTGTTTGACTGTGAATTTATAGCATGAGAGCTAATCTTTCTAGCAAAGTGATTGATTCTCTGGAGAAGTTTTTTATTTAGATCCATTATTTTTAGGAAGGATACATTATCCATTCCTATTGTAAAGAGATAAGGTCTGAGGTGAAAATTAAATTTTCAGTACTTCTTTTTTTCGGCTAGACTCTCTTTGTAGAAAGTGTGATATTGCTTTTGTTAGGGTTGAAGTCTTCTAATAGTATGTCTATAGTAAAACTTCTTTCCTTCCATTTCCTCTAATAATAATTCTCCCTAGAAATCTTCACTAGCATCAATATGCAAAATCCATTTTCCGTTATCAAGAATCTTTAATGGAGGTGGATGCTAACTGATATTCTTTAATTGCTTTACTAGTTTTATCTTATCAGGGCCCCATGGTGGAAAATGTTTCATTAGTAGCTTTGATAGTTGGTGACATATTCTAACACTTAAGGGATGAATTCACTGATATAATTGACAATTCCTAAAAATTATTGAATCTACTTAAAAGTAATGTTTGTGTTTGGGAAGTTCAGTATTTCACCAACTATATATGGGTCGAGCTGGTATAAACCATCATAAAACCTCATTCTCAGAAATTCTATGTAGATTGATCCAATTTGGCTTTTTTGGGTTGAAGCATGATCCCATACTTCTTTGTAAGATCTAAAAATTGTTTTAATAGGGCTTGATGCTCTTGCTATGTTGTTATGGACGATTAATCACCATAATCAAAGAACATTGCGGAAAATAAACAAACATATAGATTTACATGGTTCACCAAAAATTTTAACTACGTCCACAGTAGCTAGGGTTTTATTTTTCAGTGTGAATGTTTTCAACAACACGATACACTACGTGAACGTGGGCCTGGTGTAAAGTCCAGAATATTTTATCAGGCTCCATATCTCAACAATTCTCCCACTTGAAAATTGATTCAGTTAACCTTATCATCTTCATTCTCCATGCCAATGTACCCAATAAACTCACTTAGCCACAACATCTCCCACGCTATGGTAGAAGACCAATTGAGGCTTTGCACAGCCCCAGTTTCCCAGCATCCACACCTTTAGTCAACATGTCTGCTGGATTCTTAGCAGCATCAATCTTCTTCAAACACATCTCACCTTCTTTCACCAAACTGCGAGTGAAGTGGTACATGCGCCGGATATGCTTAGTTTTAAAATGATACACTGGATTTTTCACCAGCTGTATGACACTTTGACTATCAATGAAAAGAACCTTGTCATGCTGCTTCTTGCCCAACTTTTTCAAGTAATCAGTCAACCATATCATCTCCTTACCAGCTTCAGCTATTGCAACATATTCAGCCTCTGTAGATGACATAGAGACACACTTTTGAAGTTTAGACATATAACTCACTGCTGTCCCATCTATAGTGTAGACATACCCGGACGTACTCTTGCTTGAATCCACATCTTCATTAAGATCAGCATCAACAAAATCCTCCAGCACTACCTTGCCATTCCTATAATGAAGTGAGGTGCTAACTGTTCCTTTCAAGTATCTCAGAAGCCACTTCACAGTTTCCTAATGTTCTTTCCTTGGATCTGACATGTATATGCTCACAGCTCCCACTGCATGTGCTATATCAGGCCTAGTGTAGACCATAGCATACATTGAACTCCCAACTGCAGAAACATAAGGTACTTTTGCCATATGCTCACGTTCCTCAATTTTCTTAGGTGATTACTTCTTTGACAATTTGGGATGGTTAGCTAAAGACGTGCTCCTGAGCTTAGCATTATCAACTTTGAACCTGGACAACACCTTCTCAATGTATTGCTCCTGGGACAAATTTAGAATTCTAGCAGACCGGTCTCAGGAAATCCTCATCCCTAAAATCTGCTTTGCTGCACCCAAATCTTTCATCTCAAACTCTGATGACAGTCTCCCTTTAAGATTATTTATCTCTTCCATACTTGAACCTGCAATCAACATATCATCCACATGCAAAAGTAAAATAACAAAGGAGTCAGTAAACTTCTTGATGTAACAACACTGATCCTTTTTACTCCTATGATAACCATTTTTGAACATGAAGGAGTCAAACTTCTTGTACCACTATCTTAGAGCCTGTTTCAATCCATACAAACTCCTTTTGAGCTTACACATCTTGTTTTCCTAACTAGTAACCTCATATCCCTCAGGTTGCTACATGTAGATTTCTTCCTCCAGATCTCTATGTAAAAATGTTGTTTTTACATCCATCTGCTCAAGGTGCAAGTCTTCTGCTGCAACAATACTCAATAAAATTTTGATTGGAGTTAGCTTCACAACATGAGAGAATATTTCAGTGTAATCAATACATTTCCTTTGTGAATATCCCTTAAT
The DNA here is from genome assembly GCA_029891385.1 of Erythroxylum novogranatense. Taxonomy (NCBI): domain Eukaryota; kingdom Viridiplantae; phylum Streptophyta; class Magnoliopsida; order Malpighiales; family Erythroxylaceae; genus Erythroxylum; species Erythroxylum novogranatense. Next base: position 83,865,385 of record CM057229.1, on the reverse strand, counting down.
CACCAATCGAGCCTTGAATCTAACTGTACCATCAATTTCATTCTTGATCCTGTAAGCCCATTTGTTCAATAGAGCTTTCTTCCCTACAGGCAACTCAGTTAACTCTCAAGTATCATTATTCTCAAGTGACCATATCTCATCATCCATGGCTTGCTCCCACTTGACTGAGTCCTTCACCTGCAAAGCCTCATCAAAAGATTCTGGTTCTCCTCCATCAGTTAACAACAAATAATGCAAGGATGGTGAATACCTTTCTGGTGGCCTGATAACCCTGGTAGATCTCCTCAACACTAGCTTAGGTGTGATTGGCTGTTGTTCTGGTTCTGCAACAATATTTTCTATATTTTTCGACAACTGAACCTCAGCTCCCACTTCCTCTACATCTTTAAATCGCACCCCAAACTTGTCCTTATACAAAACATTCTCATCAAATGTCACATCACAATGTCTCAAGATCTTCCTATTCTTGTCATCCTAAAATCTGTATCCAAACTGATCCAAACCATACCTAATGAAATAGCACTTCAGAGCCTTTACATCAAGCTTGTCTCTCTTCTCTGGATCAACATGAACATAGGTAGCACACCCAAAAGTCCGCAGGTGAGTAAACTTGACTTCCTTACTCGACCAAATCTCTTCTGGCATCTTGAAACCCAAAGGAACTGAAGGTCCTCTATTTATCAAGTAAGTTATTGTGCTCACTACATCCGTGAATGCGGGCCTGGTGTAAAGTCTAGAATATTTTATCAGGCTCTATATCTCAACACTTGCTATGTTTGAAAATAAAGTAGGATATTATCAATATAAACCCGAGAACTTGATAGAAAGCCATCGTAGATCTTTGTCATGGCTCTTTGAACAAATGTTGGGGTGACTTTTAGCCTAAAAGGCATGACTGTCTACTAGTACTAGGCATTAGGGATGCAAAATGTTGTCATATATTGATCCTTTAGATCAATACCTAATTGCCAAAATTTAGCTTTTAAATCAAACTTTGAAAATATTTTTGCCTCTTTCAGAAATAACACCTACATAGTTATCTTGGGTGGAGGAAACCTATATCTTAAAGAAAATTATTCAAAGGCTTGTAATCAGTAGCTAACCTTTTCTTTCCTATGTTCTTTTCTACTCTTTTTTTGAACATAAAACACTTGACATGCAAAATCTAATTTCCTTGGTTTGATCAGTCCTTGTTTCAAAATTATAGTACAACCCTCTTATAAATAAATTCCCATAACTTTTTCTTGCAACTAAAAACTAAATGTTTTGTATCCTCTTCTACTTCAATCAGGGATGGCTTGCTAAAAAGTCAACTAGCCCTAACCTTTTACTTATTTTTTATGGTAATATACCAAATTAAAGATTATAAGAGTTATGAACCATTTCCCGATATTCCTTGAAATGACTAACTTATTCAACATGTATTTAATTTAGTCTATAAGACCATAAAAATTTTATTTTACAAAAAAATGATGCCTCAATTTTTAACAAGTATAACACCAAATATAACTTAATGATGGGAACATATAACACCAAATATAACTTAATGATGGGAACATACTTCTTTTTCATTGACGCGAGAATTCTGCTCAAATAATAGATAGCTTGTTTATGGCCTACCTCGTTACTCTGAGCCATCAAATACCTAATAGATTCTTCTATAATAGGAATATATTATTAGAATTTTTTTATAATAACGTATCAATCCTAGTGGTTTGGTCATATATTCTTTGATATTATCAAATGTTGTTTGAAGCCTTTCCTCCCATTATAATTACTCAAAATTATTCAACTTCAAGAGGTTTTAATATCCTTTTATTTTTCCTATTATATTAGCAATGAACCTCCATATATAGTTTACCTGCCTTAAATTTTTTTAAAGTTTTGTCTTGTTCTAAGGTGGTCTTGCTTCGATAATGGTTTTTCCTTTATTCCTATCTATTTCTATTACTCTATTATGAACTAAAAACCCTAAGAAGTCCCCTGATTTTACTCCTCTTCATGGGGTTTAACTTTAATTTGTGTATTATCATCATATGAAAGGCTTCTCGTAAGTCTTGGATATGATCACCACTCTTTTTTATTTATTTCATAACAATATCATCTACTTAAAGTTCCATCATATGCCTTATCAAAAACTGAAAAATAGCATTAATAACGTTTTGATAAATGACTCCTGTATTCTTAAAACCAAAAGGCATTACAACCCATTCAAATGTCCTTATCGACCCTAGCCATCTAAAACCATTTTGGAAACATCCTTTTTATATTAAAATTTAATTATAACCAGTAAAATAGTTCATAAAAGAAAACAAGGCATGTCTAGTTTTTGCATCTACCAAAGAATATGCAATCAACATCATATATACATCCTTATGAGTGGTTGCATTAAAGTCCGTAAAGTTGAGACAAAATTTTGTCATTCCATTCTTTTTAACTACATATATATCATTACCTAGCCACTCAATATATCTAGTTGGTTTAACAAAAGTAGCCTTGTATTGTTTGTCGACTTCTCGTTTAATCTTTCGCTCAACTTTTGGACCATTGCTTAGGACGATGAAGGTGGAATTCTAGCTTTATCAGAAGCGTATGTTCCACTAACATTCTACTTAACCCTGACATCTTTTTATAGTCTTAAGTGAAACAATCTTCAATTTCCTTTAGGAACTCTACTTAGTCTAGTTTTATTCTTATATATAAATCTTTCCTAACAAAGACTCTATGGAATTCTCACAAATTATTCAAATTCATTTCTTCTAGTAGTTATTGATTTTGGCTCTTAAAATCATTAAACTTTTCAGGAGCATATTTCAACTATTGGACATAATCATCTCTTATTTGTAATTCTTCTTCTTCTTCTTTAAAGACAAATTTTATTTTACATTTACCCATTTCTTGGTAAATTTTTAGAATTTATTGCATCCGAAATTTAATTTCTGTGGTTGTAAAAGCTGCAATTTCTTTTTGTGAAAATTTACTTACTAGGTTCCCTATAATGGGAAACCTTATCGGTCTTGGAGTAGGAACGATTTTAGTTGTTTTTACAAACATTTCTAACTCTATCCCCAATTTTTGCTTGTCTTCATATCTAGGACATATCTAGGACATATAGTACAGGACAATTTTTGAATTTGTACTAGCTTTATATGATCTTCATAGAATTTTTCTTCCATCGTATCAAATTTAATATGAAATAACTTTAAATCAACTCGAACAATTTTCACTTCATTTCCTTTTTATAAAATAAAATGTTGGTAAAGACAAAACCAGATACAAAAGTTATAGTGGATCTAATCTCTTCCTAATAGGATTTGATAGTTGGCATGTTTGTTGAGAACAAAGAAAGCAATCAGTGGAGACTTACCTAGTGTGACATTGGTAGGGAGAATTCCTTATGCTTTAATAGCTTCCCTAATAAATTTAGCAACATACACTTTAGCTTGAATTAAGTCTACATCGCCTTTGCCCAAATCTAACATCATTTTAGTAGGCATAATGTTTACTATTGACCCATTATTGAACAAAATTCTTGAAGTTAGTCTACCCTTAATATAGGCCTTAATATATAGATATCTTATATATTGCATCATAGCATAAGTTGGATTTTATAAAACTCCCTTTTCTGAAATTCATGGTCCTATTACCAATATTGAAACAATTCGAATTATAAGACTTAACGAGTAGTATGATACATTGGAAGACACTCCAAAGGTTACTTATGCTTAGAAACCATAGTCCATAAAAACCTAAAATGTTGTGGAAGCCTACTGGAAGGATTTTCAATACAGGAGATTATCAAAAGCTTATTGAGCTAGAACAGTTAAAGGAATAAAACAAAAATAATGATAACATCATGGTTATTGATGAAGACCAAACTAGTCATAAAGAAATGAAATTAAGAAGGCAATTGGCAATAACCTAAATGAGGAAGCTTCACTTGACAATGTTGGTGAGATTAGCAAGTAAAATAATGTTTGTTTCGCTCTTACGACAAAAGTGGCTTGTGAGAAGGATGCTGAAACAATACATACACCTTGAGTAAAATAATGGTCAGATTAGCAAGTAAAATGAGGTGATCGTGTTATTAAGTGTGATTTATTTTTACGGGTTGTGAGGATGAGGGATAGTATCAAAGGTAGGGTGAGTCAATTCTTTAATACCTTGAGTAAAACTATTATTGTATCACAAGTGAAAGTTATGTAAGCTGAGTGAGAGCCCCGTAGAAGTAGGCAAAGCATGCCGAAATGTTATCAAATCTCAAGTGTTGATTTGTTTTATTTCATATTTGATTTTTTTTATTTTTGTATTTGTCAGAAAGCTTATAACTGGTCTAACTGATTCATAATTTGTGCGAAACTACGTCCTTTCAGATTTTCAATATCAATTTCGTAAATTTTGTACATACTAGTGCCGATTCAAGCAATAAACAATGAACAAGGATCACTTACAAGATAAAACCTGTAGTCATATCAGAGATAATCCACATGAAATGGGAAAGCCAGGAAGTAATTGTGTTGGAATATACATGCGAAAAAGAAGAGAGATTGTGAGAAGGAGTAAGCAAAAAGGAACATGAAGAGGAAGGATGGTGTAACAAGATACAGAGGATAGGAAACAATTAGGTTAGATCTTGGACAAGTGTCCGTTGAATGGTATAAGCCTCGTCCTGAGGCTTTCTGTCAGATCAAATGTCTTTGTCTATAGAGAATCTTTTGTCTAAACTTTAGAAATCAAGGAGCACAAAACTTGTACCAATTTTTGGAACTGAATTTGGTGCTGACTTTTAAGTCCAACCTGTTTATAGAGACGCATGGAAAACAATACTTCGTTTTGTAGCGAAGGAACTGATCTGTTCTAAAAGAAATAACTTTGTCGACTATTTCAAGCCATACCATCTTCAGAAGTTATTTAATACTAATAGATTAAACTAATATGTTTACGTGCTTGTCAATAAAGTCAACCTAAATTTTAATGCTTTACATTTGACTTACTTTGTTAAACAAAGGACTGCTGCTTGCTTCCCGCACATGTGGGAGAAATTAAGACCACCGGCCCCGATTTCTACTTATATAAATTTCGTCGATATTTAACGACGGCAATAATGACGGAAATTTGTTGTCGGTATTAATATAACGACAGAAGGGGCAAGTGAGATTCCGTCGAAGAAATTTAGTGACGGTCTTTTGTTCCGTCGGTGAGACGAATGTATCTTCAACCAAATTTTCGATGGTGTTTTTGACCGTGGTAAATATCGTTATCGTTTCCGACGAAAAATTTTCCATCGGTAAGAAGTGATTATATATTTTTTATTTTGTTGTTTTGTTATTATAACAATGTTATATTATATATATACTTTATTTATTTGTATTACGTTATATTATTTGTTCACAATATATTAATTTGTATATATAGTTTGAGTAATGAGAAAATTAATAAATAATAAAACATGTAAAGGATTCAATTTAATAATTAAAAAATAAGAAAGAACAAATCTTATGGTTTTAATTGAAAACAAATGACAATGATAAGCTAATGTCGTGGTGATCATGGATGGTCTGAACTGTTTTCCCCTCTTTAACAGTTCCATCTCCTGCCTAAGCTGAGTCATCTGTTCTATGTGCTGTCTCTCCTTAGTCATCTGCTCCATCTCCGCTCTCATCTTAGTAAGTCGCTCCATCTCTTCTCTCCTCTTAGCTGCCTGCTCCATCTGCTCCATCGACTCTCTGATCTTTGATATCTGCTCCAGCTCCGTCCTCATCTTCTCACTCATCTGCAGTCTCAACTCCTCTCTCATCTGCAGACTCATCTCCTCTCTCATCTGCAGACTCATCTCCTGTCTCAACTGCTGAGTCATCTCTGCTCTCAGCTGTTCTCTAATCTGCAGACTAATCTCGTCTCTCATTTTAGCTATCTCCTCCATATGCTCCTCACGTTGATTAACTAGCTGCTCCCTCAATGTGTCCACTGTAGCCCGGAGCTCCGATACATCATGAGTTTGCGATGGCTAAGCAAATGCTGCTGTACTAGAAAGGGAAGAGCGCGAATAACATGTGTTTGCATATGAGCCTAGGCCGAATATTCTTCCACGACGGTTCCTACCACCCACGACATCAAGATATGTCTGAGTCTCATCTACAGGTTGTTCCTCCTGAGATTGTTGCTGAATATTTTGTTGTATTTGGTCCTATTAGGAAGCAATTTTTACATTAGTAATTAAGGTAAATTTGTTAAGAAATTATTAAAATATGTTAATTTCACTTACATTCAGTTCTCTACATCGAGTGCTGATGAAGGTGACACCATCATGTTTCTTCGTGTGGGTGTGCAAAAATACTTGGATAGGTGTAGGCTTCGTGCCCAATGACTTTTCCTACATGTATAACTTAAATTGTCAGATGTTAACTAGAATTTAAAAAAATTTCTCCAGAGTTTCCTCTATATATATGATATTCACCCCCTATTCAACAAAGAAAACAACTTCACACAGCCATATATGGCACCAGACATTTATATCATAATCACTATATTCAATAAAAGGAAACAAAATATATGTAAAATTGGTGTGAGAGAGTAAATACTTACTAGTCTATGTGCATGCTCGTAGTGGGTAATTGATCCTCCCGTATGCACTGGAAGACTCGCACCCCCCGGCCTTCCACGTCTGTTGGCCGAATTACGCTCTGATATGGACATTGCCGCAGGTGATGTCCAATATTCGATCCAACGAGTCCAAATTTTCTCCGAAATATAACGCGGTCGTGCACTAACCTTGCGTATCGCATTAATTAAGTCGCAATAACGTATATGAGCTTTCTTTTCCCATTGTTTATACATTCTGGCGTCTAAACAAGAATCCCAGTAAAATTCTTTCTGAAATAAGAAGAGTAAGAATAACAAAATGTTAAAATTTTTATGAACATTGTGAATATAAAGCAATGTAACAAGAAAATAACTATTATTTGTACCTCAAACTTCTGAAAGTATATTTTCTTTGTGGTGTCAGATATATTCTTCCACACATAACCCTCTGGTTCAATTCTTTGCTTGAACGAGGAAGTCATATTTTTTGAAGTTGGTCCAGACGGAACTAACCTAAGATGCCAAATTATGTTATCCTATGTAAAAATTGATAAAAGTAAAAGTTTATAATAAGCAAATTGTGAAATGCTTTGATTTCACTTACTGATCATTGACAATAGAAACAAACTTTCTTCCATCAAGTCCCTCAGCGCCAGGCTGACGGACGTCTCCTGCTTCCGGTACGCTGGTGTTGGACGATATATGCGTTGGAGAAGGGGATGGTGTAGGCTGAGAAGTAGTCGGTGATACCTCAGCTACAACTCCCGGTATGAGAGGTGGAGGAGGTGAGTCAGTAAGAGCGGTTGATTGTGACGAACCACCTTCACTGTAAGTTCTCCCGAACATGGCTCGAAACCTCGGTCGCATGACCTCACGTTGTCTCTTCGGTCCCATTCTTTTCCTGAAATTCAATTTTGCCCAATTCTCTACATGTACAATTAATAATTTGAAAGTAATATTTTACACAACACAGAGAGAAAAAATTGGCAATATATGAAGGTTAACATTATGTTATGAACAATAAATGAACATTAACAATAATATAAATATGCACTGTTTAACGAAGTCTTACAGATACAATAATAAATCAACGTGAAAGCTTAGTGTAATAATTTCTGGCAGTACAAAAGCACATTGATATAATCATTTTGTTTGATTCAATATAACATGGGATTCCGTAAAGGTAAAAGAGTCCCCAATGTCTGAGTTCCCGAGAAGGGTTCTCGCATGTTCAAACGCACCAATAGAAACAGTGAAACTTCGTCCACCTGCTGTACGTTGTTGATCACATTCTTGCAATAGTTTTGAAGCTATAGCTATACTTGTTGAGGAAACAATGAATGAGTTCTCGGTCTTAGAATGAAATACTAATTCTCCGGATGAACTAATAACAAGAACAAATATACCTAAAACATAATTAGTGAAGAAATGTTGAAACTGTGATATTAAAAAACTATATAAGTAACGAAAACGGTATATTAATGCATACGTGATTGTGCAGACGAGGTTTGAGGAATAGTAGAGGAGTCGACAATACCCGATCTTCCTATTCCGTTATAAGCTGTTGTGACATTGCTGTCACCTTTATCGGCATACATGTCCTCTTCGAGTTTAAAGGAAGCTTAAACATGTAAGATTGACAATGAAATGAGAATATGTATGATAACTTTAATCAATGTTATGAGATGTTCATAACACGGAAAGAGTCGACGTGCAGATCATACTAAAAACCTTCAAGTAACAGATCGGCCATAGAAGGCAAACGATTGGTACTGTATGATGGAGCGAGATGTTCTGTAGTTTTGATTCCATGGGTTGGGACAATTTTGCCACATTCCTCTCAACAGAAAGAATTTTTACCGTCCGGAACTAATCGCCATGTCGACATTCCTTTCCAAAGAAATTCAAAGAAATACCTAACATAATATAATTAAATGAAAATCATGTTAATATTTAAGTTAAATTATGCAATTACAAACATAAGTCATTCTCTATCAGAAGTTAATGGTAAATTACAATCATCTTCTTCTTCAGAAGAATAAGAATCAAATTCTGACTCTTCGTCAGATCTCAGACCCTCGTCATCCTCTCTAGATGAAATATCAGCAAATTCATTTTATGGATCGTTCAAAGGTTCATTATCGTCATACGTAACAGATGCATTGATAAAAGTCACATCTTCCTGAAACCCCTCACTTTCAAGACTATGATCTCCTCTTCCATGTGATTCGTAAACACCTCTAGGTTTAACTTTGCAAACCACTAACCAATCTGTCTTATCTCGTCGTAAGCTTGGAAAAGGGATATAACAAACCTGTTTAGCTTGCACAGCTAAGACGAAAGGTTCAAATTGTCTCAATCTTCTGCGGTGATTGATTTCAACTAAATTGTATTAGCTATGCACCTTTATTCTAACATTTGGTGTCGGGTCATACCAGTCACATTTAAATATCACACATCGCTTGACTGGCAAAGCAGGGTATTCAACTTCTAGTTTTCAATAATTTTTCCATAGTAATCCATCATTTCTCCCTGTATTGAAACCCCATTGTTTATTGTTGACATGTTATGTCCATAAAATTCTGTATGATATTTGTATCCATTAATGAAATACATCGGATACGATTTAACAATTCGTAGAGGTCCCTTTGCAAGATCACAAATCATCTTGTTCTCGATTGGATTTTCAAAAGCCTACAAAAATAAATTTATCATGGCAAAGAGTTTAGTGTCATGAGAGAAGTAACATTTACCTTTAAATTGTAATTAAGATGACTTGTAAGTGAAAACTTACATATCTCTCGAACCATCGAGGAAAGTGTTTTCCAACTTTTTTATTTATATCATCCTACGTCATACCCGGCATCATCTCCCGTAACAATGTCTCGTATAATCTACATACATAATGACTGTTTGTTATGATGAAGAACACACCAAGTTAAATACAGAAATATTCATATGCAACTTACAGAACAAAAGGTAGAACCTCTTCATAGTTCAATACAATGTAACCATATGCAGCCTCAATTTCTTCCTCAGTTAACATTCTTCTTGTCGTACATCCATATGTTCGTCCAGAATACGAAAAAATGGACAAGTTTCCATCAGCATGACTCATTCGTCCCTCATCATCATTACGAGGAACTTTTCTTGCTCTTGTGTTAACATGCGGCTCAAAATAGTACTCGCAAAATGTACTAGCTTTCTCCACTAAATAAGCATTACATATAGAGCCTTCAACTCTAGCTTTGTTTTTTACATTTTTTTTCAAGTGATGCAAATACTTATATTGCGCAAAATAGTTATTAGAATGTAGTTGATCAAGCATGTAAATGGTTATTGCAATAATATTTGTCCAATTACCTCTGAAATGGATACATCCATCGATATTGAATTGGACCAGTGAGTTTTGACTTGTGTGCTAAATGCACAGGTAGATGCTCCATACAGTCAAAGAAGCTTGGAGGAAAAATGCCTTCTAACTTGCACAAAATTATAGGAATTTCATGTTCTAGATTTTCCATTTCACCAAATTTGATTTCAACCGAGGTTAAGCTTTTAAAAAACAAGCTTAACTCTGTTATAGCTTCCCATACCTTAGAAGGTAGCAACTCCCGGAATGCAATTGGGATCAACCTTTGAATAAATACATGACAATCATGACTTTTCATCCCAAATAATTTGTACTTCCTTAGATCCACACACCTAGCCAAGTTTGAAACATATCCATCAGGAAACTTAAGACTTTTCAACCATTCACATAGAAGCTCCTTTTGTCTCTTGTCCAAAGTGTAACATGCTTTCGGATATTTACCAGTGCGAAGATCTTTATGTAACTCATATCTTTTACAAAAAAGTTACAAATCAGCTCGAGATTTGGCATTGTCTTTTGTCCTCCCTTCAATGTTCATAATGGTATTGAACAAGTTGTCAAATATGTTTTTCTCAATATGCATCACATCTAGATTATGACGAATCAAATTCGTTTTCTAATACGACAAATCCCAAAATATGCTTCGTTTTCGCCAACCATAGTTCTAACTAATGGTTGAATTTACTTCATCGGCCTCTAATTCTGTTACTTTCAGCAAGCCTAATTCCTCAATTTCTTGCAAAATCTCTTCACCGGATTTTATAAGAGGAGGACGAGAGTTTACCGTCCTATTTTTTCTAAACTTATATTTATTCTGCCTGAACGGATGATCTGAAGGTAGAAATTTCCTGTGATTGTCAAACCAACATATTTTGCCTCCGTTTGGCAGATAAAACGCATCAGAATCATTGCCACAATAAGGACATGCCAACTTCCTAGCGGTTGTCCATCCAGATAACATGGCAAAGGCTGAGAAGTCACTAATAGTCCACATCAAAGCTGCTCTCAACACAAAATTTTGTTTCTGTGATACATCATAAGTTTGAACACCATAGTCCCAAAGCTGTTGCAATTCAGATATCAATGGCTGTAAGAACACATCTATTTTTTGCTTCGGATTTGTGGGCCCAAGGATAATCACTGTCAAGAACATATATGCCTCTTTCATACACATCCAAGGAGGCAAATTATAAGGAGTTATGATAATTAGCCATGAAGAATATTGCTGACTAGATTGACCAAAAGGTTGAAATCTATCCGTTGACAATCCCAAGCGAACATTTCGACTGTCAACTGCAAAATCAACATGGGTGTCATCAAAATGTTTCCATGCCAAAGAATCTGATGGATGAGTCATTACTCCATCTTCCTGTTCGTGTTCAGCATGTCATCTCATGTGAGACGCAGTCACTTCAAATGCATAAAGCCTCTGCAACTTAGGAGTGAGCCGAAAATAATACATCCGCTTCCATGGAACTAATTTCTGTTTCGCTGAACGTTTTCTGGGCTTAAACCTAGGTTGACCACAAAATTTACACTGGTCTAAGTTCATATCATCTCCCCAATACAACATATATCCGATTCGGCAACAATCAATTTTTTCCACAGGCAAACCAAGCCTACGGATCAGTTTCTTCATATTGTAAAACCTATTAACCATTGTATGATCAACAGGCAATGATTCGTTGTACCACTCCAAAATTTTATCAAAACTGCGATCCGAAATATGGCCTTCACTCTTTATGTTCAATATGCGAGCAATGGATGACAATTGCGTCATTGTCTCACAATTTGGCCACAATTCTCGCTCAGCTGACTGTAGTAAGTCAAAAAATTGTTTTGCTTGTGGGTTAGGTTCTTCATCAACATTTTCCTCATATGGCTCAAATGTATAACTGACCCCATCATGAACCATTTGTCTGTAAGAATTTTTCGGTCCATCAACATAATTTCTTTCATCTCCATCCTCAACGTCATTCTCATTTATGTTCATAGACATATGTTCTTCAGTTCTCCTTGAGGTACTAGCAATCAAGGGTTCCCCATATCGGGTCCATTGGAAATAGTTAGGAACAACCCCTTTTCTCAACAAATGGAAATGGACTTCATCAATAAAAAGGAAGCATTTGTGTTTGCACTTTTTACATGGACATCTGATCTTTGACCCATCCATATATGCAGGTTGCGAACATGCATAATGAATAAACCCTTTAACTCCCTCAACAAATTCAGGATTAATGAAACCATCAGCGGTTAAATGTCTATACATCCAAGATCTATCCCTGAAACTCATAACTGGAGGACAATTATTCTACAACATCGAATCCAAAGTTAGGTTGCTATGTTAGCCACATATTAGAAACCAAATCATAACAGACATGTGATTAAACATCCAACTTTTGCCAATTAAGTATTCATACAAGTTTGAATATCATTCTAAAAAACTATTCTCATCAATTCGTTGTACATATACAATTTCATATAAGCATATCAAACTATGTCCATATTACAAGTTAAGAGATATCCATTTTACAAAGCATCCATCAAATTATGGATCAAATTCATTAAGTTCAGTGCAACAATTACATTAGTGACCTTCGTCATGTATAAATTATTACGGAAACGAAATGTTATACCACAATCAAATATCACAGTGTGTAAGACATCAATTAAATATTCAGGAACATGCTCTGGGAAGTTCATTTGCAATCACATGACTCAGGCGATAAAAATAGTAACAAAAGTATAAGCACTGACCTTAATTGAAATGCAGAGAAATGTTGATGACGTACGTCACGGGCGATGGAGAATGTCACTTGCAATAAAGATGATCGAGCTGCAATGAAAACCAACAATAAAATATTCATACCTTAATTGGAAATATTATACTCAATGCATGACATAGTATACTCAATGCATGACATTTATCATCCTTACATAATTAAACCATCAGGTAATATCCTAAATCATTTCCATAATTGTAAGTCACTTCCAAAATAAGATCAGAAGGTAAAACTAATGAGCTCATGTTCTAATTTAACCATCATCTACTACGAGGATCCTATTGAAATTTCGGCAACATTTCTCCCATAATTTGGACATCCCCCTTATGAAATAAGGGTCCCCCTGCAATAAACACACTCTTCTATCTCAACCAGTAATCACAACACAAATTAGCTCTCCATACTACATGTATGTTGTCAACTTTCACATCATGCAAGACATCAATTAACGATTCAGGGACATGCTATGGGAAGTTCATGTATAACCACATGAATCAAGAGCAGAAAACAACAAAACAAAAGCATATAAGCAATGACTTCAATCAAAATGCAGAGAAGTGTTGCTGAAGTATGTAACCGGAGATTAAGATGATAAAGCTGCAATGAAAACCAACAATAGTGTCATTCATAGCTCAATTGGAAACCATACGGTTACGGAAAAGCTGAATGAAAACAAAGCGGAAACTACTTCAAGAAAGTTGATTATGAAAAGTTAATGGAGAATGATAGGAATAAGGCTAAGGCCTCGAACACTGGACCCTCTAATAACTTGATTGGGACCATTTTATCACCCAAGAAGTTAAAATAAGATTTTGGAAAATAAGATTTTGGGGGACTCTAATAACATACATGAAGATTTTACAACTATTGATAGGAGAATATCAGGCTGTAAAGCTAAAGTCAAAATCATTAGTACTTCTCTCAAATCCTCTAAATGAATATATTGGCATACAATATAGGTTGAATTGTCCTAAAAAGGTAAAAAGTTATATTATTACTTGAATTCAATAAAGGGTAAGATAGTTATATGATTACTTGAATTCAATTGCTTGATTGGAAATTCCTTTTATAATCTCTTAAAGATTTTGATTTTCTACTTATTTATTGTTATATCTTGAGCAATTCATTACAATTTCTTTTATAGCATTCTTATTAATAGAGATGTCAAATATCATACTAAAAGTTGAAAAAGACTTACGAAAGGAGATTGTCTTTCCTCTTCCTTGTTCGCTCTTTACATGGAAGTTCTGATAAGGCTAATTAATTATAAAATAAGATAAAAAGACATCTTTAGGTTTTACTATAAGTGCAAACAATTGAGAATTTTCAACCTCTCCTTTATTGATGACCTAATTCTTTTTTATAGAGCTGACTTAACTTATTAGTTTGTTTCACCAACTCTCCCAACACCTTTAACAAGCTATCAGGCCTAACCATTAAGAAGGATAAAATCCACCTTATGGTATCAAAAACTATTAAACATTTATCCCCTTGGTTTGTTGAAATTGTTAGGCTTAGACTTAAATATTCCCTATTCACCTATTTAGAAGTCTCAATCGCAACATAAAGGATCTTATATAGTTAATGTTAACCATTAAATGATATGGCGGAGAAGAACATTAGGAACTAGAGTAATAATAGTGTTTCCTTTACTAGTAGGTTACAACTCATTATCTTTATATTGCATGACTTGCTTATTTTAATAAAATGAAAAAGCATACAAACACGAAAATTAATCTATATACAATAAAATTGAAGGAAAATAATGTATACATGAAATAAAAATACCTTATTTATGACAAATTGAATTCTTAATTGGAATAAAGATAATCTTCTTATCTTGTAGATCTAATGTTCATGTATGTCATTATCCTATCTAAGGTGTTTAAGTTTTCTTTAAGAGCCAACTAGAATATGAATAAGGTATGTGGACATGCTTGTGGGCGCCAAACCAATATACACCTATGAATTTAAGGTCATGAGCTCTCAATAGGTTCTTGCATGATTCAATGGAAAAGATTTCACAGTTAATCCTTTTTTATTGAGTTGTGTCCTTTTGAACTTAAGTGAGTAGGAAGTTCATGTTTAGAGAGGTTCATGAGTTAGTGATTAGATTTCTACATGCATTATGAGATTCATTGATTAAAGCACTATCAATAATCACATTATGAATGAGTAGGAGATCCCTGACATTACTGAAAAGGCCTGCCATTAATCAGTCATAATTACAAAAAAGAAGTTACTGCTCCATCCCTATTATCCTAATAAAATTTCAATTTGACTTTTCCTTTGAGTTTTAGGATGTTATAAATACTAAATTGTCTACGATATGTTGCTTGTTGGTTTCATAATCCTGAAGTTTTGGCTTATTATAAAAAAGGAATCAAACCAATTGACCTAAACTGAGTTGACATCCTTAAGAATTCTCCATATTCTCTTAATAAATTGAACCTATTTAACCTATTTAATGATCTTAATAGGCAAGATTCTCAACCCTTCCTTATCTTCAGGTAAGCATAGATCTTTCCACTTCACCTAAGCTAAGGAAGAGCCCATAGTGTTACCTAACCATATAAACTTTTTAAGAACCTGATCAATAGTCTTGATAATACTTTTAGGGAACCAAACATTTAAGGATCAAAAAATATAGATAAAATGGAGGTCAAAATTCATTAGTTGCACTCTTCTTACTAAAGATAGACTTTTGTTACACTAGTTTGCAATTCTCAGTTTAATTTTCTCAATTAGTGGTTTGAATTCAGTGAAAGTTGAGCTTTTGGTTAAAAATTAGTATGCCAAGATAAGTGAGAGGGGGTTTACAAGATCTCAACCTTATGATTCATTCTAGCTAATTTGAGATCAAATAAGCCCTCATTTAACGTTAAGTTGGCTTTCATTTTTGTTGATTGAAAATCTAGAAGGAGATTTCAATGTGTTTAAAGTAGTTATAAGTAAATTAACTAAGTTTGGATCAACTTTAAAGAATAGGATTATATCATCAACAAACGAGAGACATGCAATGTGAAACTTAAAGTTCTTTTCATAACCAATTAATACCTTTACAAGTATGATAATGCTCAAAGTGAATGGGTAAGGAGGAACACGATCCCCTCCCCTTAAGCCTTTATCTACCTTTATAATATTTATAGGCTTATCATTGACAAGGATGATGTATGAGATAGTGGTGATGCATTAAGATATCCAAACTGCAAACTTGTAGGAAAATCCCTAAACTTACAATTAGGATAAACCCCTAATTAAGCTAATCGAATGTTTTATAGAAGTCCTCCTTGATGGAAAAACATTTTCTTCAATGTTTCTTATTGTAATTCTTTAAAAACTTATGAACTACATGTATATTATTGCCAATTATTTTACTTTGTACAAAGGCTTCCAAGGATGGATCAGCTAGATGTTTAAGAACAAATTTCAAACTCTTTGTTAAGAGCTTAGCATTGATTTTATATATGGTATTAAAATAGGAAATAGGTCTATAATCCATCAATAAGTTAGGGGCTTGTACCTTAGGAATAAGGTTAACAAAGGTCTTGTTCAATTCCTTCAATATTTAACCCTTTACACCAAGCTATTTTCTATATTGTTACTTCAGAGTGGTTATTTTGTTTGTATTTTTCCAGAAAGGTTATTTTGTTTGTATTTTTCCTTACAAGTACTGAATTATAGAAAAAATTGAATTCTTTTCTCCCTCGTTTAATATTTAATAATAAAATAAAATAAAAAGATTCATGATTATAAAACTAAACTTGCTTTGTTTTTACTTTTTCTTATATTTTATTACAAAATTTACAATGATTCTTAGTAAAAGCATATAATCTTTAAAAAACTTTGCATAAATCTTTTCCTTATTTCAAAAATTGTAAAGAAAAGTTAAGATGTTTGACATACAGTAATAAAGCTTGACATCAGTATTTTTAAAGAGAAAATTCAGTTTTAAATATTTTTGAATTTTTAATAATAAATATTTATTTATTATATAAAAATAATATTCATTACCTTTTATTTTAGTTAAGCATTATAAAAACTTGTGATAAAAATAAAATTAAGATGTGAAAATCACTTTTTACAATTTGTATTAAATCTAAAATGTTTACAAAAATTAAAATAGATGTTTAACCACTAATCACTATTTTACTATTACAAACTAATGATTGAATATCATACTTCATTTATTATTGGTAATTTAGTTTGAATTTGCTTCAACCTAATTCGACTCAACTTGAAATCAACAAGTCTGATCTGAATTAATCGAGTTAATTTATTTTTTAAATTTTAGAGCTTAGGTTAGGTTTATTCTTCACCTCGTTCAACCAAACTCATAATTTGCACAACTAAAAATTAAACTACAGATGCTCATAAATAACAAAACCCATCTTGCACTAGAATTCCAATATTCTCAAGCCAACAAAAATGTAAGTTAAATAATCAATTTAAAATGTTAAAACTTATAAACAAATTTATATTTATACCCGAAGTAAGGAGAGGGGAGGGAGGAGAAAGAGGGGAGGGAGGAGAGGGGACTTACCTGTCGGAGACCGGCGGCGTTGGAGGAGACCACTCGGCGACAGGCGACTGCGAGCGGCGGCGATGGAGGAGAAGGGTGGAGGAGAACCGTAAGGAGAAGGAAGAAGGAAGGTCACGCAGGAGAGGAAGAAAGGAGGAAGAAGAGGGTTTAATAAGTTTTTCAAAATGACGTCGTTTTGGTTTAACTGACGGGAGTCAATCCGACGTTTTTATCGACCACTTTACTGACCGAAATGTGGGTCGATAAATTTCCTCCACAATATTCAGCGACGGAATATTGGACCGTCGTAACACATCTTCTCCACAACCATCTTCCCCGACGGCTGTGTATTTTCGGTCGGTAATTGTAACGGTTTTCATACCATCGGTAATTTTCCGTCGCCAATCAACATTTTTTTTAGTGATTTATTGTCTTCTCTACTGCATGTTCCTGGCTGGAGGATTCGTTAAAGCGTCCGTTTGTTCGCTTCTTATAATCTTCTTTCCTCTTGTATTCTTGCGGCTGATTGTTTTTCTCTTGAATTGTAGAAACATATGAGAATATAAATAGAAATCTGCCATGTCTTCCTGCCAAAAATAAATGCTAAGAGGAGTCAGCTAGCATATTGCAAAAAGTGTAAGATAGGTAACGATGAGAATGCTTCACTCTTGTTTGACAATTGAAGCAAGGAGGGGACCCCTAGTACAATCCCAACTCAGGACTTTAATTCTAAGAGATTGTCCCCTGAGTGAGAAAAGTTAAGCATAGATAAGGCCTAATGAATGGGGTAAGTATCCCACAAAGGCTCAAAGTGTAACATCTCATCCCCGAGGGGAAGGGTAGAATAGTCATTTGGAACGGATTTTGAGTGTTTAAGATTGTCTTGGCGTGTTCTTGCATACACATACACGTAAATAGTGACTTTTGCACACGTAAATGATTGTACATGCATTCGTGACATTTTCCAGTATATTTGGTCATAAATGTGATTTTTGTGAAAAATATGATTTTTTTGTGCTTGAAAATTTAATTAGAGTGAGTCTTTGTGTGTTTTAAATTTTGGGAGAATTTTAGAAATTTTGCTGAAAATTTTTAGGGTACTTTTTTGGACTAGGAAAAATGCCAAGTGGCAGATTGATTGGTTATCGGTAGTAAAAAGTACTGACTAATGACACTGAAAATTAATTACATGATTTTAGGAGTTATGAATTTTAAGCCATTGGAATTTTGGGGTGAAATTGGACTAGAGATTGGAAGTGAATTGGAAGGAAATTAAGTGGGTACTTGAGAGGTTGACATGTGGCAAGTGACACCTAACATGCCACCTTATGTCTTTAAGTTATTAAACCAAGTGATTCTCGATGCTTCCTTAGAAAGAGTTAAAATCACTTTTAAAATGTAAGTTTTTCCTCCTCATCGGTAGCTTCTTCCTTGCTCCTCCTTCGTTGGTTCAAGCTCTACCCACACAAGACACTCTTCTTTGTTACTTGCTTTCTTTTCCTTGTCCATTAAATATTCAACCAAACCCCCCCCCCCTCTCAAGTGATGATGATTATCGTGTATGGTGTTGGGGGAAAGGAAGTGAGTTTGTGGTTTTTGTGAAGAATTGAAGAAAGTGGAAGCTTAAGTAGGTAAGGATGTGCTTTATGATAAAAATTGGAATTAAATGCATTATTTGTGATGGTTGTGAACCTAATTGCATGCAAATTGTGTTGGTATAGATGGGTATGAAATTTGCTTGTTTAATTGATGATTGATGAGTGTAGAAAAAGATTATTGAGTGCGTGTGCTGTCATATGTGGACTAATGTTCAATGATAGGTTGTGGGTTAGTTAAGGTAGATTTATGAAGTAAATTGAGTTAGAATTGGTTTAGAAATGGTATAGAAGAGGAAGAATGTGAGTTAGGTTGAGAATCTGGAACATTGGATTTGTGTATGTTTCAATGTTTTGGTCATAACTTTTTATATGGTTATGCTATTGAGATGAGGTTTGGCTTAAATTAAACTTAAGAAGTTTTGGCTAGAATTCTTATGAAGGAAGTGCTGTCCAATTGTGTCTTGAAGGGTTCTGAATTTTACCTTGAAAGTGGATAATATGTGTAGGGTGAATAGTGCCATGTTTATGAGTCTAACATTGAAGACCTGAAACTTTGGGGAATTTTTCTAGGTTAAATAAGACATATTTTGCAAAATTATTCTTCATGAAAGTTTTAGATTATGTTTTGATATTTCCATTGATGTGAAGTATGTAATTTTTGGACCATGGAATATAAAGTTATAATTTTTAGAAGTTTCTGTTACTGTTGGCATGATCATTAATGGACAGAAACTTTGAGTGGCTATTTGACCCATTTAGAGAGAGAATTGATTTTTAGGTTTTTCATGGAAGTTGTAGAGCTTCCTTTGAGCTTTCCATTGATATAAAGTTTGTAAATTTTGGAATTCTGAATAAAAAGTTACGGAGTTTGGAAGTTGAGATGTTGGTGAAGAAATGTGGCGATCGGTCGGCCAGAAACGAGGCGATCGGTCGGCCAGAATGTGGTGATCGGTAGGCCAGAAATGTGGCGATCGGTCGGCCAGAAATGTGGCGATCGGTCGGCTAGAAATGTGACGATAGGTCGGCCAGAAATGTGGCGATTGGTCAGCCAGAAATGTGGCAATCGGTCGGCCAGAAATGAGGCGATCGGTAGGCCAGATATGTGGCGATAGGTCGGCTAGAAATGTGGCGATCGGTCATCCAAAAATGAGGTGATCGGTAGGCCAGAATGTGGCGATCGGTCGGCCATAAATGTGGCGATCGGTCGGCCAGAAATGTGGCGATCGGTCGACCTCTGCTGGTGATATGGGGCTATAAGTTATCTAAAAGAATTGAATTTCAATTCAGCCCCTAAGACTTTCAATTTCTGAATTCAAGTTGAGTATAGTGTTTAGTATTGGATTAGTAAGAGCTGAAAGTGTTTTAGCCATAATTGGACCTATAGAGATCCGAATTGAGTGATTTTAGTGTTTATGGATTCCTACTGCTTAGGAAAATTTTTCTATCAAGGGAGGTTGCCTAGGTTACCCTATGTGGACTAGCTCATCGATCGGGAGTAGTAGAACCGAAAGATTTCAATAAGCATAAATTGTGAGTTTAAGGATTTTAGTGTGGCTAAACCCTAGGCATACTTGATTTGTGATATTGGAATGGTTTTTGCGATAAAATTTATCGATTGATACCGGGATAGTCATGAACATGCATCACACATATATGTGCATCAATGATTATAATTGTGCAAAACTATTAATGTGTGTGCAACGAATTGAATAAATGGGTTGTGCAGGCTAAGAGTTCGCAGTCAGGTGTTTCCAGATTTTGGAAGCAAATATTAATCTGGAGCGAACTGTGAGTAGACCGAGTTGGTTTCATTTCACCTATATTCTATTTTGTTTTATTTTGTATAAATTGATTGTTGAATGTGGTGAATAATGGTGGGTTTGAGATTTGCTGTGATTATGAAATCCGGACAGAAGGTCCGATGATTGTATACTAGGGAGTTGATTATAGAAGTGCTACATGTATGTGAATATGCGACCTATATGCCTATGATGTGACTAATTGGGATCTATATGCGATTAATTGTGAGACATTGATTGTGGCATACATAGGCCGATTGATTGTGACATATGCATACGTGCATAATAATGTGATTAATTTCATTCATGAATGCATAACCAGATAATGACAGTTGCGACCGGGGCAGCCACCAAGAGTTAAAAGCTCAACGATTGTACTCGGGTCGCGAGCCCTACAGTGATTTAGAGCCTCGAGCTTAGCGATTAATGTGCCCATATTGGGACATTTCAGGCATTCGGTCACAACACTGTAATAAATTGGAAAGTGTCACATGGGTATTTCATATGTATCTGCTTACATATATTTGATTGAGTGTAAGGAAAAATGCCTTATGCTTATGTCAAAATAAATGGATTTTGATGCCGGAATACGGTCCGATGACGTGTGAAAGTGAATAGATATGACTAATGCATTGCATGGCATAAGTGTATGAAATATAAGGGCTGTTGTGACCAGAGTTGCCACCGATCAAAGCTTTAAGCTCAACGAGTGAAAATGAGCTTCGAGCTCATAAGTGATTCAGAGCCTCAGGCTCAACGTTTAATGAGCCCTGTATCCTCCAAATGGATAAGGGACAGTTATTAATGAGCCCTACATGGGACAGTTTAGGCACTCGGTTACAACAAAAATAATAAATAAAAAGTGAGTCTCATGTGCATTGCATCTGCATAATAGAAATATCGAATATAAATAATGTGAATGTGCAATTCTCTAAACGTGTGTATGTGAAATATTGTGAATGTGCCCTATGAAATAAAGTGAGGTGTGTGAATATTGTGTTCTATGTCTGAGTGAGCCATCGATGATGGTCACTCATTGAGTTCGCAAAACTCACCCAAAATTTGCAATTATTTTTTAGGACCCAGAAGAATACCCTGTTAGGCAACGGGCGTATAGCAACCGCATGTGAGTGAGAGTAAAGGTCGGGATCAGTTCGAGTCTGCATTAGTGTTGCACAATTCTGTATAAGATTATTTTCTAAATTTTTGTACAAATGATTAGGTCATTTTTGTAAAGTCAACGGACTGAATTGATTTGTATTCATAAAAAGGGCCCCCGTGGTCATTAATTTTACTATTGACTGTAGATGTTAATTGATTTTCGCATAGTGTATGTTGTGTTTTCAAAAAAAAATTATATTGAGTTTGGGCTGAGTGATGTAGCACGCCATCCTCGCAGGGCACGAACTCGGATATCACCATCGATATCGGGTTCGGGTCATGTGGGAGTGGGGTGTTACACAAAGGATCTTACTTGACTATAATCCAGATCAAGATAGGGAGGATAATTATGAATGTCTAGAACAATCTTCAGAAGTTTTCGCTAATAGATCATGTAGAGAAAAGCTAAAGCAAACATGGGCAAAAGTGATTTGGAGTAGGATATTCTACCTAAAGTGTCTCTCTGCTTATGGTTATTGACTAAGAACATACATCCAACTTTAGATAGATTGCCCCGTTTACATAATATTAATAGATGCAAGTTAAGTGAGGAGAAACCTGAGTTAATTGTGCATATGTTTTTTAAATGCAAAGAGGCCTTGGTAATCTGGAAAGGGGTTTAAGATTTCTAGAGCATAGATAAATCATATTTGAATTTTAAAGAGTTATTGTCTTGGCTATAGAATAATCATAATGTTTCCATATATGAAAAGGCAAGAATGGAGATAACTTTTAGTTCATGTGTTTTCAATCTGTGAAAGGAGAGATATGGGAGTTTTTCAGGATCTTGCGAAACCTGTTCAAACTGTCTTTCTTGATATTAAGGATGTAGACAACTAATGACTGCACATTTACAAGGTACGAGGATCAACTTAAGAGTATGTTTTAAAATTAAAAGGGTAGCTTATATTTTTGGGATTTTGAATGATCTTTGGTGATTTTGTCCACATTTATAGATGCGTTTTTTGTCCATTGTTGAGAAAATCTTCTGTTGAGGTTAACACGAGGTGGTGGTATTATTAGATGTGATTTACTTTTATAGGTTGCGAGGACGAAGGATAGCGTCGAGGGTAGGGTGAATCAGCTTTATGATGCCTTGAGTAAAACTATTGTTGTATCATAAGTGAAAGTTATTTAAGTTGGGTGAGAGTTCCGTAGAAGTAGGCAAAGTATTCCAAACTGTGTTACTAAATTTCGAGTGTTGATGTTTTATTTTGTATTTGATTTTTTTTGTTTTGTTTTTGTATTTGTCAGAAAGCTTAGAGTTGATTTATAATTTGGGCAAAACTACTTCTTTTCAAATTTTCAATATCTATTTTATAAATTCTGTACATAATACTGTTGCCTCAAGCAATAAATAATGAACAAAGATCACCTACAAGATAAAACCTATAGTCATATAAGAGATCATCCACATGCAAGGGGAAAGCAAGGTAACTCAAGTAATAGCTATGGAAGTAATTGTGTTGGAATATAAATGCGAAAAAGAAGAGAGATTGTGAGGAGTAAGCAAAAAGGAACACGAAGAGGAAGGATGGTGTAACACGATACAGAGGATAGGAAACATTTACCCTGTGTTTGGTTACTATCCCCGTGAGTGGGGACAGTAGACAGGACCAAAAAATCCTGCCCCCGTGAACGTTTGGTTACTGTCTCTGAATTTTTTTCCACTGTCCCCGATAGATAGGGACAAGATTTATTGTTCCTCCCAAAAAGGGAGGACAGAGACACGTTGTCCCTGTCTCCCCACATTATAAGCAACGTTCAATCCCCATGTTTTTAAATGATTTTGGTTTCTTTTGTTTTATTTGAGTTTTTAAAATTTACCAAAACCACAATATTAATTAAATTAAAAACATCTTTAAAAATATCATTTAAAAATCACAATAATTAAAATATCTTAAAAAAACCACAATAATTAAATTAAAAATATCTTTAAAAATATATTTCAATAAAATTTTGATTTAATAATTAAAATATAGTTAAAATAAATATGAATTTATAAATAATATTTTATCAATAAATATTATATAAGATATCGAAATAAATGTTACTAATAAAAAATAATTTATATTTAAATTTTATTTATTAATAATTATTAGTAGTAGTATAATGTAGATGTATTATTATTATTATTAAGCTTCATTTTGTAATAATAATAATAATAATAATAATAATAATAATAATAATAATAATAATAATAATAATAATAATAATAATAATAATAATAATAATAATAATAATAATAATAATAATAATAATAATAATAATAATATTATTATTATTATTATTATTATTATTATTATTATTATTATTATTATTATTAACATATATTTGGAATTCATTATTATTAGTAGTAGTATAATGTAGATGTATTATTATTATTATTACACATTTTGTTATCATTATTATTTTATTATTATTAGTATTATACATTTTGTTATTATTATTATTATTATTAGAATTATTATTATTATTATTATTACTATTATTATTATTATTATTATTATTGTTAGAAATATTATTATCAATATTATTATAATTAATTTCTTATTATCATTATCATTATTATTCTTATAATTATTCGCATTATAATTTTGTTATTATTATTAATATTGTTCATCATCATCATTATCATCATCATCACTAAGTTCAAATCCCATGAATGAAGCGAAGGTCAGGGAGGTTCGATAAGACGCAATTTTACCCCTACATAGTAGAGAGGCTGTTTTCGGTGGACCTACATGCAAATGAGACAAGATAAGTATGATGCAAGGTACAGAAACACTTCATTAAAAAAAATCGGCGAGAGCCTAGAAGCAATATAAATATGATAGTTAAAAATAAGCCAATAAAAAAGAGATGTAGCAATAAACTAATAATAATACTGGAAAGGGATTAAGAAAAATACCAATGATAAAAAAGCACACAATGTCGCATATATATATATATATATAATAAGTTTAAAAATTAAAAAATTAAAAAAATTAAATCGATAGTAAAAAGAAAGTAATAATAATAATAATAATAAGAATAATAGTTGTAATAGGAACAAGAAAATGGTAAAGGAAATATTAGTATGACCAAACCACTAATAATAATACCGTAAGAAGTAGAAGTGAAAAATAGTTATAATACTAAGAATAAAATAATATAAACCGTAATAATAATGTAAATAAATCCTCCTATTTTTACCACGGTAGAATATAATCCAAAAAGGAATACAAAATAGTAGAAAAAATAAAACCAAACAACTAAACTACTTGATGCCGAGAAAACTAATACTAATAAGAAAAATAATGAATTATTAATAATAACAAATATAATATTAATATAAAGAACAAAAATGAAACGAAATACAAAATGGTGGGCAAAAGAAGCTCGAAAATGGAGAAAGTAATACTCGTGAGCAAGTTTCCTAACGAATCCACTATATAAGCAAACAAGTGAAAAAAAAAAGCCAACTGCGTTCCGTCGAATAAGGAAGCAATACGGAGGAAGTGGTCAAAAGCAACCAACAGTTGGTGATGTTAAAGGAGAGGTTGGCTTGCGTGAAGGAAGCAACAAGATAACGAAGAGGAAAAGTAAAGGACAAGTGAAGCGGAAAACGCGGGATGATAGCAACAGTAACTGACTGATTCGAGTGGGCAACGTCAGGGTGTCAGGGGGCTCGAACCTACAGCTACGATCTAGACGTGCTAGAGGAACTTGTAACGATAAAGACATTCCTAGTTTATCGCACATGCAGCACCTCTGCCCCCTCCTCGCCTCGAAGTCGCAGTAACGCGTTTTCGTTCCTAGCGAAACCCAGAAACG
The DNA here is from genome assembly GCA_029891385.1 of Erythroxylum novogranatense. Lineage (NCBI taxonomy): Eukaryota > Viridiplantae > Streptophyta > Magnoliopsida > Malpighiales > Erythroxylaceae > Erythroxylum > Erythroxylum novogranatense. The sequence continues at coordinate 83,839,751 of CM057229.1, read as the reverse complement.
CAAACAGCGAAAATGAACTACACTAAAAAACAATAAGGCTACGCTAGGCACCAAGGAACGAAAACAAGATGTGTGGGTGCAAGGAAACTCGCCCATGCAGTCTCTTACTAAAACAAAATGGTACAGGGACACTAAATAATAACCAGATACAACACACAAAGAGTAGCATAATTGAAGTCACATGCTAAATATAGGAAACCAAAACCAGAACCAGTATTGTTAGAACAACGCTAACGCAAAACATACGAGCGAGGAGAATATTGTAACCATATAGGTATGTAGATAGCAACAGAGAAACAGCAATGGAAGGTACCTGGGAGACAGCCATCGGAACCTGCACTTAGGAAATTGTGAATATAACTGAAACTACTGACCTGGGATCCGGACATGAAAAGAGGAGTACAATTAACTCCATGCGAAGCTTCCAGGGAGCTGCAATGGCACACACTACACTATCCTAGTCACTCCTTTTAGACACCACCCTTCTTCGTTCTGCGTTTCCCTTAAACCTCACCTGCTTCTTCGTTCTACGCTTTTTCTTGAAACGCAATGAGGTATGAATTGGTGGCTAGGGAGGAGGATGAAAGGAGAGAGAAGGACGCATTGTTGAGAGGATGGTCGTTGATGCACGAGGCAGTCACGGACCCCACGACGGTGTCGTTCGTGAAAGCTAATGGGGATCTTGTATACGTGTACTACGGGAAACACCTCACTGTCCGCCTCTTCCTGTTAAGTCTGGTCACCTCACTTTAAAACTCAACAGTCAAAAACTAGCAACCAACCTCATTGAAGCAGTATGGTCGATTCTCGACCTTGCTAATTTCGAGTATTCCTCTGAGCTCAGCTCATGAATCTCTTTCGGATCGTTGGGGACCCTTAAATTCCATTTCATCAGTTTTACATTTTCATTTCTAACAAACCACAATATTATTTTAAAAAACCACAATATAATTAATTATATTAGTATTGTTATCTTTTAATTTGCATTTTTTTATTATTATGACAAATTCATTATTATTATTATTAGTCATAGATGTAGATGTACAATTTCTATTATCAAGTATCATTATGTATTTATTATTATTATTATTATTGTTGTTATTATCTTTGTATATTTTATCTTTATAATAATTCATATTTATTATTATGGAACATTGTGTGTCTATTTTGTTCTTAATTTTGTTATTGTTATTATTATTATTATTATTATTATTATTATTATTATTATTTTAATGGGCTAATATTATTCAATATTTCATAATAGTTTATAATTATTATTATTTGTTAACTTTTCACCTAACACAAATAGTTTGTAATAAAACTATCAATTAATTACATATTTTTAATCATATTAAGGATTATGGGCATTTTTGTCTTTTTCACCATTTTTTGTTTTGTCCACTGCAATCAAACACATTCTATTATTGAAACAGAGATAAAAATTTTTATTCTGTCCATCACAACCAATCAGTTCACTGTCTCGAGATACCTTAGACAACAACTAAGATTTTGGACAAGTCTCCGTGGGGTTTGGTATAAGCCTCGTCCCGGCCCGGGGCTTTCTGTCAGATGTCTTTATCTATGAAGCATCTTTTGTCTAAACTTGTAGATTTTGTAAAACTCCGAATTGTACTTTTATATGCGTTCCTCTTCAGTGTGCAGGCCGCGAACCATTAACAATCACAGCCACCGTAAGCTTTTAGCTTCAGCTATGTCCTCCAGTCCTAACTTTTCCGCTACTTCGCCCTACTCAGGTTCTCTCTCTTTCCCTTCTTCTGGGTTCTTGTTATTCATTGTGTAGCTATCTATGCGTATAATATAGCTTTATTGATTGTCTTCTCTAATAATGCCTGTTCCTGGCCGGAGGATTCGTTAAAGCGGCCGTTTGTTCGCTTCTTATAAATCTTCTTTCCTTTTGTGCTCTTGCGGCTGATTCTTTTGCTCTTGTCAATCTACGGATTTTGCATCACATACTCCAATTTTTATTCTTATTTTCAAGGCAAATTGCTAACAAAAATATATGATCCAGGCATGCATAACAGGGTAGGCTGGTATACATCAAAAGATTCGGCAACGTTGATTGGAGTTCTGTGAACAACGTATCATTGTCTTTCGTGTATAGATACGAGTTAGGTTGAAATAAACTCTCACCATAAGGAATACTTGTTGTAGTGATGATTCGTCTTGTTCGTAAAACAAAAAAAAAAGTGTTATATACTTGTGAAATGTTACGAATACCGAATCGGGTTGATATCGGATCGTTTCAGAATCGAAGCTGTCTTTGGTATTAGTTATCTAGGATATCGTTTTGAAAATTTTTTTAAATTTATGAAATAGTCCCTAAAATTTTTTTAAATTACAAAATAATCTATATTAATATATTATACAACAGTTATCAGATACTTTACTAATTTACTATTTACATCAACCATGTTTCAAAAATCTTAATAATAAATAATAATGACAATTAATATGAAATAACATTATTTTTAAATATTTTACATATAAATAATAACCACAATTAATATAAATAAAACAATTATCATCATACAATTATAAAATTAAGAATAATACAAAGTATTTAAAATATTACAATAATACAAAAATATTTTTAAATTTATAAAATTGTCTCTTAATTTTTAAAATTATAAAATAGTCCATTGTCATATTGTAAAGTTGTAGATTATTTAATTTAATTTTTGTTTATATCTTATTCATTTTAGTATATATATATCTTTATTATATTTTAATTATTTCTATATATAATAATTATCTATATATAATATACATCTATATATAATAATTATCTAAATATAATAATTAATTGTAAAATAATGAAAATAATTCAAAATTTTGAATTATTAATTATTTTCTATTTTATCAAAATTTTGAATTATTTTTTAGAATTGTTATTTTTCACATTCCATTTCATTTTACATTTAATTGGACATAATTACAATTTTATTTAATATATAAAATTAATTTAATAATTATTAATAAATATAATTAATTTTAAAATATATATTTTGATTTAATAATTGAAAATATATAAAATAAATATTAGTTTATAAGTAACAATTTTAAAATTATTATTTATAAACTAATTTATTAATAAATATTATATAAAATGTTAAAATAAATTTAAATAAAAATAATTTATTAGTAATAAAAATAAAGTTTTATTTAATTTATAATTATTATTAGTAATAAAATATTTATTATTATTTTAAAAACAAAAAAAAGGGGGAAGGAGAGGCAGGAGGGAGAAAATTTTGAATTAAAAAAAAAAAAAACAGTGACTCATAAGTTTTAGAAGAACCTTCAAGTTCAAACATGAAAAAGTCGATGCACAGTGATAACCAGGATCAATAAGATGACACTTAAGTTCTGGAAAAGACAAGTTCCTTTTCTGAAATAAAAGTTGCTGTTGAATTAATGTCATTGGTAGAAGGGTTTTACATGAACAGGGGTGCGAGTTTTTACCAATTCATTAAACTATTGACGTTACGCTCAGCTTGATCTATTGGTTTTAGTTTCTGGCCTTTTTACACTTTGCTATTTATGAATTTCTCAAATTTGTTGATATACATACAGATTCTCCATGACTAACTTGATATGTCTCCGTTATTTCACCATGGTCTAAATCTGAAGCAACTATGAAGCGAGCATCGAAACCAGTCACAGAAGCCAACCCAAGCACTCTGGTATTTCCTTTTGCTGCTTTGATGTTGTTGTGTTAATGAAGAAAGCAGACCAACCTATTAAAAGATTTCTGATTTTAAGTACAGAACTTTGATGGCTCTAAGGAAAGGGTCAAGAAAATGCTTGATAAGGTAGAACTTTCAGTGTCTTCTTATGACACTGCTTGGGTGGCAATGATCCCATCTCTGAATTCCCCCGAAAGGCCTTGTTTCCCACACTGTGTAAAATGGATTATGGACAATCAACTCAGTGATGGCTCTTGGGGTCTTTCTCACCAGCACAGATTTTTAGTTAAAGACAAACTTTCATCCACTCTAGCATGCATTCTTGCGTTGAAGCTGTGGAATATGGGGGAGCAGCAAATTAACAAAGGTATTGTCTTAAGTTAGAGATTTCTTTATCTTCATGATTATATACTCGTTAAATACTGTTCTTGTTGCAGGTCTCGAATTTATTGAATCGAATTCTGCTTCATTAACTGATGCAAACCAGCATACACCAATTGGATTCAATATAATATTTTCTGGCATGGTTGAGTATGCTAAGGAGTTGAATCTGAGCCTACCTCTTGAATTGAGAGAAACAGGTGTTGTGCTACTAAAGAGGGACCTAGAGCTTAGAAGGTACCATTCTATTTGAAGTTTTAGTAAGTTTTAGTCATTGCATCTAACTTTTCTATGTATTTTGATCTCTCTTTTCATAAAAATACCCAATAATAAGCATATGGTTATAAGGGTGAGCCAAGCATTCAGCTGTTCAAGCTTGTATAACCTTCAACGGAACTTATATCAGGAACCAGTATAATGGACTTCATATCATTAAATCATAATATTGATCCTATAAACAAGTTTATTCTAGTGTGAACTGATACAGATGTTTATTGTAGCAATGTCCCAAATTGAAATGATGCATTTTCACATGTTATCCTTCTAGTGGCTTTGATGGAAATTTGGAGGGAAGGAAAGCCTACCTAGCATATGTTTCCGAAGGAATCAGGAAATCACAAAATTGGGACATGATCATGAAATATCAAAGAAAGAATGGATCACTGTTTAACTCACCATCCACCACTGCAGCTGCTTTCATTCAGTTGCATGATGACAGATGTTTTCACTATCTATGCTCGCTCTTGGACAAGTCTGGGAATGCAGGTTCATGTACATGAATTTCAGTGTGCTACACATAACACCCTATGTTCCTTTTGATTAATGCTAATTGATTTCCCAATGGTCTTTTCAGTTCCAACCACTTACCCTTTGGATGACTATGCTCGTCTTTGTATGGTTGATACACTCATTAGGTTGGGTATTGACCGTCACTTTAGGGAGGAAATTAAATTTGTACTTGATGAGACTTACCAGTAAGTTCCTTTTACTATTTGTCTTTAGAATAAATATTTTAGGGATGGTTTAGAAATATTTAGAATTTTTATTGTAGCTTCTATGCAAATTATTTGATTTAGATTTTTTATAGATTATGATATGAAAGCATTATATGTCAAACAGATATTGGCTTCAGGGAGAGGAAGACATATTTCTTGATGTAGCAACTTGTGCTATGGCATTTCGACTGCTACGTGCCAATGGATATGATGTTTCTTCAGGTATCTCATTTAGATAAGGGCTGGGTTTCAAATATGTCAAATACTGCTGTCTTGATGGGACTTGATGAATGTTAATGTGGAGCAGATGTTTTATCGAGATTCTCTGAAGATCAGTTCTTAAATTCATATCAAGGATATTTAAGAGACACAGGGGCTGCATTGGAGTTGTACAAAGCTTCACAGATGCTTTATCCCAGTGAACTACATCTGGAGAAACAACTTTCATGGACGAGTCAATTCCTGGAACAGGGAATTCTGAATGGTTCAAATTATGTCGGTAGACTAAACCAGTATGCCATTACAGAGGTATCTTTTAACAATTTGGACAATTTCAAATACCCAGGACATGTTCTATGAACCCAATGAATTCCATCCATGGCTTCCTTTACATGATTTCAGGTACACGATGCTCTCAAATTTCCTCAGCATGCAGATTTGGATCGTTTAGTTAATAGGAGAAGCATTGAGCATTATAATGTAGATAATACCAGGATCTTGAAAACCTCATTTCGGTAACCACTGACGCTCTTCTTCTTTGTTTATTCTTAAACTTTATTAGAGTTTAAATTGAGAAAAGAAAGAAGAAAACAAAAAGACTTCAGTATATTCTTAAGTTCTTGTCATTTTTGGCCTCTGTGTTTCTAGTTGTTCATCTATTGGAAACAAAGACCATCTCAAACTGGCAGTAGAAGACTTCAACTTTGTCCAATCAATACAGCTTGAAGAACTTGAATATCTTGGAAGGTGCATACCTTTACAAGTTTTATTGGATCACGGCCATATTTCTACACACTTTGTTTAAGGATCAAAGCTTTCATCAATTATTATCATCTTCTTCTGCATTATCTTGTTATTATGAAATTCTTTTCATCTGCTGTTAAGTATACTACCAACACTATTACCTCGCAAACAGGTGGGTTGTAGAAAACAGATTGGACAAGCTGAAGTTTGCCAGGCAGAAATTGGCGTATTGTTACTTCTCTGCTGCAGCAAGTATGCCTGCTCCAGAATTATCCAGTGCACGTATATCGTGGGCCAAAAACGGTGTGCTTACAACTGTTGTTGATGACTTTTTTGATGTTGGAGGAACTGAAGAGGAACTTCTAAATCTTGTCCAATTGATTGAGAAGTACGCTTACGCTCTTGTCATTTCCTAGTTGGCTTCTTATTTATACTCCTCCATTGTAAACATTAGTCTATTAACTACAAAATGCAGGTGGGATGTGGATGAAAACACTGTTTTCTGCTCAAAGGAAGTTGAAATCATATTTCATGCGCTTCACAGCACTATTTCTGAGATTGGAAATAAAGCATTCAAGTGTCAAGGACGTGATGTGATGAGCCATGTTGCAGATGTTGTAAGATGGAATCCCTACTTCATTATTATATAGGTCATATCTAGTAATAACTAGTGGAAGCTCTAGCATTCTTACGGTGATTCAGCTTTCGACTATATGCAAACACTTTAATTTACTTTCCTATATTCATCATCTAATAATCCGACAGGCTTCTAATGAAAGTTCCCAACTGATTGTAAAATGATTATCTCGCATTTATTGCAGTTTATACTGTAAGCTATAGGGGTTTCTTCACGTTAATTGGTGTATTAGATTATAAATCCATGTGTTGCATTGCAGTGGCTGGATTTACTCAAGTCAATGTTCCAAGAAGCCCAGTGGACGAGCAAAAAGTCAGTGCCAACGCTCGTTGAATATATGGAAAATGCGTATGTATCATTTGCCTTGGGGCCTATTGTTCTCCCCGCATTGTATTTTGTTGGGCCTAAGCTTTCGGAGGAGGTTGTGTCAAGCCCGGAATTCCACGATCTATTCAAGGTTATGAGCACCTGTGGACGGCTTCTGAATGACTGGAGAGGCTTTCAGGTCCCTTTCAATCATATAAAAATTATGATATTGCTATACCTTGGGTATTTTATGATCAATTTTTTGTTTTTGCTTTTCCTACTGTAGAGAGAGTCAAATGAAGGGAAGCTAAACGCCGTTTCCTTGCAAATGATTCATGACAGCGGTGACTTAACTAAAGAGCAGACCGTAGAAAAGTTGAAGGGAGTGATTGAGCAAGAGACAAAAAAACTGCTGAAAATGGTTTTGCAGGAAAAAGATAGCATGGTGCCAAGGCCTTGTAAGGATATGTTCTGGAAAATGATCAGAGTGTTGCATCTATTTTACCGTAAGGATGATGGGTTCACTTCGAACGAAATGATTGATGTTGCTAATGCAGTATTCGGTGAACCCATCAATCTCGACGATTTGTTAGTTTAATAAAGCTTGAATTTTAAAAAGAATCAATAAAATTTTCAAGTTTAAACTGGACTTCAAAAATTAGTACTAAAATATTCAAATCTTCTTCTTCTTCTTCTTCTTTTTTTTTTTAAATTTAACTTGATGTTAGTGTTTTTGTTAATTTTAAAAATGACCTAAATAAGACTACCTACCGATGATAACTTCATTTAATTTTGTAACAATTCCCTTTTCTTTAACATCTTTATCCATTTAAGTTAATTTTTTGAAATCGCTTCTGTAAATCGAAAAGTTATTCCCAAGTTGCACTAGTGTGTTCCCTGTCCCACCACTGAATTAGTAATTGGGTGACATAATGATTGTTTCTTTACCCCATTCTTCTTTCCAACACTGTCACCGAAACTCTTTCAATAGGTGTAAGAAATTCTGGTAAGGACGCTGAGACTCTTTCTCAACCCATATATGCCTTCTTCAACTACGACACACGAAAGATAGGATGTATTGAGGATTCTCATGACAGATCCAATTTATATGCTACCTTCCCTGTAACATCCCGTTCTTAGATTGAGGGTTAGAATCCTAAATATAGTACATGAAAGATTAATGAGAGATTAGAAATGTATTTTTATATTCATGCATAATATGTCATACACATACACATGAATAGTAAAAATTTTTGCATATGAAACTAGTCGTACAGGCATTCATGTATAATTTCAGGTATAATTGGTTATAAATGTGGTTATGTGAGAATTTTGAATTTATACTATGTGGAGAATATATGTATTGATTTAGAAATTTTGTGAATTTTAGAAAATGCTTTTGAAAATATTGAGTATTATTAGACTAGGAAAAATGTCATTTGGCAAGTAAATTGATGAATGGATATAGAAATAAAAGTTTAACAATATTGAAGATATTTCATTGATGACTTTAGAATTTTTGAGAAAATGTTAGTGGAAGATTGATTGAACTAGTTAAGTGAGAATCTAGTTAAAGCCTTAGGAATTAGACAAATGGGCAAGTGACAAATGCCTCTTTTAACCTTGAAAGACAAAGACACTGTTTGTCTTATCTTCAAAATATCTCCTTCGTAGCTTTCTTCTTCACATTTCTTCCTTACATAGAGTTTTTCATCAAACTCCTTCCAAAAGTTAACCTTGCTCTTCCTTATCCCATACCATCTTCCACTCTGCTATTTGTTTCTTCTACCCTAAGAAAGAACCGAAGCTGGTCAACTTATTCAGTGAGATATGTAAATTTGCATGCAGTTAGGGCTTCGGGATAGTCGAAGATCTTGGAATTTCAGCAAGTAAGTATTGAGTAAATCCTTTAGAGTTGTGTATTTATGAGATAAATTCGATGAAATCACTGTCATTTGAATGAACATAAGATTTACACATATATTTATGAACATTGTGTTAATGGGATGAAAAATGTGGATAGTGTTATTTAATATTTGATAGATTGATAGTGATCAGGTGATGTAGAAATGATTTTTAGAGTTTGAAATAGAAATGAAATGGTGTATGGGATTAGTTTAGAAGATAAAGTATGAAAAAGGTGACACGCTTTATTTTTTCACTATATATATATATATATATGCATGTATGTATGTATGCATATATATATGTATGTATGTATGTATGTATGTGCATACGTGAGTAGATGAAAGCTTTAGAGATGATCAGGAAAATGATTTTTGAGTTGAAGAGTAGTTGCAAAATGATAGTCTGAGATGGGTATGAGTGTAGAGAATGTTGAGAGGAAAATTTAGAATATGGAAAAATGTTGAAAATGCAGAAAAGGTGACAGAGCATGAATAGGATGAACCATAAATTTTTGACTTTTGATAGTTCTTGACTAAATTTTGCATATTTAGGGGATAGTATGAACTTATGGTTAATGATTTGAATGAAATGGAGTAGAAAGACTAGAAATAAAAATTTGAAGTATTGGATTTTAGAAAATGGAAGTCTGGAAATTTTCTGGGAATGAATAGTTGAGAGTTGAATGTTTGATCTGAAACTTCCATGAGTTTACTGTACTGATCTACTGAGATTTTGACAAAATGGTCTCATGAAAATTGTAGATCTTTATTTAAGCTTTCCATTGATATAAAGTTTACAAATTTTGGAGTTCTAGATCAAAAGTTATAAAGGCTAGAAGTTGAGATGTTGGTGGAGAAGAAGAAGTAGAATTGCTGCACTGTGACTTTTGAGGTTCAAAATGGATTTGCATCATCGTGCATAAGCACGACGGTGACTTTTGAGTATAGCGAAAATGCACCTTCGTGCATAAGTATGACGGTGACTTTTGAGTATAGCGAAAATACACCTTCGTACATAAGTATGATGGTGACTTTGGAGATGAAGTGAAATTTGCACCCTCGTGCTTGAGCACGATCGTGCATTTGGAATTTTCTCTTTTGCTAAATAGTTTTACTTCTTTTGACCATATCTTCTTCGTCCCACCTCCAAATGACTCGGTTCTTGAGCCATTAGACTCATAAGATATTGCTATATCTCTCCATCAAAAACCATAGCCATATGAAATGAATTGAGAGAGATTGAATAAAAAAGTGGGACGGGTCTGACTTGTATTCTCACCCAATTTTTGTCTTTATCTGTTACTCCCATGACTCTTGCACACTCATGTTCCTCTCACACCCGTGACTCCTGCAGCCCTGTGACTTTCCTCTCTCACACCCATGATTTAATTCCAAGACTCATGTTTATTTGTCACATCAAGTTACTGTTCTCCTCAATAGTAGCCATGACTTGCAATTGATCTAACCACCCGAGAGGAATTTGCAAACTGGACAGTCCTGTTTCTTTTGACCATAACTTCTTCTCTAGATATCCAAATGAGGTGATCATTGATTTTTCATAAACTAGAGACATAGAAAGACAAATCATATGAAGAAGTTGAAGTGTGATTCAGTCTTTAAGATGTTCAATTTTTGGCTGGAATTTGTATATAGTACACTGTTTTTGAATATGAACAGCCCTATAATGTTTGAGGCATATCTTCCAAATTACTTAACCAAATTGAGTGATTTTAGTGCCAATACAAACATAAGACATAGAGGAACAATTTTCTAGAAGGGGGTATTGCCAAATTACTTTTTTTTTCATTGTTGAAATGATTAAGAAAAGTAGATTAGAAAGTTAGTTTTTGGGAGAAAAATCTGAAAGTGATATAATGAGAAATGAATTGTGATTTCAATGAATTTAGTGAGGTATAAACCTAAGTATAAAGTATACTTAGATGAGTTTTGATATGAGAATGATTTTGTGATGAAATTGATGGAAAGATACCCAGAATTGTCATGAATATGCATTGTACATAATTCGTTTCGTTCATGTGTATTGTTAAACACTTATAATTATGCAATTTGTGATATATGTGTATGCTATTTGATTTAGAGGAGCAATTGAAACGTCAACCTCTAGACGTTGACGGCACTTTCAAGCTTTAGCTTCGGAAGTGTACTGTGAGTAGACCTAGATGGTCTCATTTTATTGTTTGTTCTGTTTTGAATTTTTGTATTGATTGACTACTGAATGATTATATCAATGTGATTGATTGTGTTGGTTTCCAGATAGGAGGTCCGATGAATGTAATGTATGAATGAAATATTGAAGTGCTCATTGAATGTGAATTGGACGGAATAAGTGTTTTCTCGACTTAAGTGTTGAATGTCGGACTAAGGTCTGATGACAATGTGTATAAGATGTGATAGTGAATATGATTGTGTGTTATTGAGCACTTTCAATTGACTAAATATTGTGATGCATTTCATTAAATGAATGCATGAAACATAATTTGTCTCCCACTATTGTTTTGCAAGGTAATGTTCCAAATAAGGTGTGGTATGGCAAGGATGTTTCCTATAACCACTTGAGAGTGTTTGGATGCAAAGCTTTTATGCATGTGCCTAAAAATATCCAAGTTGGATGACAAGACGAGGCAGTGCATTTTCATTGGCTATGGCCTTGATGAGTTTGGTTATAGGCTATATGATCCTATTGAGAAGAAACTTGTGAGAAGTCGTGATTTATCTTCATGAAGGATCAAACCATTGAAGATATTGACAAGATAGAGAAACCAGGGCATTCTAGTTCTAGTAACCTGATTGATTTTGATCCTATTTCTCAAATTGGTGCTCATGATGATGTTCAGAATCATGTTCCTGATCAGCATGTTAATGTTGAAAATGCTGATGGTGATGTTGTTGTTAATGAGGTAGATGTTCATATTCCTGAAGTTGTGGATGAGCTGACTATTCCACTTAGGAGGTCTACTAGACAACATGTTCCTTCTTCCCGTTACTCACCTGAGGATTGGGTGTTACTCACTGATGGGGGAGAACCGGAATATTATGAGGAAGCCATTGAAGATGAGCATAAGGATCATTGGATTGAAGCAATGCACGATGAGATGAAATCTTTACATGAAAATCACACCTATGAGTTGGTGAAGTTGCCTAAGGGCATGAGAGCTTTGAAGAACAAATGGGTGTTCAGAATCAAAGTTGAAGAGCAAAGTTTGAAGTCATGGTATAAGGCCAGATTGGTTGTTAAGGGATTTGGTCAAAGAAAAGGTATTGACTTTGATGACATTTTTTCTCCTGTTGTAAAAATGTCTTCTATCCGAACAGTTCTTGGTTTTGCTGCTAGTTTTGATATAGAGATTGAGCAGATGGATGTCAAGACAGCCTTCCTTCATGGTGATTTGGAGGAGGAGATTTACATGGAACAACCTGAGGGCTTCAAGGTGAAAGGAAAAGAAGACTTTGTGTACAAACTGAAGAAGAGCTTGTATGGGTTGAAGCAGGCTCCTAAGCAGTGGTATAAGAAATTTGAATCAGTTATGGGGGAGCAAGGCTACAAGAAGACTTCTGGAGATCACTGTGTTTGTACACAAATTTTCTGATGATGATTTTATCATATTGTTACTTTATGTAGATGATACGTTGATTGAGGGCAGGAATGTTTCTAGAATTACTGAGCTGAAGAAGAAGCTAAGTAAGTCTTTTTCCATGAAAGACTTGGGTCATGCAAAGCAAATTTTAGGCATGAGAATTACTCATTGCAGGGATGCCAGAAAGCTGTACTTGTCACAAGAAAAATACATAAAGAAGGCACTTCAAAGGTTTAGTATGATTGGGGCTAAACCTGTTGCTAGCTCACTTGCTCCTCATTTTAGGTTGAGTGTCAACCAATGTCTTTCTACAGATGAAGAGAAGGAAGAGATGAAGAAAGTTCCATATGCCTCAGCAGTTGGCAGTTTGATGTATTCCATAGTGTGTACCAGGCTAGGCATTGCTCATGCAGTTAGTACAGTGAGTCATTTTCTCTCTAATCCAGGTAAAGAGCATTGGAATGCGGTGAAGTGGATTATGAGGTATCTCAGAGGTACAACTGACTTGATTCTTAGTTTTGGTGGTGATAAGCCTTTGTTAGTTGGTTTTACTGATGTAGACGTGGCAGGAGATGTTGATTCTCGAAATTCTATATCAGGTTTTATAATCAAGTTTACAAGGGAGCTATAGCATGGCAATCAAGGTTGCAGAAATATGTTGCTTTGTCAACCACAAAGGCTGAGTTTATTGCAGCTATAGAGGCTTGCAAGGAGTTACTGTGGATGAAAACCTTTCTTCTTGAGCTTGGTTTCAAGCAGGACCGGTATGTATTATTTTGTGACAATCATAGTGCCATTCATCTTGACAAGAATGCTAGTTTTCATGCAAAGTCGAAACATATTGATGTTATGTATCATTGGATACAAGATGTAGTGAATTCCAAGTTGCTAGAGCTAGAGTAGGTTAATACAGATGATAATGGTGCTGACATAATGGCTAAAGCATTGCTGAAGGAGAAGCTTGAGATTTGTTGCTTGATGGCCGATATGGCTAGATCCTCTACTTAGTTGTAAGGAGGAGATTTATTGGGTTTGGGTCACTTTCTAAGTGAACCCCAAAGCCTAAATATAAAAGGGTATTTTAAACCCTAAAGAAGTGTAGAGAAGAGTGGTCAGCCGGAAGAGAAAAGAGAGGAAGAAGAAAATTTTCGTTTTTTTTTTCAACTTTGCGCAGTATTCTTCTAACTTCCGATCGCATGGTGATTTTTTGTCGAATCGACCTGAAATTTTAACCAGAGATTCCTCTCTCATTGTTCTTCATTCTAACGGTGGAGATTATATTTGAAGGTCTCTATGGTACCCTGATCTTCAGTCGAAGTTGTTAAGATTTTAAGGATGATATTGCTCTTAACTCTTTAATTCTTTCATCTTGTTGATGATTATTGTTGTATTTTTTGAGTTGAATGGTGACTCTAGTTATATTTAGAGGTGAAAAACTCTTTGTAACTTGATTGATGTTAGTTGAGTTTTTCTTTATTGGACTAGGTCTCGTGGTTTTTTCTTGCTCACATTGAGGAAAGTTTTTCACGTAAAAATTACCTGTGTTTTTATTTCATGCTGCTAAATTTCATGCATTGGTGAGTTTGTTGACTGTTGTTTTTCTTTTGGATTAATTATGTTTGTTCACACAAGGAAAGGTTTATTATTTCTGATTTGTTACCGCTACGTGACCGACATCTACTTTCTCAACAAACTTGTATATAAGTCATAGTTAAGTTTCGAAGAGAGTAGGCTTTTCTTTGTTTTCCTTTCATAATGTTAATTCAGAATTATTGCAACTGGACGCAAATAGTAGGTAATGCATTTCATTCAAGTTCCTTTTGGGGTGAAAAGAAGACTACAGAGAAAAAGTATCCTTAGAGTGACACGGACTCCCAAAGCCGAAGACCTGAATCTGAAGACGTTCAATTCAATAGTCGCCAACAACGATTGTCCCGATCATGTTCTTTTAGGCCCGTGTTCTGGCTGATGAGTGAACTCAAAATCTACGTGAACAAAAGCTCTCTCAACTTCAGGAAGTTGTTCAAGCTTCTCTTGAAGTGCTTCCCCTATGTTATGTGCTTGGGAAAGTGACATCTGCTCTGGCAACACTATGTCAGCTTCTACAAAGTAGTGATAACCAAATGTGTATGCTCTTACGGTGTCAATGTGCTTAATCTCTTGATGATGGTTCCATATCAAATACGTAAGCTTCGCTAAATACTCCGGTGGTGCTGTTCTGGCAATCAACGACCAAACATTCTCCATCACCGTATTCGCCCAGTTGATTATAGTGTATAAAGCTATCTGCCAACATTGAAAGTGATACAAGTAAAGCTTATGTATGTTTATGGCAGCAGCATGAAGAAATATAAACCAGTGAACCTTGAATTCGACTGGTATCTATCCATCCCAAAATGGAGAAATGGTAACTAAAAAGCTGAAACGGAGAGATACAATACTTGGTTTTCCCCTTCCGAAAACAGAAATAAACTTGCATTGAAACTCACGAGTATTGCCCCAATAGGGTCAAGCCACCAGTAGAATTTAATGGCTAAGACGGCAGTTGCAAGACCAACCGAGTTGGTAATCACATCAAAGAGATGGTCTTTGGCATACGCCATAACTATTTTATTTTTAAATCTTCTGCAATAGACCGTAAGTAGCAACTTTATTACTGTCGCTGAAGACATAATGCCGATCATCCATTTCACTTTGTTGGGGTCATTCTCTGGCTGAGCCTGCAAAATGTCGACCATTATTTCCGGTCCCCGAGGTTAAAACGGAACATATGTTCTATGATTTGTTTTTATTCACCTTGGTAACAAGCTCGCGTCCTGATTCAAACAATATTTGTAAGCCAACAGTAGCCATTACTGAAGCAAATACAACTATTCCCTGAAGAAGGCACGCGACCATTGAATCAAAGAATCAATTTAGACTAATTAAACTCTTGAAGAATCGGAAAGCAATTGTAAAGCTTACTAGAGGCTGCATTCTCTGCTTGCCAATAGGATATCGATAATTGTTGGGTTTTCTCATGGCATAATCAGTGAACCACAAAATGAAACCTGACAAGAGATCTAACAGAGAATCTACGGTTGAGGCTATCACTGCCATTGATCTGCTCTCAACAGAGGCATACACTTTTGCCATGAAAAGCACCAAGTTTGCTACGTTTGATGCATATATTGCCGTCCTTCCAGATGTCTCGTTGTCTCACATCATTCTGATGAGCAATTAACCATGAAAAAGCCATATTAGTACCATTTATTTTGCTTTGGATTGTAAAAATATAACTATCATTTAGAAACGGCCAACTGAGTTTCAATTTTGTTGGCTCTTTCATCACACGATCACATCCTCTACTCTCACTGCTTCAACATCAAGATGTGCAAAGCTAAGAGCACTAGGGAGTGAGAGTAACCTCTGTCGATTCCCCAGATTGGAAAACACCAAGGTCTGTAAACGTGTCGATCTGGTTGAACTCTTTAAGAAGATTTTCCTGCTTCTTGTAATAGTTGGCAATTAACGTTTGTCGTCCTGCCATCATTATAGTTGAGAAGAAAATATGCAAATACGGTGTTTGTACACTATACACTAATGTAAATAATTATCCTTTACTAGTATTCACCGTTTTCACTCGGAAGCTCTTGCAGGACTATTTGCTTGATTGATTAGGATGTACATACATCATCCTTAAATAAAGAAATCAAGATAAATTAAACTCTACTAATTTAATCATAAAGACGAAGTTAAAGTTTTTACCCTAGATTGTGCCTAACAAAAGGTCAACTGAATAGGCATCCCCTATGTAAGGTAAGACGTATGCATGATTATAAAAACAACGCATTTGCCTCTTGACACAAGCAAACTTTGAAAAGTTAAACAAAGATTGATATGTTCATTCTTTAATCTTGCGTATGGTTGCTGTTTCTAATAGCTGGAGGTGAAACGAAACAGGATAGAACGGAATAAATATTGGAGATAGTGAGGTGTTTGGTTGTGATAGACATAACATAAATTTCTGTTTTCGTCTCGAAGACAAAATGCGTTCAGTTACAGTGGACAGAACGGATAATAATAATAATAAATTTGAATTATAATAAATACAAAATATATAATAATAATAATAATAATAATAATAATAATAATAATAATAATAGTACTAATAAATACAAAATGCTGCTTAATAATAATAATAATAATAATAATAATAATAATACATGTACAACTACTAATAACAATAATAAATTTATTATAATAATAAAAAATGTATGATAACAATAATAATAATATTAAGAACAACAATAGGGACAAACGTCCCTGTCCTCCCTTTTTGAGAGGGACAAAAAAACTTATCTCTGTCTACCGGAGATAGTGGACAGAAATTCGAGGAAAGCAACCAAATGTGTTAAGGAGACGAGATTTTTCATATCTTTAATTTTCCTTTTTTAATAATTTTTGAAATTTATAAATTGTAATTAAATAAATATTATTAAAACATGTACTGCCAACAATTAATTAAAATATTGATCAATATACTTTATTTATTTAATAGTTATAAAGAAAACTAAAATGTAGTTATTTACATAAACTTAATGACTCAAAGTAAAATTATTTATTATTCACAAACTTTTAATTATAATTTTAAAAATTAAATTTTAATACGAATATGATCAATTATTTTCATAATCATTTGCATGATAAATAAAATTAAAAATTACCACTTAATTTGTTAATATAATATATATATACTTTCGTAACCGATTATTCATAACATCAAAACTAAAACTAATTTTTATTTTATTACAATAATTTTGTATTTTCTTACTGATATAGTAGTAATTAAGAATTACCTTTTGTTTATATGATTAATATTTACCAATAAATATTATTTAAAATAAAATATAAAGAGATAAATAAAGAAAATAAAATTTAAAGAATACAATTTATTAATTAGGATGTGTTAGAATTAAAAAAAAAAAAGACTAAAAATTCACCATTAATGCATCAAAACTAGCAAGAGCTGGGTCGGGTGAAATACGTTCCGGATCCCACCTACATGGTAGGTCCCACATGTTCAACCGTTAGTTAAAAAAGATTATTTGGACCATTTGTTAAAAAAAACGGGCGGCTTTTAAAGAACCGGCCAGGCATGAAATATAAACTAGGGGTGTTCAAAAAAACCCGCGAACTTATGAACCGGACCTGAATCACATGAACTAAACCTGTAAATAAGGTTAACCGAACTTGAGTTTAGGTTCGGTTCGAACCGGACTTAAAAAATCAGGTTCATGGTTCAGGTTCAGGTTTCTAACTTGCGGTTTTGGGTTAACCGAACCTAAACCACATCTATAGCAGTTAACCGAACCGAACCTGATTTATAGGTTTAGGTTTAAACCTGAACCTGAAATACCTAAAAAAATATCATATATTTAGATACAATTTAAGAGGATATCAATAATAATAAATTATTTACTATATTAATTCTTGAATGAAAAAAAAAAGGGAAAAAACTACTTTACTTCTATGTTATTAAATGTTAATATTAAATATTGCTATTATAAGTAACAACTAATGCATAACATTCAATACTTCTACTTTAAATAGTAATTAATATGTGTCAAAGTTATTGATCAAGTATTAAACTATTAATAAAACATTCATTAACTAAAATAATATAATCGTTTAGAGATTAATTAAAGAAATTAATGTATAAAACACATTTATTAAAAATCCTACAATTTTAGTTTTTAAGGCACATATATTAGTTTAGATATTCATGAGATATTATAAACATTAAACTAGCAAGTAATATCTGATTCTTAAAATTATATAATATTGTTGCTAATAAATAATAAGAATATAATAATATTGTCTTGTACAAATAAAACATAGTTTTATTTATTAGAAACGAATGAAAATGAGTTGATTTAGTAATAGACTATGAGATTGTTTTTTTTATACTTGCGCTTTTGTAATATAATATTTGAAGTTTTAACTATGATATTA
Organism: Erythroxylum novogranatense; assembly: GCA_029891385.1. NCBI lineage: Eukaryota > Viridiplantae > Streptophyta > Magnoliopsida > Malpighiales > Erythroxylaceae > Erythroxylum > Erythroxylum novogranatense. The sequence goes on along the minus strand of CM057229.1, from coordinate 83,821,265 downwards.
ATTGCATTTTCTACACTAAGTTGCAATAAGAAGAAGGATACTTTTTGTGCTTATTAGTTTATTATTATTATTATTATTATTATTATTATTATTATTATTATTATTATTATTATTATTATTATTATTATTATTATTATTATTATTATTATTTATTTATTTATTTTAACATGATAAAATAAGATTTAATGATCTTAGAAGAATATTTTATTATTTTTTAATCAATGAGATCTAGTAGAGCAATTCGTTCCTCACTATTGCATCTCGAATTAGAACTTTTTAATCTGAGAATCGAAAGTCTTGATTCATTTCAGTACTTCGCTTATTCCAAAGATGGTGGAGACTCTTGTTTGTAGACAAGATTGGTTGAGAAAATCACATGCTCCTCTTTATGTGGAAAGAGACTTGAAAAACTTGAACAAATTGAATCAGCAATCTAATTTACTTTACCTTGTTTTAATATACAAATAAATAAAAATTCTTTTTCAATTAAAAGAAATAAAAGTCTAACTCTTTTTATTTTTATTTTCTATAGATGTGGCTTCATGTATAACGGTGAATCATCCTACCATTCTATTCAAAGAATAATTGTTTACTATTTTATCTTTTTTCAAGTATGGATCTTTTATAAGACATTGTTTGGCTTATTTTTACTTTGTTTTGGTTTAACATATTGGATTAATCTTTGATGGATTTGATATGCATACTTTTACGAATAATTTGTATTTTTTCACAATTTTTTTAAATAATTTTTATCATATATATTGATATGAATAGGTTACAGTCACCCTAGAGGCGAACTCGAAAATAGGTTAATCAATTCTATAGATTCTTTAGGTTCGAGTTCGAGTTCGGGTTCGTTGAAATCGCGAACACGGCATTCGAGTTCGATTCGAGTTATTTATGAGCAATTGAGTTCTACTACCATGAACACCCCTAATATAAACTACCCTGAATTAAACCGGTTTGTATTTAACTATCAAAAAGCTACGCCTGCCGTATGACTCAATCAAGTTGATGTCTATTTGCAGTCTATATCATACACATTTCCGATACATATTGCTTTGGAAATTATATGAATTCAAGCAGAGAAATCTAATTCCTCTTGTTACCTGTTTAATATGAGGGACGCTTTCAATATTTTGCAACTAAGATTAAAATATTTATTCTTTAATACTTGTTTAGCTGATGGGAATGGATAAAATAGAAAATAACAAAACTAAAATCAATTTCAAACATTCCGAAACTTTTATTCCTAAGAGGGTGTAGGCCTAAACTTGAATCAAATCTTAGGAACAAGAGATAATCACTAAATGAGATAATATTATTTAAGTTATTATCAAAATATTATGAGAATATTGATTCTTATCAAAATATTCTTATCAAAATCACATATTACGATCTTTATATTTTTTTCTTTAATAATTATTTTTATTTTATTTTATCTTATCGTTACTTTTATCCTCATAATAAAAATTATTCATAATACTTTTAAAATTAATAATTTTATAAATTCTTTAAAATAATTTTAGATAATTATTTATAAAATACAAAATATTTTAACTAATTATTTGCAAAAATAATATACAATAATTAAATATGAGTTAACGTTCTCTCATTATCATTCATATTATTTGATATTATACTACCATAATTATTAACTATGTTTTCCGATCCGGAAATCGGATCCCAACCAGAAAAGCGGAAACAAAAACGGAAACAAAGAGGCGGAACGAACAAAAACGGACCGAAGAACAAATCAGATTACGAAGAGAACGTAGAAAAACGGAATCATACATCCCAAAACAAAGCGGAGCAAAACGGAAAACAAAAGTAGCGAAGCGAATCGAGTACGAATCAAACAAACGAAATCGAAAACCGAAGCGAATGAAACAAAACGAACAAACAAAGGCAGAACAAAAATTGAATCTGACATCCGAACGCAATTATCGAAGAAAAACGTCGCGTTGGAAATTCTTAAGACATTCTAAATCTGGTATAAATTTTTTTCTTTCTATTCCATTTTACTCAATATTATACTAAGCAATACTTTTTTCGATTTGGAATTTATCAATTCCAAAATCTCAATTAAAACTCAAATCATAAAATTTTCCTTATACAATTATACAAATCCCATACATTTATATTATTTCTACCAAAATTTCGGCAGCATAACAGCTGCATTCTAACTAACCCAAAACCTGCAATTTGGCAAATGTACACTTTTATAATTCTCCATCAATCACACAAACATCAAAATTCACCGGACTTTTCGTCCGGGATCTCAGCATAAACAAACGCAAGTATAAATCTAACGCTTCAGAAATCCTCAATCATAATCAGAAATAATTCCATAACTTAATTTAATATACTAATTTCATAATTCAAATACATCGGAAACGAACACTTACAATCCACCAATGGCATTCCAAGCCATATACAAATACAATAACCATAATCCAAAATTACACAATACACAACAAATATCAATCTCTCTTTCTCAACAACAATCTAATTTAACAGAAAATTATATAACCCAAACAATTGAAACCTTCATTCTCTTCCACCCGATCTTCTCCTCATTACTTGAGGATGAGAATGAGGAAAAGGGGGGAAGGTGAACTTATTGCTTGTGGATAACATATTTATAAATCAAATAATAAACAAAAATATTTTCTAAAAACCTCACAGTAGCAAATTTTTCAAAAGTTTATTTCTCAAACTTTTCAACTTTTCAAATCATTTAAAAATAAATTCCCATTCTCAAAATTTCTCATATTTTTAATAAGTCATAAACAACTTCAAAAACATGAATGCATCACAAATATTAACAAAAACAAAAATCACATAACACATCAAATGGTTTGGGTCGGTCCAAAACAGAATTTACTGCACATTCTCGCATAGCGTTCCTGTGCAGTCGTGAACGGAACGTACTACACCTTCTCGCATCGCGGTCCGGTGTAGTCGTGACTTATGGGAGTCCGATATCGAAACTTCAGTGCCACTAACGAACAGCCGAGAGAAGGCTTAAAAAAACGAGATAGTGCACTGACTCACTTAAGGGACCTAACCAAACCCACATATCACATAATTCACACTTGAAAACGGATGGCCCGAAGGCATATTTCAAAATCTTGTTTTCCACATGTCATATCATAATCGAACATCGTATCATATAATTTCACATATCGAAAATCTTAATCACTCAAACACAAAGAATGCATAAATCGAAGTAATTTCTTCAAATCATAATTCAACAATATCAAATTTACAAATGCACAAACATCATCCGTAATTCATGTAGCAATTTCACCTTTTTGATCAAAACAATAAAATCATCAATTAAAGGCAAATTCTCAACTTATTCAAAATCTTTCGAAAAATAACGAATTCGATAAAGATTACATTTTCTTAAAACCATAATTCAAACAAGAATCCAAATCACAATGCACATTTATCATCAAAAAGGAAAAGTCTGGTTCTTTTTCTTCCGACAACCCAACTTTTCCAATTCATAACTCCTTACTCAGATCTGCAAATTCAACAAACTTGGTATCGATGGAAAGCTAAAAGAAAACTCTACAACTTCTATGAAGAGCTTAAGAACCAGATCTAACCCTAAAGGAGTCAAAAACTAATTCAAGTTTACTGCCCAACTTGAAAATGTCTTACAGAATACCAGAAGTTTGAAAACTCATATCTCTTAACAAAATAGCCTAACAATGTCCCATTTTACCTCAATGGAAAGATAAAGAGATGATTTAAAACTTTCATGAAGGGTCCAAAAGTCAATTCAGGCATTAAAAGAGGTAAAAATACTCTCAAAATTACTGCCTATATAAAAACCAATGGAACAGTAAACTAGCCAAATGAACAGTAACTGCTTTCTTTCTAACCTTATAACTTTTTGCTCCTAACTTCAATAATTGCAAATTATAAATCAATGGAAAGATAGAAAGATAATATAAATTCTCTATGAAGGATACAAAAACCAAATCAGTCTCTAAGGGGGTGAAAAAACCCTTCCAAAGGTACTGCACAATTATAACACTTAACAACAGTAACTGCATTTTTTCAACTCTTATAACTTCTTCATCCTAAGTCCAAATGTGACAAATTATATATCATTGGAAAGCTCTAAACATGTAATATAATCTTCAAGAAGACCACCCAATCTAATTTAAGCTCTAAGAGGGTCTAAAACTTAAGTGAAGTTTCTGTCCATATTAGAAAAATTGGACAGCACCTCCCCTATAATTGCTCTAGCCAAAAACTCTTCAAGTCACAACCCAAACTCCATTACCTGCATAAAAACTCAATCTCCAATTTCTCACAACACAATCCAATCCAAATGATATCCAAACATAATTTAAATGGCAGCCACCACACGCTTAGGATTCTAATTATTCTCAAAAACAAAATAACCTCAACTTACTCTTTTCTTTTTGTCAACTTCAATCATACTACAATACATTTTAGCAAATTTCTAAATCATTCATTCAAACACAATGTCTCAAAAATTTCACATATTCAAATCTCAATCAATCACATATAATGAAATTCAAACAATTATTTCCATTTTATCAAAACATTCAAAACCATTGAAAGTAACAATTTAATCAATTTATTTAAGAAAAGTCCGAAACAATTGTAGTCATTTTCTAATCATTCCAAAATCAACGAATTTCGTCAATAAAAAATCATAATGTTCATACATTAACATAAATAATATTTATAAACATTTTTCTTCTTGATTTTAGAAAAACACAATAGTAGCTTATAATTCAAAATATAAATACATTACCCACCTCGAATCAATGCCAGAAGTTTGTTCCTAGCTCCAATTTGATCCTTGCTTCTTTCTTTCTTCCAATTGAAATTTTCCTAAACCAATTCACCCAAATTCAAGGTCACAATTAACATAATTTCTCAAATTGAGCTTAGAGAACACTAATTTCACATATATTCAACCTATCTAAATCATAAATTTGTAAAATCCCCAAATCCAAAATTGGGCATAACCCTAATTAATTTCCATCCAAAATTAAACCCATAATACTTAGCAATCACCAAAATTGACTTCATAATATACAAACCCACATCATTTTTCATTATTCTAAACCAAAAATTGAAGAAAAACTCAAAGCTAAAAACAATAGCTCTTACCTTCCTCTTATAAATTTTCGGATTCTTCATGGCTATGAAAGGGAATTTCATCAAATTCCATCCTTTTTCCCTTAAAACAACTCAAAATCTCCTTGAAATCTCCCAAAAATTGAAAACCCTATGCTTTCTCTCTCTTTTCTCCACAACCGAAGCTTCTCTCATTCTCCTCTCTTCTTCCTTTGTTTCTTTTGTTCATAAGTTTCGGCTCCTTTCTCCCAAAAATGACAGCCACCTCTTGTTTTATATTGCCTTGTCATTAATGAATGGTAAATGACCTAATTGTCCCTCCACTTTAGCCTAACTTCTTAATTCCTTAAGTGATGTTCCACAAATGCCCTTGAACTTGATTTTAATTCATGCTTACTTTAGGGCATTTTTCTCACTATTAAATTGAAGGAATTTGCCAAAAATTCCTTCTATATAATTGTTCCTTATTGTCTTAATTTCATAATTCCACAAAAATCATCCAATTTGGAGCACTACATCAAAAGTTATGCTCCAAACAGTTCGGACATGTCTTATGCTAAATCATTTTCTAGCACGTTATTTCCATCCAAAAATTGACATTCTTAAACACAAAATTGACACTCAATGTCTTCATCAAACTTGTATCTATATTTCTCTAGTTTAATCCAAATCTTGAATCACCTCATTTGGATAACTAAACCAAAAGTTATGGCCAAAATACGTTCAGATATTCCTAATCCAAGACTGCACACGAATTCGAACTTGAATTCAAAAATTGAAAGTCTTAGAGGCTAAATTGAAATTCAAATCCTTCTTATGATTTGTAGCCCCATGTCTCAATTTTATTTTACCTCAATAATCACTTCAATCGGATCTCCACAGGTCCCAAATTTAGCAAAAGACTGAACCATGTTTAGAAAATTTATCCAACGTACTTTGATTAAATTAATCACCCTCAATTTAATTTAAAAAATTCACAAATTTCCTATGAGGGTGTAAGTAATTGTCTTATAAATCCAACGCTTCAAAAACCAAGTCAATTGGATGTCGGACGGAAAAGATATAAGCAAAAGATTAGGAAAAAGTCATATTTCCTATAAATTAGAAATAATAATTAAAAAATTAAAAAAACTAAAAATATAATAATAATTTAAATAAAAAAGACCCTCCTTGCGAGGGTGATACGTATATATATATCCAAAATTTTCAAAAATTGTAGCTCTTGATTCCAAATTCCAAATTTAACAAATTTGGTATCAATAGAAAGCTCAAAGGAAATTCTACAACTTCCATGAAGAACTCAAAAACTAATTCCATCTCTAAGGTGATCAAATTTCTAATCAAAGATTCTGCCCAAATAATAAGTCTCTAAACAATAACTCAACTTTGAAAATTTCTATCTTTCAACTCTAAAGTTCAAACATGTCATATTTTATATCAATGTGAAGATCAGAAAGTCACCTACAACTTTCATGAAGGACATAAAAATCAATTTGACATATAGGGAAGTTAATTTTTCAATCAAAAGTTCTGTCCTCTAATAATCATGTTAAAACCATAACAGAAACTTGTAAAAAATCATAACTTATTACTCCATGATCCAAAAATTCTATACTTTATATCAAAATAAAGATCAAATCAAAATCTTTAACTTTTATGAAGAACTTGAAGGCTAATTCAATCTCTAACTATGTCAATTTCTCAGTCAAAGATTCTGTCATAATCTAAATCAACCTATAACACATTCAAACTTCCAAATTTCATAACTTTTGATTTCGACATCGAAAAATATCATTCTTTATGGAGACAGAAAGCTTTCAACATAATCTACAAGTTTCATGTAGATTATTTTCTCAAATTCTGCTTAAATCAAAAAGTCAACTCTCAAGTCAAACTTTCTATCACTTTTTATCCCCAAAAATCAAACTTTCTTAATTCTTTAAATTTTCACACTTTTTCTCTTTATTTATTGACTTTAAGCTTAATTTTCAATAACCTCATTCACTTTAACTTTTATAAACCATACAAATCTATTTAAATCTCAAAGTGATCATAATCTATCAATTCCTTTTCTCATCAATTTTCTTGAAACATAAACACATCTATTACCAACTTCATATACCAACTTACTTATTTCATACTTTTTATATTTCTAAAATTCACTTAAAGATTGGGGTCCAACAAACTATGTTTAACCTCATTTTTAGTGAATGCATATCAAATAAGCATAATCAGTATTTTCATTCCTATTCTGATTCTCACTTTCCATTCTTAATCCTATTTTTATTCTAATCTCTTCATTTTTGGTTACTAAAAAAGACATAAATGCACCAATAGTAGGTTCCATTCTTCTCCACCTTAGCCTTGTAAATATACACCATTCTTTTATTATAGTACCATGTTACCTCCTCCTTAATGTCAAATGCTAACGCCTTCGATTTGTATCAATGATATGTTTGGATATTAGTTGCACACGAATCTATAAATATGAATAAAACTAATTATACAAAAACACCCCATTGAACCAAGTTTATGAAAAACAAGTTGAATTGACAACTATATACTCACCTTTGTATACAAGAGTTGTTCCTAGAATATAGAATATATGGGAAAACAACAAAATTGAACAAATATTTAAGCAAGAAAAGTTGAGATTAAGGTTAACAGAAATTAAATAAGAAGAGATTAACTATGGAAGGACCTAACATGCTCTCCTCGACAACCTCTCACCATTTTCGTTTTGCACGAAACCTTAGAAAAAACTATGTGGCTTGCATAGTTATCTGATATAAATGCTTTCACTTTTACAAACTCTGGAATGCGGACGATTGGGCTACGAGGGGTGGTCTGATCAAGACAGATTGGTCATAAGCTCTATTCACTGCCTCTTACAGGAACTTCAACGCCAATGTTTGTGTTTGGTCCAATGGAGCATCTTCTTGTGGCATAGGTTCATCAGCCAATAACGACAAAAAATGGCTCTCAAAGGAGCTTGATTCAACAAGCGCACAAAGGCTTCTGTGGGTGCAGAAGAACTACATGATATAAAATTGTTGGAGGAGGAGGAGGAGGAGCAAGAGTAAGCGATAAAAATGAAGCAGTCTTGTTGATGGCAATAAGTTGATCGAAAGATGGAAAGACAGGCAACAAACAACACGCCATGTCCGATGAAAAGATCGACACTACCAGGTACGTGAAACCATAAATGTGCTTTCTGCGACTATGAAATGAATTCTCAGGTGTATCCAGGATGTGAGGTCGTGCTTTCCCAACTGTTTCTCTCCGAAGAAGTTCTTCTCTGGTCGCGTCAGTTATGGCAACCTGAGGCTTGGTCAGACTCAGAGCTATGTTCGAGCTAGCTCCCCCAACGATATGGCTCTTGTTGAGACCCCTGAATTCACTAGCAATGGTATTTCCTTTTGCGAGACCTTCCCTCTCACTTGCACCGAGACGGTAAACGCAAATAGACTTTGTTTTGTATTCGTTTATGCGTGTTTTGAAGTTCTTTTCTTTTATTTAGTTTGTGTATGCATGAACAACGTTTCGATGCATCGTTTTTTCTCTTCTCTTATTCCAAATCCTGTCCAATACCGTCGGCTCTTGCCACCTTGTCGGAGACTTCTCCGGCCACCGACAACTCCTTAAGTGGGTCGCTAACAGTCTTGGCACAAAGCTCATGACTAGCTCTGGCCAAACGTCTGTCCCTGACATAACGTCTGACACACTTCACCAGTCCCCTCTGTTTTCTGGAGCCACCTGACAAGTTTCCTGTTAGGAGAGAGAGGCAATAGTTTGTTCCTTCTGCAGCCCGTTGGTCGCCCACTTTCGGACCTGTCGCAGCCATTCTTGCAAAACCACCCCTAGGCATTATTTCCTTTTGACTTGACCCTTCAACTTTTTGCAACACATTTCTTTCGCTGTTCTTCTGACGGTTGAGGCTTTCTGGGAGACAACGCTTTTATAAGTGTGGTAGTTGATATTTCTTTCTCCTTTTGAACCTACGGTAATCACTGCTTGTTTCCCTTTGTGTTCTTCTCTTATTGGCTTTTGAGTGTTTGGTTCTATGCTGATTTCCTGTATTAGTGGTAGCTATTTTTCGATTAATAGTGGTCTGACTCTAGTATTAGAAATATTATTTCATTTTTTTATTAGCAGTAGTACCTCCTTTTTTTGGTTTTCACTATATCTTCTTGATTCTCGATTTTTCCCTATTATTATTGTTCCTTTATTTATTATTGTTAATACTACTCTCTTGTTATTTATTTATTTATTTTAGTAATTCTTGTTAGTAGTATTTGTATTCATTATTTATTTGTTTGTAGTATTGTATCCTTAGACTCTATATTTCTATTAGTATTAGTCTCGTAATATTACTTTTCATTATTTTTGTTTTAATCTTTTATTACTATTCTTACTTCTAGTGTTATTTTATAATTTCAATTCTTCTTATTATTATTTTCGATTATTGCTATTATTATTATCTTTTATTATCTTTTTATTTTATTTTATTTTATTTTATTTTTCTATTTTATTTTATTTTATATTTTATTATTATTTTCATTTTCTGATCATTTTATTATTTTTATTATTTTTATTATTTATTTTTATTTTTATTGTTTTTCTTTTAGGTGACTATACCTTAGTTTTGTTGTTAGTACTAGGGCCGGATTTTTAGAGGCTCCTCAGACGTAGACCTGAGGGACGAGTTTAGGCTCGAGACAAGAAGGATGCCTTCAATTCACACTGTTGGGACAAGTGCGTGCGGCTCGGTGTGTGCAGTAGGCCAAGGAAAATAGGACGTGGACGTATTAAGATTCGACTCTTGGAACATTGGGACCTTGATGGGTAAGTCCTTAGAATTAGTGGACATTTTATAGAAGTATAGGATACTCATAGCATGTATTCAGGAGATCAAATGGTATGGAGCTAAAGCGAAGGAGATAGGAGGTTTTAAATTATGGTATTCGGGAAGTACTCGGAAGCAGAATGGGGTAGGTATCCTGGTGGGCAAGGACCTTATAAGTAGAGTGGTGGGGATTATAAGGGTCAACGATAGGATTATGGTGGCAAAAATTGTTGTTGGTAGTGTGGTTCTCAATGTCGTTTGTGCATATGCACCTCAAGTGGGATTAGACGAACAACAAAAACGTCTGTTCTGGGAAGTGCTAGAGGGGGTGTTGCAACAATTCGTTGATACGGAGCAGGTCATCATTGGTGGTGACTTTAATGGGCATATAGGGGCAGGTACAGACGGGTATATAGGAGCACATGGGGGCTTCGGTTACGACATTAGAAATGATAATGGAATTGCTTTATTGGACCTAGTCGTAGCGTATGAGTTAGTCATCGTTAATTCACTTTTTCAGAAAAAATGTAGCGCACTTGGTAACTTTTCAGAGTAGCACCTCCAAGACACAAATATATTATCTCCTTGTCAAGAGAGGTGCCAGATCATGGTGCAAGGATTGCAAAGTACTACCGGCAGCATGCATATCGACTCAATATAAATTGTTAATTCTTGATTTTGGGATTAAAGGATGGGGGTCAAAGTCTTTAACCCCGCATTAACTTAGAATTAAGTGGTGGAGACTGAGAGGGGCCAAGATGGAACAATTTAGGGCACAGGTTCGCTCTAATGCACCATGGTTGGTACGCAAGGATACAAACCTGATGTGGGAGGGGATAGCATCTGTAGTGCGTGCCACGGCTACCAATCTCCTAGAGGTATCCAAAGGGCTCCCTAAAGGGTAAAGAGGGGGGGCGGATGGACGGTTAGTGGTGGTCAGATGAGGTCTAGGGGACGGTTAAGGCAAAGAAGAGAGCTTTTAAAGATCTTATAGCTAGTCCAACAGAGGCGGAAAGGGAAATTAACAGAGTAAGGTATAGGTTGGAAAAACGGAAGGCTAAGAAAACTATCGTCGTGGCTAGAGGGGAAGCTTATGAGACTATATACAAGGACTTGAATACGTTAAGTGGAGCACATAAGATTTTCAAGCTAGCACGAGATAGGGCACGTGGAGCGAATGATTTCAACCAAGTTTGTTGTATACGTGATGAAGTAGGACAGGTACTCACAGAGCCCCAAGCCATCAAGAGGAGATGGCAGAGATACTTCCATGGCCTGTATAACGTAGAGTTAGTGGGAAGCATAGAGTTAGGAGAACCCTCTGTGTTATGGCTTGCTCATGATAGGGGCGCATAGGTAAGGATTACGAGAGGTGAAATTACAAAGGTGTTGAGAGAGATGCGGAGCGGTAGGGTCGTAGGGCCAGACGAGATCCCTACAGAGGTATAAAAATGGATAGGAGTTGTCGGTATTCCACGGTTAGTTCAACACTTCAATGTGATTTTAGGGATATGTATGAAGGCACACTAACTAGCATTAGGACGGTAGGTGGGGACACGGAAGCGTTCTCTATAAGTGTGGGTCTCCACCAAGGATCGACGTTAATTCCTTTGTTGTTCACATTAGTGTTAGATGAGATTACCAAACATATTCAAGGAGAGGTACATTGGTATATGTTATTTGCGGACGATATTGTCTTCGTGGATGAGACCAAGGAAGGAGTCAATGCCAAGTTAGACTACTGGAGAGATGCATTAGAATCGAAAGGTTTTAAGTTGAGCAGGTCTAAGACGGAGTATTTAGAATATAACTTTTTTGGAAACCAAGTGGAGCATGAGGTGACAGTTGTAATTGGTACCGAAGTCATACCATAGGAACGAGTTTTAAGTATCTCAGGTATGTCATTCAGAGTGATGGTAATATCGATGCTGATATTGTACATCATATTAGATCAAGCTGGATTAAATGGTGAAGTGCATCAGGGGTTTTATGTGACAAGAAGATTCCTTTAAAACTTAAGGGGAAGTTTTATAAAACGGTGATTCGCCCAACCATGTTATATAGGGCGAAGTGTTGGCCTACTAAACGTAGGCATATAAGACAGTTATTGGTAGCAGAAATGAGTATGCTTAAGTGGCTGTGTGGTTTTTTCAGGAGAGATAAAGTTAGGAACTAGGTGGTGAGAGAGAGACTTCAGGTAGCCAGCTTTGCAGACAAGTTGAGAGAGACTAGGCCTAGGTGGTATGGGCATGTGCGGAGGAGGCTCTCCGATGCTCCGGTACGGAGCTGTGAGAGCATAACATTTAGTGACTATAAGAGGAGGAGCGCGAGGCCGTACAAGAATCGGCAGGAAGTGATCAAGGCGGATATGTTAGAGTTAGCCCTTAATGAGGTAGCTGCTCAGAATCGAAAAGTTTATCAGATAAGGGTAAATGATTAACTGATCTAGTTATCCAATCCCCTTACTTAGTGAGTGACAAAGAGGGCTGGACTTTGTATACTACTAGGTTCTCGCAGATCTGTCCTCCTTCAGGTATTCCCCACCTTTTTTTCATTTTCATGTATTGTTTCTATATAGCACATCATTCTTATATTGTCTCATTTGCATGAGGGTCTACCGAAAACAGTCTCTCTACTATGTAAGGGTAAGGCTGCGTACTATCGGACCTCCCCAGACCCTGCTTCATTGTGAGATTTTTAGACTGAGTGATGATAATGATGATGATGATGAGTTAGGCCATTTGAATATCATAATTCCTTAAAGTTGGACCATTTGGTAAAATTTTAGGAGTTGATGGGAGCATGGAGATTCTTCAAAAAGAATAAATAGGGGGTAATGGTCATAATAGGGTTGATACTTCTTGCGACCTAAAACTCAATTAAGTTTAAGATCGGGCAATATGAATATGGTCTAATTGGATTTTGAGTCAAGTCCAAATCATCCTTTAGGAGGATTGGACTGGGCAAGACTAACGATAGGCTTGACCTAATTCAACCCATTATCACCCTTAATATTCTTACACAGAGTTACACGTTACGATCAAACCTTAAAAGAATTAAACTCAACATAGAGCTTAACTACTTTTAAAGGCAATACTAACATTTCATAATAGTAGGTATCCAACTCAATTACTCTCTCCTTTGAGTAGTTGCCTTTGGGAACTAGGAATATGAATATTGGGTTAATGAGAGAATTAAAAATGTTGAGGTCTTGGTTAAAAAAGACCCTAAATCACTACCTCCTTAACCCAACTACCTACTTGCCCCAGTTCCCCTTGCCTTTGCCAAAACATAGTTCCCTCATTCTTACTCTAACTCATAGCCTCCCCCTTCGTTTGCTTTCCTCGCTATTGCTTCTCTGTTCTCCATCACTATCAGGCATCTGCTCCATGATGCTTGGCTATCACAAGTCACAAGCTACACATTCTACAAATCTACTCCTTTAGGTTGTTGCAAGTTGCATGCTACTAATACTAACTACTCCTACACCGTTTTCCCCCATCACATATTATAACTATTCCGTTGTCTTCTCCAATTTTCGGTTAAGGTTGTGATTTTGGACCTTTTATTTTTACTTTATATTAGGTCATTGACTTAAGCTTGAGTGACAGTGTAATAAAGTATAAAATATAAATTATGTGCTATTAACTTGTTTTATAAGGAATATTAACCTGAATTTATGAGAATAATATGAAATAGATTGTTTTCTTGCTAAATTTATATGTCCATTAATGAGTATTTTTGTGAATGTCTTCATAAAAACATAAATTGCTATTTATTTGATTTGTAAAGTTATTTGTTACTTTAATAATCATGAAAATGAGAAAAATAGTTCTTTAAATTGTTAATCTATTAATTAATTTATGTGAAACATACAATTAATGAATTATTTTTTAATAAATTAAATTAAATCAAATTAATTAACAAAAGATTACAAGAAGTCTTGAGAAAAGGCATAATATATAATTCACCTTGATTTAAGCAATAAGTGTTAGCCTGGTTTTAAAGGAAATTACTCCTTTACCATGTAAACGATCTAGAAGGGGGGGTTGAATAGATCTTTAAAGCTTTTTGTAAATTTCTACAATAAAATCAGAAGTTAATTCACACAAAAACAATTTAATCAAATTTAAATGTAAAGAGTAGGGAAGAAGAGCAAACACTGTTTTTATAGAGGTTCGGTGCTAAGACCTACGTCCTGTACCTAAGTTCCCACTTAGGATTTTGGCAAACCACTTTACTGTACACTTTTTAAGTTGAGTGTGAACTTCTTACAATACCACTTGATTTCCAGCTCAAGCTACCTTTACAAACGATTTGTTTTCCGGCACAAATCCTACCTCAGAAGTGACCTTTCACTATTCACTCAAATTGCAAGAGAAATAAGATAAAGATTGAAGAACAAAGCTCAATACAATTTTGTAACAAGATAAGAGCAATAATAAGCAAATTTGGAGCAATAGAAGAGTCTTTTTGCTTGTCAAACTTCCGTCCACTCTTCATCAATCATCCACTCTTTATACTTGAAGAAAATAGACGTTGGAACCCATTCTAGCCGTTGCATGATTGTTATGACCGTTCATTAACATCCTCCTTTCCATTTGTGACCAATTGACTTTGTCAGAATCAGTTCGTTGTACTCATAAGTCGACTTGTCGTGGAGTGTAAGTTGACTTGTAACAACGATTTTCATAAAATTTTATCTCCGCTCTTCTATAAGTTGACTTATGCAGTGTAAGTCGACTTGTCTCCTTCGATAAGTCGACTTATAGTCTATTAGTCGACTTGTGTTGTTCTCAACCTGACAGATCTTGATATATTAGTCGACTTATGATGTACTAGTCGACTTATGTTGTTCGGATCTTGATATATAAGTCGACTTATGATGTACTAGTCGACTTATGTTGGCTTCAACGGTTATATCCAATCAAATCTTCTATAATCTTCAATATTAATGTCTCTAACATGATGAAGATTATCTCCTTCTTGATTTTACCTTGATTTATGTATTGCCAATTAAAGATTGATGTAGTCTTGATGTATTTGAATCCAAATTACCTGAAATAATTCCTTAACTATTTCTATATATTTTATTATTATCAAAACATAAAGAGATTTAATTGTCAACCATCATTGGTCCAACATACCATGCACTGAATATCACAAGTTAAATAAATTAATACATGGCATTATATTGAACTTTAAGTCTCCATAAAGCTTTCTAGTTCCTTTTATAAAAATGTTGTAGTTTTAATGTTAAAATGTGTTCTCTAATCGCATTAGTAATTCAAGAAATTATCCTCTCTCCATTTTCCTTTAAAATTTCTCTAATTTTTTTCAACCTAGATTGCCCTAATTGTGATACCTATTATGATTTTATGAATCACCAACTACATGTCCTTCCTTGAGGCGATGTAGCAGCACCAATGAAGGATTTTTGTCTAATTCCACAAGGCCATTCCCTTATAACATAGCCCCACCACATAACTCCATATTCTTCTAGTCATTGCACATTTGAAAAACAGGTAGCTTATACATTGAAATTCTCCTTTACGTAGTGCTCAATTCTCAGCTATGTTCATAATTTTTATATTATGATTATGGTGTTGGGTTTCCCTTTAACAAGAAGCCATACAGAAGTGACAACTCTGGGTTAGCGTCCTCAAACCATACCAATTTATACCAAAGGACATCTGGTGAGTGATTGCTAATTCACTTCCTACATGTTTTGTTGTTGAAAAACCATAAAGTGTGGTCCCTCCATACTTTTTTATCCTACAGGTGCAATTCTAATTAGACCAATAGTTCCCTCTATTGCATTAAGTTTTATATCAAGTTTTAGAATAAGGTAATGGCTTTTTTAATTGTTTTCCCCTGAGTTATTCGACCCATTAATGGTCTAAGTGCTTGAACCTCTGATAATGGTCCAAAAGGGGACCAATTATTATACTAGAATAAGTTGGAGGATCCATCTCCAATCTTACTCACAAAGTCCATTATGTGTGAATGCTTTAGCTTCATAATATGCTTAAGGGTCTAGCAGGAGTTTGACCTAGGCTTCCATTTTCATATATTACCCCGGTTTGCATAATGGTAATTGACTTACCTTACCTATAGGGCATTAGAGTTTGTTATAAGCTTATAGAATTTTTTTAGCATCTAGACTTAGTTTGTTATCCTAAATGTTATTATCCCTAGTCCACCCTCCCTCTTAGGTTTGCTTACAGATACCCATTCAAAGTTTAATAATGAATTATTTCCTCCATGTCCAAACCACATGAATATGCTTATAATTCTATTAATTGCCTTAATCAGATTTTTAGGAACCATAAATAGGAAGTTTAGTAAGTAAACAATTTTCTTAGGAATGCATTTACTAGTTTGATTCTCCTTGTTGTAGATAGTATCCTACTTTTCGAACTAGCAAACATCTTTTAGATTCTTTCTAATAGTGTTTTGAAATCCGAGTTAGATGGCCTTCTTGTGGTAATTGGGAAGCCTAGATGTAATAGGAGGTTTGTCCTATCTTAGAACAATTAGGTTGGCCAAGGATTCTTTTTGTTTTTTAGCTTCTCTATATATTAACAATATGCTTTTGTCCTTATTCATGGCAAGCCTAAATATTGTCTTAAAGGATTTCAATGCTTTTATTACTATGGAAATTAAGGTTTTATTAACTATATAAAAAAGCATTAGGTTTACAAAGGATAGGGACACAATCTGTAGCGCCTTAAACTCGGAGTGAAACCTGAAGTGTCCATTCCTTGTAGTGTCCCTAATTATGCTTGCAAGCACCACTTTGGCTAAAGTAAATAGGTTGGGGGAGAATCAGTCCCCTACCTTAGTCCTCTAGCTCCCTTAATTATACTGGTAGGTTCATCATTAATCAAGATGCAATAGGAATCTGTGGTTATACGTTGGTCAATCTGATAGATAAAGGCATTAGGGATTCCAAATGCTTTCTGAAATTTAATAGGAACTTCTAATCCAGTGTGTCAAAAGTCTTTTGAAAACCCACTTTAATTGCACAATTCTTGATTGAAAATTCACTTTAATACAAATTATTTTTTATGTACAAAAAGTATTTAATATATGATTAAATCACATAAACATAAGATTTGATATATAATTAAATTATTTCATATATACAACTAAGTTAAAAATAAAATGTTTGCGTTCCTATATTGTTGTCATTAGAAAATAACATTACAAATAAACAAAATTAAACTTTAGGAAGGAATATTTCCAATATGATAGCAAACCGCAAATGCACATTCAATATCCTATCTTATGGGTAGTTAAATTCATAGTAGAAAATACTTTATGAGAACTAAAAAAAGACTTTAGGTAATTTAATTTGTTATCTTATTACATTTAACCTAAGGTAATTTGATTTCTATGATTATATTTAAATGGATTTTAAGATATGCCTTGATTTATGAAGTATATGTTTAAGTAATGATTCTTTTCCTTTTATTTTGCACAATAAATTCATTGAAATTTGCATTACAAATAAAGATGTAATGATGTTATATATTGTACCATTAAATTTGTATAGTTATGTAAAGAAGTTATATATAGAAACTTTATTTTAAACATGAAGTTATTAATTTAGTTTTAACACATGTTTTTATTTATTTTACAACTAAAGGGAGAGAAGTTTAAGTACTCCTAATAATTCAGTTTGTTTAGGTTTAGGAAGATTCAATGATCTAACTTAGGTTTATACTAGATTGGTTTATGGTATGAAGTACCATAATATTTATTTTTATTGTAACAAATATTTGAAGGAGAAAGAATCACCATATTAAAGAAGCATTTAGTTAGAATCAAAGGTAATATTGAACCTTGTAAGAAAGTTATTTGTGACCTAAAATGATAAATGAAAACTTTTCTTGAAGTTTATCAGTTTAAGAAAGACGAAGTCAAAGATTAAACTACAAAATTGGTAGTGGAAGTTCTTTTTATAGTGGTTAAGATTATACTGTGGATGTTGAAGATGATATGCCTATCTAATAAGAAGGGATTGTTGCACCTAACTTGAGGAAGAGAAAAAGATAGGTATCTAACTGTTTTTGTACCATGAATAACTCCTAAAGCTCAATCTTCAATTCGTAGTGCCTTGTAATCTAAAGAAGCAACTCATAGTATGGACATGGTAATAGCTAGATAGTGGTATGAAGCATGTGTATCATTTAATGATGCCTAATCTTATTATTACTACCCTATTGCCTCTTACATTCTAAGATGTAAAACTTATTCAATTAATGACTACATAATTAATCTTATAAGTAGCTTTGTTTCTGAAATAAAAAGTTATTTAAATGAAAGAAGAATTACTTGGTAACTTATAGATGTTTAATCGTGTGTGATCATTGGATAAATAGAAGTCATGATCCTATTATGAATTTTTAGTTTATTCTATAAAAGGTTAAGTCTATTGATGCATTTAGCCTTGTTAGAATGATGATAACTGATTTTATATATTTAATGAAGTTATGAATGAAGTTGAGCTTGAAAAAATTTTACAGTTCATCACTAACAATAATTCTACTTATGAAGTCTGAAAAAGGTAAAAAATATGTATAATTTTTTTAGTAGAATCCTAGTGCATTACATTGATTTGATGTTGGAAAATATAATAGATCCTAGATACTTTTCTATCATTAATGAAACTATGTAAAAAAACAAAAAAAAAGTGACCAAGTTCGTTTATAATCACGAAAGGGTTCTAAATTGATGAGAAAGGGTTTCATCAATGGTAAGAATTTATGGCATCCTCCTATTTCAAGATTTGAAACTAATTTTTTTATCACCTTATCGATTTGTTCTAATAAATAATTAACTAAAACAAATGTTCACAAGTAATATATGAGTTGCATCGACTCTAAGCCTAATGCTTAAATAAAGGTTTCCATAATTATACTTAAAGATAATGAATTTTGGTCCTAATGTGAATTTTTCTTCTGAATTTGTGAGCCTTTGGTGAGAGTACTTTATTTGGCTAACAACGATGTGAAGACAACAATGTGTTATTTTTATAAGGCCATAAAGAGGGCAAAGAATCTGTTAAGGCTAATATGAAAATTAGATCTTCTTTGTATATATCTTATCTTGCAGTCATAAATGAAAGATAGAAAAGGTACACTCTATATTGTTCATTACCGAGGTGTTTCTGAATCCAATTGTCTATTAAAGCTGAATTTAATATGAGAATACTATTAACTATCATAAACATTATTAAATAGATGATGTAAGGTCTTCTTACCTCACAAATTTAGGCATATTTATGTGTGGTGATTTTGGGACACCTATTGCTAATCTTCAAAGAAACAAATTTAATAAGTATATATTTCTTCATTTTTGTTACTTGTTTGAAATTAGAAATTAGTCATCACTTTATTTTGTTTATTACTTTTATTATCTTATAGTTATTTGATGTTAACAGTTTAAAATAGTGTCCCGTAATTGTAAAGGATTACAATTTGAATTATAAATCAATATATGAGTGCAATCAAGTGAGAAGGAATTTGAGCTTATTTGAATCCATCCATTCTAAGACAAATATTGGAATACAAAAGATTGATTTGTTTGTTACAACTTAAAGCTTTGAGAAAAGTATGTTATTACGATTATTAAGTTACATATAATTTCTTGTAATTTCTTAATAATTCAATTTTATTTGCTTACAAGGACTTTTAATAGAATAAGTAATTCTATAGATCCAATTTGTTTTGGCCATATCAATTTTTTAGCATATTGGGTTTTAAGAAATCAAGTTTTACAAATGAGAGTGACTTGGAAGATAATCTTAGTTAGAGAGTATTAACATATCATTTGATGCAATGAATCTGAATGATAGTTATGATTAGACTCCTCATAATAATGAGAAATTTGTGCTAAACTAAAATTAAGATCAATACAATTTAAGTAGATATGCAATTTAATAAAGTTCTAGATTTTTTATTTCTTATCTTTTCTTTTAATTTCACTTGTAATCAAGTAAATGTTAAATTCTATATGTTCAATATAAATACAAAAATTTTATCTATAAATATTTTTGGTTTAAGATTTTATTTCTAATTGAACTTGCTCCTCAACTCGAACTCCTATTGTAAATTATAATGCATATGGAGTAATGGATCTATATTATTCTTACTATATGATGTTTTAACGTAATAATTCTTTATATATGATATAATAGCATTTTAGGTATATTATAATTAAATGATCTTTTTATATTAATTGTGGTTATTATTTATATGTGAAAAGTAATACTAATAGAAATAAAGAAATAGTTATTATTTCAAATTTATTTTATTATAATTTTGAGACGTGGTTGATATAAAATTAAAATTATATGGCACAATATAATGAAGGACTTTTTGTCATTTTAAAAAATTACTCGAAATAGCACTTGGTATTGATGATATTGATACCATACTAAACGGAACTAATTAATATTACCGATACCAATACAATATTCATAATATTTCCTAAAAATGCATAATATTTACCCAAGTTCTGAAGTGATTAAATGTTCTATCTCGCAATCATCTTATTAGATTGCCCACTCCAAGACAATTAGTTATAACTATTCTAAATGATGTTTTTAAATTAAAAATATATTAATTT
Organism: Erythroxylum novogranatense; assembly: GCA_029891385.1. Taxonomy (NCBI): domain Eukaryota; kingdom Viridiplantae; phylum Streptophyta; class Magnoliopsida; order Malpighiales; family Erythroxylaceae; genus Erythroxylum; species Erythroxylum novogranatense. Next base: position 83,800,651 of record CM057229.1, on the reverse strand, counting down.
CAAAGAAAATAACATATTCTTAGGAAGATATATAAATTTTATAGATAATTAGATAATCTTATTATTAATTGCATAATTTTATTTCATTATAATTGTAATATTTTATTCAATATTGATACTAATAATAAGTGAGTACTTGTCTTCCTTCATAAAACATTTAACATCACATATTTTAATTACTAATAAAAGGAATTTCATTAATGTAAAGTGTGGTTTAACAAAACATATTTTAATTAATTATCAAACAACAAGACTTCTACAACTATATTTAGATAATAAGGGCTTTGTAACAAAGTCATATTAAAATAAACCATAAAATAATAAACAAAATAGAACACTAATTAACTACTTAGGAAAAGATGTTAGTTTTTACCTTGCAACTAATCAATTAGTTGCAATTTGATATATGACATTATTATTTAATTAATAAAAGGCATTTTCTATCTTTATGTATTAAGTTAATTATATTTGATGTTTTAATATTAAAGGTAAAATCCTCAAAATAATTACTGTATAATTGAAATTATAATGAGATCATAATTATAAGATTCAATTTACATTTATATCATCATCATCATCATCGCACCCAGTCTGAAATCCTGCAGTGAAACAAAGTCTGGAGAGGTCATATAGTATGCAGCCTTACTCCTACATAGTAGAAAGGTTGTTTCTGGTAGACACACAAGCAAATGTGACATGCAAAATAATAATGGAAACAGAAGAAATAAGTGGAAAAAAATACCTGATGTAAAACCAGATCTGCTAGGACCTTACACCTTGTAGAGACCGGCTTTTTTTTTCGCTAAGTGCACTAGGGGTCTTTACGAAACGACCATGAGGATAATGACTATCCTACGATCTAGGCGACCATCGCGGGAATCTTTCCCCAGCATTTGTTTGAACTTCTTACGTGATACGTGTGTCGTTTACCCTTATCCTATTACGCCAGACTTTCCTACTTCTCGTAACTGCCTCAGTGAGAGCTAATTTTGACATATCTTTTTTATCACTTCCCTCTAGGTCTTATAAAACCTTCCTATCCTCCTCTTGTAACCACTTAGGTCTATTAACTCACAGCGTCGTACCTTTATTCCTAAATGTTCCTAATTGTTGTTTCATCAAGATAGGATATTAATGAAATAGTAAAACTAGCACAAATTATATTTCTCTTTTATAAAGAAAGTAATCGATTTCATAAATTAAAGTATGAAGATACTTAAACTAATGTGCAAGTGCGTGTTAGAGAATAAGTTCATTTAATCGACTCGACTATGAGGATCCTAAATAGAATATTACTTATATGTCTGTGAATTTCCTCATAATGATAGTTGTATATTTTATCCTTAGATTTGGGATTAACAAGGTATATCATGTGGAAATTACTGTCTTTTGATGTTACTAAAAAATTGTCATAGGATAACTCAATTGGTAGTACTTGGATGCAGTATAAACCATATGGAGATAGTTGATTAAATCAATAAATGATTTGTAACTCTAAAGTAATTAGAGATAATATTCTACTATTTTAATTAGTAGTGATTTATGGAATTCTCTAACTAAAGTAAATTGTCATTTGTACAAGTGTTTTTAAATATCTATTATAAGTCAATTATCGATTAGTAAGAATGAACATGATTGAATACAAAAGAGTAGACACTATATTCATACTCTGTCAGTTAGAACATTGGATGATGAAAATATTAAATTATACATCATAACCATGAGTGGACATGTTAAGTCAACTACTTTGACATTCCTAAAATTTTGGTATTTATGACATATTGGGTTATCAATCTTAATATATGATTATAAAATATTTAATTAAATAATTGAAGATAAATTAAATGAGTTTTAAGTTATCTAATTCTAATTATGAATTAGAATTATAGTTTATAATCATTGTCAATATATTAGGAACCTAATGGATCACACATAAAGAGCAATTTAAAAGAAAAAATAATTCAATTAAGTTAAACTTAATTATAACGTTTGAGAAACTTTAAGGATCAAATATGAGATATTTGATTTTATTTAAAATAAATTAATTATAATTAGAGTTTGACTTTAATTATAATTGAGGTATTTAATTTTAATATAAATTTAAACCCCGATGTTTTTCATATAAATAAGAATAATCATAAAGGAGTTAGCATTACTACTTAATTCATCTCAAGAGTTGAGAAACTACTCTATGGATATTGTTAGAGGATGTAAATGTGAACAGCTTGTTAATCATAGCGAATCGGAAGCAAGACACCATTAGACAGGAACTTAGAATGATCTTGTTTGTTTAATGGATTTATGTGGTTATGGACAAAATGTTTTTAGTAGTATAGTAGTGGTTGTAATTATCCTTGTAATAAGATTGTATATTCTAGTTTTCAGATTTGGTAATATATTTCTTTTAATTTTCAAAAAAATATGTGAATAGGTCGTAGTTGGCACATCAAAAATTTATGATTCAATTTAGTTATTTAAGTTATTCAATTATCAGGATCTGACCGAAAATTGTAAAATTTTAGTTTTTTGTTGCACACATGATTTGATTACGATTGGTTTCCAATAGTGGTATTAAAGACTCTTTTAATTGTCTAATTTGAATTAAAAAATTGATTGTTATTGATTTCATAAAAATCAAGGCTTTATGTTAAACTCGAAACAGTTTTGAAAATTTTTATGTCCCTATGCTTCTCTGTTGCAATTTTTTTGTTCTGGAAAATTAATTCCTTAATGAAAAAAAATTACATGACCCCTTTTTGTTTAATCTTTTTTTTTTTTGTGGAAATTGCCTATACGGCTGGCATAAGTTTCTAAATCAATTACCCTAACCAAATTAGAATGCATGTCTACATATGTTTATTCTAGTTTTTTTTATTATGAGTTTTTTCAATTCTAAAAAAATTGAACTTGTTGCTCTTACGTGTGCTGTATTGGTTAGGTTTTGAAAAACCACCAATGACAACTCTGCTTGAAACCAGTGGCGAAACGCCATTGCTGAAGCCATAGTGAAGGGTGGTTTTCACCTGTAACTGATGCACGCAGCTGGTCCAACGGTGAGGAAGTAGGAATCACGACGACGTGGAGAGAAACAGAGAGGCAGTGACAGCACAACAACGCAGAAACCCTATCTGTGAAAAAAATGATTGGGGTTGGGGAACATCTGGGGTAGACGCTGCTGTACGCCTCAGTCAACAATGCGAAGACATTGATTGAGGCGCATGCAGGGCTCTGTTACATGCTCTACACTCGTCAGACATTCTCCAAAATTTTTGGTTTGATTTTTATTGTTTATAAAGCCTTAATTTCGATTAAATTTGTAGATTTATAAGAACTAACCTTAATGCGGAAGCAATTGATCGATTCTTTATTTGACAGTTGGTTACTAGAGTCACCGATTAATCCACACCTCAAACTCTAATCTTTAATGGTGTTATTCTCATGAAAAAAAAAACGAAGAAGAATAAAAAGAGTTTCAGAATAAAAGGAGTTTTCCTCTTGAAAATTATCTAAAGGTAATAGTTATGTCCTCCTTTTATATGAGGACGATAACCGTCGGAAGTTACTTCTTGTGTAACTTCCAACAACTCCCACTCGGCCACATAAGTCACAAGTTTCATCTTCTCCCTAAATTTCACATGTCATATTGAGAATGAGGCGTTCGATCATTTAAAAAATCAGTAGTGTTATATTAAGTTACCATCTAACTAATATAACACTTTCACATAGTCGTGATACCCCAAATCATCCAAAATATCACCAATCGCATACACTGTTCCTTTATGCTCATAGATATATCATATGATTATACACCAAGTATAATTGCCCGGGCTGATATAGTGATGAAGGAAAAGATTTTTCCTTAGACACTCATAATAATCCATCTTAGCTTAACTGCTTTCCTAACGTACTCCGTTGGACTGTATACATCTTAGTCCTTGGAAAAACACACTAAAGTAGCAATACCAAGCCTTGATTTCATATCATAGTTCTAAGTCAAAGGGTTTCATTCGATTATACATTAAAGTCTATGGGATCATACAGTGATAAAGAAAGGGATTTAACTGTCACTCCACAAGAGGGTCGTTATATAGCACACACAGTATGAATGTGTGTTATAGCATAACTCCCACTAAGTTGGGCATGTCACTCTTTTATGCTATGCAAATCACGAATCTAGCTTTACTTAAAAACTAATCCGAGCCACTAGATTAACATACCTAATGCTAATCTTTACACTCAAGATTTGGCTTTAAGGCTTCAATGTGAAATCTGAAGCTTTCACATCCGACTCATCAGAGTCTCACCTTCGACTTACTAAAATGACTATTCAAATATAAAACTTATCATATATACTACACAAGTATGAAGATAATAAAATATTACATACACTCAATATTAATATTGTGAAGTCTCATCCTACTCGCTACTCAAGCGTTAGGGCGATTGCCTGTATGATAAGGTCAATCAGAAGCTAATGTGTAGTGACATTACAATGTACCTTATCATGTAATTGTGTACCAATGAACATTTGAGAAATAAACTTTTATTAAACACAAGCTCATTACAATTGAAAACATGTCCATTATACAACAAGATATAACTCAATGGAAAAACTAAACCTTACACAAACCTAAACTCATCACATGAGCCTTAAACGAATCTCGGGGAATAGGTTTCGTTAAGGGATAAGCTACCATCCGGGTCACGACCCCAATCGGCATCCGAATATCCCCTAAACCTTAAATTCTCGCCTTGATAGCAAAGGACCAGGTCTGAAGTACCACGAAGGTATCGCAAAATTTTTTTGACTGCTTGCCAATGAGCAGGTCCTGGGTTGATTTGGTAACGACTTACCAAACTAACCACAAAGCAAATGTCAGGCCGTGTACACAATATAACATACATTAAGCTTCCTATGGCACTAGCATAGGGAACATTACTCATTTTTTCTTTTTCCTTCTCTGTTTTGGGGCATTGATCAAGACTCAAGGTAAGACTCTTTTCAACTGGAGTGTAAACGGGTTTGGAATAATGCATTCGAAAACGTTCCAAGATTTTATTTATACACGCTTCCTGACTTAAACCAAGAAGCTTCTTGGGACGATTTCTAGTTATTTCCACACCTAGGACATTCCTAGCTTCACCTATGTCCTTCATATCAAAGACAGAGGAGAACCACTCTTTAGTGGTCTTGAGCATCTCCATATTATTTCCGGCTAGTAATATGTTATCAACATACAAAATGAGAAACAAAATTCCACTTGTTGTTCTCTTGACATACACGCAATGGTCTTTTGACACCATGACTAAGCCAAAAGAAGTAATGGCTTCATGGAATCTGAAATACCACGATCTGGAAGACTGTTTGAGACCATATATGGATCTTTTAAGATGACACACTTTGTCTTCTTGACCTTTTGATACAAAACCAATAGGTTGATTCATATAAATCTCTTCATCAAGGTTACCATTGAGGAAAGCAGTCTTTACATCCATTTGAAACAACTCCAGGTTCAAATGGGCAACCAGAGCCAGAAGTAAGCGAATAGAGGCAAATCTCACCACAGGAGAAAATGTCTCTTCGTAGTCTATACCTTCTATTTGGGTATAGCCTTTCACTACCAAACGGGCCTTGAACTTGTCGATCGTTCCATCTGCCTTATGTTTTATCTTGAAAATCCACTTGTTTCCAATGGATTTTCGTTGGAGCGGAAGATCAACTAGTTCCCAAACCTGATTTCGTGTCATTGAGTCCATTTCATCCCTCATGGCATCCATCCACTCTGTGTGGTTAGGTGAATCAATAACTGTTAAGTCAAAATGACTTTACTTAGATATAATTTTGATGTATAACAAAGAGCAAAATAAAAGAAAAGCAAAGAAGACGAAGTGATACAGACGAAGCAACACAGACGCAAAAGCACAATAAGACGTAGACGAAGAACGCAGAAGAAATAAACAGACGAAGCAACACAGACGCAAAAGCACAATAAGACGAAGACGAAGAACGCAGAAGAAATAAACAGACGCAGACACAAAATAAACACAGACGAAGTAACACAGATGCAAAAGAGAAATACAGACGCAGACAGAGATTTAGTAGAATAAAAAAACAGACGAAGACGCAAACAGAAAAACAGACAAAGATGCAAATAAACAACAGACGAAGACGCGAACAGAAAAGCAGACCCAAGAGTCAGTTCGGATTAGTTACAGAACTCAACTGATTAACTGTTTCTGTTAAAGATTCAAGAAGCAAGATTCAAGAAACAAGAATCAAGAAGCAATTGGAGACAAAGGATATAAATACAAGTCGAAATCGAAGATTGCAAAGTTAGTTGAAACGTGAGCTGAATTACATTTACGTGATCGTAAAAGCATTCTGTGCAAATTAGCCGAGAGATATTTTTACTGTAATAAGTGTTCAAACACTTATATGTGAGAAAGTAGTACAGATAGCCTGCAGAGGCTAAGTGTGAAAGAATACTGGTTGTAGAGACCTGAAGAGGCTCGCAAAGAATACTTGTAAAGTTGAAGAGATAGTGAAAATCTCAGAAAGAACTCTGAGAACTGGACGTAGCCCACGGTTTGGGGTGAACCAGGATAAATCTCTATGTCAACTACTCTTACTCTATTTCTCTTTTAGATTCAAGTTTTATCATTACTTGGTTTGAAACAAAGTTTTTGATTAATTAGAATCTATCAAAAATTCTATAAAAGAATTTTATTTTCTAACAAATATTTTTCAAAGATTTAAAAAAGGGGAATACACAATTCAACCCCCCCTTCTCGTGCATTCTTATATCGTTTCCTCAGTATTGTACTAACGTGTGATTCACTTCAATTGGTATCAGAGCAAGGTATCCAAGGATCACTTTAACAAAGTGTGGATCAAAGATAATGGCGGAATCACATGTATACATCGCAGAAGGAGCCTTAGTCACTAGACCTCCAGCATTCAACGGAGAAGATTATCATTACTGGAAAGATAGGATGTGGCTATTCATAGAATCTACTCATGTCGACCTTTGGGACGTAATAGAAAACGGACCATATACACCAGTAGATGAAGACGACAATTCTATTCCACGAATCAGATGGACGACTGACCAAAAGGCGAGAATACAACTGAACTCAAAAGCGAAGTTCTTCTTGACCTGTGCTCTAAGCAGGAGCGAGTATGGCAAAGTCCACGGATGCGACACCGCAAAGGAGATGTGGGACACATTGTCCATTGCTCACGAAGGCACAAGCCAAGTTAAAGAATCCAAGATAAGTATTCTTGTGCACCAGTACGAGCTTTTCAGGATAAAAGATGAAGAATCTATTGATCAAATGTTTGGAAGATTTCAAACAATTGTCAATGGATTGAAAGCTCTTGGAAGAACGTACAACAATCAAGATCATGTTCGAAAGATCCGAAGAGGTGGAGACCTAAAGTTACGGCGGTGCAGGAAGCCAAAGATTTGAGCGTGCTAAAGCTTGACGAGTTGCTTGGATCCTTGAAGATTCATGAAGTTGAACTCGATGCTGAAGACAAGCCCAAACGAGACAAGACGATAGCGCTGAAGGTCGGAAAAAAGAATCAAAAGACTCAAAGAAGGAGGAAGTCATCAAAAGCCTTAAAGATTGAAGAATCAAAGGATGACGACTCCAGCCAAGCAGAACAAGAGTCAAGTGATGAAGATGATGAACTATCTTTCATCTCCAGAAAGATAAGATGCATGTGGAAGAAGAAGTCCAAAGCAAATCAGATATTCAAGAAGAATGGAAAAGATGAAGCTAAACCAGAGAAGTCATCTGTCATTTGGTACGAGTGCAATCAGGCTGGACACTACAAGTCCGAATGTCCAACACTAAAGAAGAAACCAAAGAAGAGTAGAGAAGGCAAGAAAAGCATGATGGCAACGTGGGAGGACCTAAATTCATCGAGAATCGATATGTGTTCGAAGTAAATTCGAACATGCAAACATCTGTCTGGTAGCCAAGGAAGATAGTGATGAGGAGGTAAAATATGATTACTATAATTTGCATGATACCTACTCATAATTGTTAGAAGATTCTCATGATATTCTGAAACAGTACAAACTGTTAAAGAAAAAGTATGTAGAAAATATTAGACATACGGAAGAAATAGAGAGAGAAAATGTCTGTCTGAAGAAATAATTAGAAGAAAAAAGGAAAGTCGGAGACAGATCAGAAGAGATCAATCAGCTGAAACTTAGAATTAAAAATCTATCAGCCGATTTAGCTACCTTCACCGAGAGCACAAAGAAAATGAATGAGATGCTTGGAAAATGTGGACATCCAGGTGGTAAAACTGGATTAGGGTTTACAGGCAATAAGTCTCATTCCCATAAGAATTCTTTCACTCAGAAGAGAAACTATAATAAATCTCGATCTAGTAATATGCATAAAAAAGACTCATCATGTGCATGATATTAACCATAAAGAACCCAGGAAAATATGGGTACCAAAAAATAAAATAGTTTCTCCTGCAGATATCCTTCCTTGGAAGATGCGGCAAGCACCATTGGTATTTAGACAGTGGATGCTCGCAAAATATGACGGGAAGAAGGTCTATGTTCCTAGATCTTCAGTATAAGAAGGGAGGATTGATAACTTTCGGAGACAACCAGCAGGGCAAGATTATTGGAATCGGTAAAATAGGTAAAGATTCCTTTACATGCATAAATAATGTATTGCTTGTTGATGGTCTGAAACATAATTTGATAAGCGTCAGTCAATTGTGTGATTATGGTTTTACAGTCACATTCAATCAAAATATTTGTAAAGTCAGAAACAAAGATGAGTCTATACTTTTTTCTGCCAAGAGAAGAAATAATCTTTACAAAATTAATTTAGAAGATTTTCAAAGTCAAAATGTTTCATGTTTTCTATCTTCCGAAGAAGAAAGACTAGTTGCGCATAAAAAGCTAGGTCATATCTCTTTTAAACACATTTCAAAGTTGGCAAAATATGATTTGGTAAGAGGATTACCAAAAATAAGTTTTGACAAAGAATTTTTCTGTGAAAATTGTTTGAAAGGAAAGCATATTAAAACTTCTTTTTCTTCTAAAAATTTTGTAACATCATCTAGACCTTTAGAGTTGTTACATATGGATTTATTTGGTCTAACAAGGACAATAAGTCTTGGCGGAAAGAAATATGGACTTGTTATTGTTGATGACTTTACTCGATTTTGTTGGATATTATTTTTATCACACAAAAATGAATCTTTTAAGTATTTTAGGACCTTATCCAAAAAGTTACAAAATGAAAAATGAATGTCTATAGCTAGTATCAGGAGTGACCATGGTGGAGAATGAGAAGTTTAGGTTGTTCTGTGAGGAGAATGGAATTTTTCACAATTTCTCTGCTCCCAGGGCTCCACAACAGAATGGAGTTGTTGAAAGGAAGAACAGGACGATTCAAGAGATGGCAAGGACTATGATCTGTGAAAAGAATCTTCCTAAATACTTCTGGGCAGAAGCTGTAAATACAACATGCTATATTCAGAATAGAATTCTGTTGCGACCCATGCTGAAGAAGACCCTTTATGAGTTATGAAATGGAAGAAGACCAAACGTATCGTACTTTCATCCATTTAGGTATAAATGCTCTATTCTGAATACAAAGGAGCTGTTGGACAAATTTGATTCAAAGACCTTTCCAGGAATTTTCCTAGGCTACTCATCGTCTTCTAAGGCATTTCGGGTATACAACCTTATTTCAAAGACAGTTGAGGAGACCATCCATGTCAAGTTTGATGATAGTTCCCAACCCCATAAGGAAGATGACATAGAGAGTGAAGGTCCTTCAAAGAATTTAGACGAAACAACAGAAACTTCATCACCAGGTACTCATGAAGACAAAGTTGAAGATATCCCAGAAACTATTGGATTGAAAAGAGACTGGAAATATAAAAGTTCTTATCCAGAACAGTTGATTATCAGAGAGATCTCAGAAGAAGTTAGGACAAGGTCCAGATTCAGAAGAGAAGCTAATGTGGCTTTTATCTCTGAAATAGAGCCTAAGAAGGTTGAGGAAGCTCTTCGAGATGAAGCTTGGGTGTTAGCCATGCAAGAGGAGCTGAATCAATTTTCTAGGAATAATGTTTGGTCCTTAGTTCCGAAACCACCCAAGAAATCCATCATAGGAACCAGATGGGTCTTTAAGAACAAGCTAGATGAATCAAGAAGAGTGAGTCGAAATAAGGTTAGATTAGTAGCACAAGGCTATAATCAGCAAGAAGGAATAGACTACAATGAGACATATACTCTAGTAGCAAGACTTGAAGCCATTAGGATATTGCTGGCATATGTGGTCTGTCATAATATAAAGCTATTTCAGATGGATGTGAAAAGTGCCCTTCTGAATGGTCTTATAGACGAAGAGGTGTATGTTAAGCAACCACCTGGTTTCGAGTATGTTAAGAATCCAGACCATGTCTATAAACTTCATAAAGCCTTATACAGCCTGAAGCAAGCTCCTAGAGCTTGATATGATTGTCTGAGTACTTTTCTCTTAGAGAATGGTTTCAGTAGAGGTCAAGTTGATAAGACGCTCTTTAGGAAGAATTATGAGAATGAATTTATAATAGTTCAGATATATGTTGATGATATTATTTTTGGTGCTACTTCAAAGAAGTTATGCATGAAGTTTGAGAGTCTAATGAAAAATAAATTTGAGATGAGCATGATGGGTGAGTTAAAGTTCTTTCTTGGGTTGCAAGTTAAGCAAACCGAAGAGAAAATCTTTATTCATCAACAAAAATATGTGAAAGAATTGTTGAATAAGTTTGATATGCAAAGTGTGAAGCCAATGACTACTCCGATGCATCCTTCAAACCTTTTGTCGAAAGATGAACTTGGTAAGAAGGTGGATCAAACCTCAGATAGAGGATGATCAGTTCTTTCAGTATCATGCAAGTAGACCTGATATATTATTCGGTGTATGCTTGTGTACAAGGTTTCAGGCTGATTCTAGAGAGTCTCATTATATTGCTGTTAAAAGAATTATGAGATATCTCGCGGGTACTTCTGATCTTTGCTTAATGTTTGAGAAAGGTAAAGATTTCAGGATAATTGGATATTGCGGACGCAGACTATGCCGGAGATAGAATCGAAAGGAAGAGCACAAGTGGTGGATGTCACTTTCTTGGTGCAAACCTAGTTTCTTGGTCAAGCAAGAGACAGAGTTCGATAGCTCTATCAACTGCCGAAGCAGAGTATATGTCTGCTGCAAGCTGCTTCTCACAAACGTTGTGGATCAAATATCAACTTGAAGACTATTCAATTCAAGAAGAGGAGATTCCAATTTATTGCGACAACACCAGCGCAATTAACCTGTCAAAGAATCCGATTCAACATTCGAGGGTGAAACACATTGAAGTCAGACATCATTTCTTGAAAGATTATGTTCAGAGGAAGGTGGTTAAACTCCAGTTCAACGAAACAGAGTATCAATGGGCAGACATCTTCACCAAACCACTGAGTGAAGAACGATTCCAGAAGATCAGACGCAACCTTAACATGGTTATGTTATGCGAACAATCAGACTAAAGAGACGTCAAAATTAACGGCGTCAGATATAGTGAGTTACAACTGGTAACTTCTCTGATAAGAAAGTTTTGGAGGGAAACATTTCATGACCTTTAGAATCCCGATGAGTCTAAAGCACATGTAACAAGACCCTTCAAGTAGCCTGAAGTTGAAATCATTGCGGTTACTTTCATCTCTAGACGGTTCATCTTGCTTTCCAAATTCTCTCAATCATCCTACTCTAGACGAAAAGCTTACCAGAGACAGTTTTTGTTCTGAAACAATGGAGGCAGCTATGATATTCGGAAGGCATGTAGATTTCGAATCACTAAGGAGGGATGGTATGGACGTAGAACCTGAGATTAAAAGAGCTGGTTGGAGGAATTTCTTCTAGATACGAGAACCAGTGTACACCGATGAGGTATTTGATTTTTGAAAGAACGTTCAACTTGTAGTCAACACTATTGTATCCTCAGTAGACAGTATATCTGTTGTCGTGACTAAGGAGCTGATAAGGAAGGTGATCGATTGTCCATCGATTGGTGAGACACTGACAACCAAGGCGAAGTGGATGACAATGGTCAACATGAAGGAGGAAGATGTTAGCAAACAGCTGTATGGAGTGAACGACCCTTCGGAGAGGAAGACTTCAAGTCTGGTTCCAAAAGCTAGGGTTCTTCATGCAATTTTGTTTAATTGCATCTTACCCAGAGTGGGTTCAAGGCATTTGGTGACCACCCTGGATGAACAGTTTTTGTTCTACTTGTTGAATCGCAATCCTATTGACTTACCCTTCTTAATCTTTCATTATATGATTAAGGGGATGAAGGATACAAATAGTTATCCGTATGGCATGCTTCTTACAAGGATTTTTAAGGAATCCAGAGTCCTTCTACATAGAGGAAATAGAAGGATTGTACCTGTGAAGAGTACTATTGACTCAATCACTATACGGCGAATAGGTCTGAAGCCAGTGATTTAGGGAGATGCAGACTCTTCAAGGAAAACTAGAATTGAGGGGGAGCTGTTATTAAAGAAGACTCCAGCAACAAGTTCTAGATCTCATGGAAGTGTGAGTATGCAAGGCATTTGGTGACCACCCTGGATGAACAGTTTTTGTTCTACTTGTTGAATCGCAATCCTATTGACTTACCCTTCTTAATCTTTCATTATATGATTAAGGGGATGAAGGATACAAATAGTTATCCGTATGGCAGGCTTCTTACAAGGATTTTTAAGGAATCCGGAGTCCTTCTACATAGAGGAAATAGAAGGATTGTACCTGTGAAGAGTACTATTGACTCAATCACTATACGGCGAATAGGTCTGAAGCCAGTGATTTAGGGAGATGCAGACTCTTCAAAGAAAACTAGAACTGAGGGGGAGTTGTTATTAAAGAAGACTCCAGCAACAAGTTCTAGATCTCATGGAAGTGTGAGTATGCCAATAGAAGAAAGGAGAAAATTAAATAAAAAGCCTTTGATAAAACTGGCATGTCCTAGAGAAGAGTATGATATTACTTGGAGGACAGACGATGGTGCGACTAAAAGAAAAGGAGAGAATCTTTTGGGTGAAATCACTAAGAAAGCAAGGAGATCACCTAGGATTCGAACCTTAAGACAACAAGAAGAAAGAAGAACCAGAGAGCAGGAACAAGTAGAAGCCTCTGAATCCAGCGCACCAAAGGCAAAGGTGACAAGATCTCTCGTCTCAATTTTGGAGGAAGAATCTGCCAAACAGAGCAAGGAGACTGAGAAGAAGAGAAAATTGGAGTCTGAGACACAGAAGTCTCAAGTGAAGAAAACTCCAAGAATAAAAACTAAAGTGGTTAGTCGAAGGAGGAGTTTCTCTACTCCTGAGGAAGCTAATCAAGAGAAGAATACTCTCATTGTTGAGAAACCAAAGGAACCAGTGGAGCCTAACCTGGTTCAGTCTACACCTGTCGATAATCAACAAGAAGTCACAACAGATTTGAGCTCAGTGCAGGTACCATTGAAGAAATCTGATGAACCTAGTCTGGTAGTTCATAACTATTCCAAATTTTTAAGAAAGGATAAGTTTGAAGTCAGACTAGTTGAAGTTGTGACAAGAAGGAGTACTGCTATTGCTATCTGCAGTCAACCTAGAAGGGAAATAAAGGCAGTCTTACAACCTATTTTGATAAATAGTGAGACATGGAACATACTTAATGAAGACGAAAGGAACTTTTATGATACGTTAAGGTATGCTGCTACAAGGCCATACCCTACAAAAATATCTTCTCATCCGTGCACTATTTATTTGGTGACAGAAGAGTCTATAATAAAGGTTATACCAGACATTCAGCCAAGATATCCCTTGGAGTTGAATAAGGGGAAATCGATACTTTTTCCTGAAGAAGTTAGTGATGATCTATCCGCAGATCAAATAGCTGAAGAAGTGCGGAAAATTAATGAGGCATGCGCTTCTAAAGAGAACAATGGTGGAGCTAGTTGTAGCTATACTGATAAGAAAGAAGACTATCCAGTAAGGGGAAGATTGTCAACAGGGACATTCATTGAATTCCTTGTCCAGACATTTTTGCGTATTAGACCCTTATCTAATACACTGTCTATTGAAGCTGAAGGCATACCCTTGCAAGGAAAACAGTTGCTGATGCTACCTGCTCCCTATGACTTGGATATTCCAGAGTCAAGTGTATTCATTCATCCACCCACATTTGCAATTAATGAAGACTATGTTCCATCCTCGGACGCATATGCTACAACAATTGTGTTCATCGCACCTCGAAGATAATGATCAATCCTCCTCAACGCTTGCCTCCCAAGCGTAAATCAGTCGATTCGTGGAGAAGTAAATGAGATAAAGGAGACGATGAATGATCTGAAGAAAATGATGACAGAACTGTTGAAGAGTTGTCGTCATTAATCTTTTTGATTATAACAAATAGGGGGAGAAGAGTATGAGTAGAAGAGGAATGGAAATTGTCAAATCTTAAGGGTGTGATTGAAGAAGCTGAAGAGCTGAAGAAGAAGATAAGTTTTTTTCTCTCTCTTATACATTGTATTTTGTTTTCTTTTTGTATATAATTTGCTATCATCAAAAAGGGGGAGATTGTTAAGTCAAAATGACTTTACTTAGATATAATTTTGATGTATAACAAAGAGCAAAATAAAAGAAAAGCAAAGCAGACGAAATGATACAGACGAAGCAACACAAACGCAAAAGCACAATAAGACGTAGACGAAGAACGCAGAAGAAATAAACAGACGAAGCACAGATGAAGCAACACAGACGCAAAAGCAAAATAAGACGAAGACGAAGAACGCAGAAGAAATAAACAGACGCAGACACAAAATAAACACAGACGAAGCACAGACGAAGCAACGCATATGCAAAAGAGAAATACAGACGCAGACGGAGATTCAGTAGAATAAAAAAATAGATGAAGACACAAACAGAAAAATAGACGAAGACGCAAATAAACAACAGACGAAGATGCGAACAAAAAAGCAAACACAAGAGTCAGTTCGGGTTAGTTACAGAACTCAACTGATTAACCGTTTCTGTTAAAGATTCAAGAAGCAAGATTCAAGAAACAAGAATCAAGAAGCAGTTGGAGATGAAGGCTATAAATACAAGTCGAAGTCGAAGATTGCAAAGTTAGTTGAAACGTGAGTTAAATTACATTTACGTGATCGTAAAAGCATTCTGTACAAATTAGCCGAGAGCTATTTTTATTGTAACAAGTGTTCAAACACTTATCTGTAAGAAAGTAGTACAGATAGCCTGTAGAGGCTAAGTGTGAAAGAATACTGGTTGTAGAGACCTGAAGAGGCACGCAAAGAATACTTGTAAAGTTGAAGAGAAAGTGAAAATCTCAGAAAGAACTCTGAGGACTGGACGTAGCCCACAGTTTGGGGTGAACTAGGATAAATCTCTGTGTCAACTACTCTTACTCTATCTCTCTTTTAGATTCAAGTTTTATCATTACTTAGTTTGAAACAAAGTTTTTGATTAATTAGAATCTATCGAAAATTCTGTAAAAAAATTTTATTTTCTAACAAATATTTTTCAAAGATTTAAAAAAGGGGAATACACAATTCAACCCTCCCTTCTCGTGCATTCTTATATCGTTTCCTCAGTATTGTACTAACGTGTGATTCACTTCAATAACCTCTTGAAAAGAGGTTGGTTCGTCGATTTCCAAAGGAGTACGAAGGAAGATTTCCTCTTTGATTTGAAAATATCGTCGAGGAATTCTTCCACGCTCACTTCTTCGGAGTCTAGGACCTACATTTGTCTGCCCTGATTCAGGATCTCTCCCCCTAGCTCTTGGAGATGTGGGGTCTGGATCATGGTGAGAACCACTCCCACTATCCCCTTGAGATGTGAGATTTGGAACATGTAGACTATCTACAGGTTCGTGGTTTAGAGATGGAAGATGGACCTCATTCTCAAATTGGTTCTCTAGGGCAGAAAAAATCTCGGTGACTTGGCGAGTAACTAAATTCTCCCCCTCACCGAGAGTATCCAATTGTAACTCATGCAAATCTAGGTCCTTTTTTATTTCACCTACGCTTGGGAACTCATCCTCAAGAAACTCCACATTGCGGGAAGCAATTTCTGTCATGCCACCATTCGGGTGCTCTCCATATATAACATACCCTTTAGAATGTTCGGGGTATCTTATAAACACCATTTTAGTGGCTCTTGGACCAAGTTTCTCATGTTTATGAGTTGGGTTGTGTACATAACCAGCCAAACCCCATGGGCGTAAATGATCTAAAGAGGGTTGTCTTCCATTCCATAACTCATATGGAGTGGTGGGTACACTTTTACTTGGCAAACGATTAAGAATATAAGTTGCCGTGAGCAACGCATCTCCACAAAAACTAATTGGAAGACAAGCATTTGCCATCATTGACCTGACCATGTCAAGTAATGTTTGATTCCTACGCTCCGCAACACCGTTTTGTTGCGGAGTTCGAGGAATCGTTAGTTGTCTTATTATACCCTTTTTCTCACAAAATTCTTTGAACATATCAGATAGATATTCTTGACCACGATTAGTCCGAAGAGTTTTAACTTTTCTTTCCAATTGTGTCTCAACTTTAGTTACAAAACGTTTAAACACATCAAGCGCTTCATAACGATGAGCTAAAAGATACACATATCCATAGCGAGAATAGTCATCAATTAAAGTGAGAAAATATATAACCCCATGACGTGCCTTAACATTCATGGGTCCGCAAATATCATAGTGAATAAGCTCTAAAGGTTTAGACACCCTTGAAGCCTTACCAAAAGGTTTCGCAGTTGCCTTACCAGCTAAACATGACTCGCATCTAGGCAACTTAACCTTAGTGAGTCGGTCTAAAAAACCTTCTTTAGCTAGCCTACTCAATCGATCTTGGCTAATGTGACCAAGTTGAGCATGCCATTTAACAGATTCAGAATCAGGATCAAAATATGAAACATAAACAGAAGGCGAATTATCATAACAAGCATCCAAATCAAGAATTAGAAAATATTTTTTCAATGTAGCATGGCCAAAAATATTTTCATTATACATAATATCCAATCTATAATGATTAGAACTAAAAACGAATCCTGATTTCATTAAAGTTACAAGAGACACAAGGCAATATCGTACCCCAGGTGTATAGAGAGCATCATGGAGGAGCAAAGTATGCCCTCCACGTAACTTGAGCTGATATGTCCCTATTCCTAAGACATCTTCTTCACTACCGTTTCCTAACACGACAGTTTGTGAACCCACCGGATACCGATGAAAGTCCACATAGCCAGCTCGATCCTGAACTATGCGCTTGCTTGCTCTCATATCTACAGTCCAATTAGGAAGAGAATTAGCAACTAATGCATGAGAATAAACATACAAATCAGGAGTTATAGATAAGAAAGGTACCTTCTTAGGTTCAGGACAATCCCGAGTAAAATGACCTTCCTTTCCACAATTATAGCACCTCACGCGTGCCATGTTTTTCTCTCCTTGACCCTTAGCCTTGTGCTTCTTGACAATATGACCTTTTGGTCCATTCCTTTGAGGAGGCCGAAAACCTTTTCTTTTACCTCGTTTGGCATTGTTGCCCTTTGATCCTTTGCCTTTAGCAACAAGAGCCACATTGGAGGAGTCAGATGCTTTTAAGCGATCCTCCTCCATTTTGAGGTGCCTAGTAATCTCTAAAAGAGTTTTGACATTCTCATTATGTGTCAAAACAAGTTTCACATTCTTCCAGTGCTTAGTATGATCTGGAAGAGCCCGAATCACATTCAGGACTTGCTCCTCTTCAGAGATAGCCCGGCCAGCTGCCTTAAGATCACGAACTATTGCACTCATAGTTTGTAAATGTTCAGTCATAATACGAGTCGTATTGATCTCGTAGTTTATCCACTTGAGGTGCAAAGCACGAAGCCTTATAGCAGATGTTTGACCAAAAGTGATCTTAAGTTTGTCCCACATATCCTTAACAGTGGGACAATCCTCAAATTCTCCAATTAAATCGTCATGCATGAAATACAACATAGTATAACATGCCTTGCGATCCTTTTTGAACCAATCTACGTAAGCCTTTAAGGATGCTTGATATTGCTCAGTAGCAGTATCAATATCGTTTCCATCTTTGTCCTTGACTGAAGGCACAGTCATTATTATGGTCAAATGTTCGAGCAATTCTCGCTCATTTAGAAGATAATGAATCTTCCTCTGCCACATATCATAATTGGACCCATCCAATTTTTCAGTGGTCGACAAATCACCGATCAAGATTTTAGTTGCCATATCTACAAGTATAAATAAACATGACATGAGGCACATATATGAATAATTAAATTATCAAAAATATCATCATCCATATCATAAGATCGAAAATTTCACTAAGCTCATAATCATCACTTATGACATAAATTATAATTTTTAATTAATTATTCACATGAAACATATTCAAAAAATGTATATATTTATATTAATTTCATATGTTAAGCCAATTAACATAATTGATTCTTATGAAAACATATTAACATTTTTATTTTAATTTTACATAAAACAAATTTATATAACTCATATAAAATGAATTAGGAATTTCTATAATTTAATTAACCTATTTTAATTTGACATATCACAAAGATGCCAAAAATATATTTAAAATAATTTATATACAAAATTATATAAAACTCATTTATAAAATATTATTTTAAATATAACTCAAAATTATCGATAAAACATATTTATGAAATATTCCAAATTATATTTTATAAAAACACATTCATTAATTTCACTTTTCACTTTGTTTGCTTATAACCGTATACAAAACCAAAAAAAACACCTTTTGTTCTTCACTGATCATTAAATGCATTTAATGGTTTTGCTGTACATGAACGTCATTTATGAAATGATTAAAACACACTTAATCGTTGAGAAAAAAATAGTTTCAAACTTCTGCATTGAAGTTCTGTAAAAATATTTAACGCATTAACTTTCAAAAACAAGATTGAGAAAGTTCTTCATTTTATTCATACTCAGCCAAGGATTCTCGACATTAACGCACAAATACCGAAATGCACAAATCATTTTATTCATACTCAGCCAAGGATTCTCGGTATGAATAACAAGTTTGTTTTAATGCATTTAATGCACACTCTCATCACCGTACAAACTCGAAAAAACAAGAAAGACTTTTGTCTCATTTCCTTGCTTTTAACCGTTGGTCTCTTTCTTAAAACATACTCTCTCTGTTTCATAATAAGAGTCGTTTTAGATACATTTTAATTATTTAAAATAAGTGTCATTCTTGATTTTGTATACATGTTTATAATTTTTCTTTCAAAATTAACCTTTCATTTCTCTCTCATCTTAATTATACAGATCATAATTTCAAGGCAATTTAACATACAATTTCTCTCACATGCTAATTATTGCAAGGGTATATCTATAATTTTATTAGCTTTCCTAATAAACGCGTATTTTTTTAAAACGACTCTTATTATGAATCGGAGGGAGTATAAGAGAATGCTTTAAAGAAGAAGGAACAAAATTTTTCGATTTCCGTGTCATGCATATTTAATGAACAAACTATCACGTGTTCTCTGGTTTTTCGCTTATGTCCTCGTCTACACTTTTCAAGCACATGATCTCTTAATTAAGACACTTGTATCTAGGGGTGAGCATTATCCGAATTAATTCGGGTAAAGAAATTACCTAATTCGGTAATTGGTCACGAATATTACCCAATTTTTTCAAAGGACGGGTAACTTCGAAAAATTTCGGGCTGGCCCGATTATCCGAATTAGGTTTTAAAAAATTATGAAATAGAGTAATTAGGATAATTCAGGTAAATCGGTAGGATAATTGTAAATCGGGTAAAATCGAATTTGGGTAAATAAGCAATTCGATAAATCGGCCTGTAAATTCGGGTAATTGAAAATTCGGGTTCGGGCCGGGTAAGAGAAAAAAATTTCGGGTAATTCGGGCCGGGCCCGAACAGTGAAAATCCGGCCCGAACTACCCGAATGCTCACCCCTACTTGTATCATCATGCACAAAAATCGAAAAACCATGACCCATGAAATGATCTCTTCTTTCATATAATAAAGACAAGATTATTAATGCATTTATTACTGTGCATAACTTGACAAAAACAAGAATTTGTGTGTCGTGATTTTACCATTGTTCTTAAATGTACTCTTAATGTTCATACCCGTACATAACATGAAACGAAAATTTTCTGGTTTTGTAAAAATATCATTTCAATGTAAACTTACGAGAACATATGAATGAACATAACAGAATACACAAATCAATGATAAATGTAAAACTTGGCTCTGATACCAATGTAGATTTATAAGGACTAACCTTAATGCAGAAACAATTGATTGATTCTTTATTTGATAGTTGGCTACTAGAGTCACCGATTAATCCACGCCTCAAACTCTAATCTTTAATGGTGTGATTCTCGTGGAAAAAAGAGGAAGAAGAATGAAAAGAGTTTTAGAATAAAAGGAGTTTTCCTCATGAAAATTATCTAAAGGTAATAGCCATGTCCTCCTTTTATATGAGGACGGTACCCGTCGGAAGTTACTTCTTGTGTAACTTCCAACAAAATTAATTTAGGCAGATTAAATTAGTTTAAATTACTAATATAATTGAAAATTTGTTTTTCTAAATGTTTGAAAATTGTTTTCAACGAATAATAATTATTACGAATATTTTAGAATCTAGTTTAATTTTTCAGAAAGTTCAATTATTAAATTAAATTACTTATCAAATCAATAATTAAAATCAAGCAAAGGTTTTAAATAATTTTTTCATAATTAGACTTTGTTAGAAAGTATAGATATAATGAGATTATATTATTTTGATGAGAATTTTTTAAAATTTTAAAATCCTCAATTAAATATTAAGTACACGTTGAGAATGTGATAGTTGACTTCAATTATTTAAGAATAAAATCAATTTTTGTTTATTATAAGACTAACTCAAGGCCATTTTAACATAAATATGTTTAATCTTAAATTAATGGATTCTACTTAACTAAATTTGTATGATTTAGATGAACAAAATCATGATCATATAAATTTGAAGGTAGGGTTATGAATAATATATATGATATATTTTAGCAAAGTGTTGTCACATAACGAATGTAGGAGTTACATAAGATGTGATTGATAAAGTTGTTATCTACATTATTTAAATTTAGTTGGTTTATTGAGCAAACTCAAGATCAATTATTTTTTAATAGGGACCTAGCCCACTAGGAAATTATTTAATAATTTCTCAAATTAATAGTGAGAACTATTATTTTGAATAAAATAGTGGGAGTAATAAAAAATTTGTTAAAGTCCTAATTTAATTTAACTTTTGGGCATAAACTAATGCTTGGGTTTTTTAATGCCTTTTAGTTATTGAATCAGAAGATGAGTACCAATGCTAACAAACTGATTGGACATAACATCTCGAATTGGTTTCATAACTTGAGAATTGTTCTCAGGTAAGAAAAGAAGCAATATGTTCTTGACTCTCTTGTTCTACCAAAGCCTAGTTTAGATGCAACTGATGAGGCTTGGGAGAGATATCAACATTATATTGATGACATTAAGCAAGCTAAATGGATGATGTTGGGTAGTACGTCTCCAGAGCTTTAAAGGTTGCTTAAGAACATAGATGCTCTTGCTATAAGTATGCATTTCAAGGAGTTGTTTGGTACACAAATCAGAGTGTAGAGGTATTAATTCTCTAAGGCATTATTTCAATGCAAGATGGCAGAAGGATCTTTTGTGAACCTACATGTGTTGAAGATGATTGGGTATATTGAAAATTAACCCAATTAGATTTTGTCATATATCATGAACTAATCGTTGATTTGGTGCTACAATCTCTCTATTCCAGCATTTCTTGGTTCTTTATGAACTTCCATATGAATAAAAAGGATATGTCATTACCTAAATTGATGAATATGCTTAAAATTATAAAGGGGTGTACTAAGAAGGAACCCAGTTTTGTTCTTGTAGTGGATTCTTCCAAAAGGCTTTTACAAAAGTAGGAAAGCAAAAAGTTAGTGTCAAGAAAAAGAGCAATGACAAGAGCACATGTTCTCACTGCAGAGTCGACACTAGAAAAGGAGTTGTCAAGATTTTCTTGCTACCCTGAAAGATAGGGAGTTTAAGGAAGCTGTCTCTTTATGTATGTTTATGATTTAGATCAATCTTTTTACTTCTATTCCATATTCTTGGGTATTAGATACTGGATGTGATTCCTATATATGCAGTAACATGAAAATGTTATCATAGAGTAGATTTTTGAGGAAAAGTGAAATGGACCTACGAGTGGGCAATGGAGAAAGAGTTGCTGCATTAGTTGTAGGAACTTGTAGTATAGCTTTGTCTTCTGGCCTAGAACAAGAATTGAATAATTTTCATTATGTTCCAGTTGTTAATAGAAATAACATTTTTATTTATAATTTAGATTTGAATGGATTTGTCTATATTATTAAGAATAGAAGCTGTTCTTTTTATAAAGATGATGTTTATTATAGATCCCGATTACTTACAAATGGTTTATATGAGTTAGGTCTTGAAAGGCTAATTCTTAACATAAATAGTAAGAAAAGAAAGTTAAGTAACCAAAATTCATCTTATTTATGACATTGTAGGTTAGGTTATATCAACGAAACTAGAATAACAAAGTTACATAAAGAATTATATTTTGATCCTTTTGATTATGAATAATATGAAATTTGTGAATCTTGTTTGTTAGGAAAGATGATCAAACTACCTTTTAGTGGCAAGGGAGAACATGTTAGTGAGTTACTATAGCTTATACATTCAGATGTATTTTAGTGAGTTACTAGAGCTTTTACATTTAGATGTATATAGGCCTATGTCTACTAGTGTTAGAGGTGGATTCTCATATTTTATTACATTTACAAATGATCATTTTACATATATTTATGTGTAATTAATGAAACAAAAGTTTGAATTATTTGAAAAGTTCAAATAATTTAGACTTAAGGTTGAAAAATAAACTAGTAACAATATTAAGATACTTGGATCAAATCCAGGTAGTGAATACTTGGACCATGAGTTTCTTGGTTCTCTCACAATAAACTCCTTCTGAAACTTTACAACATAATGGAGAAGAGAAATCATCCTCTATTAGATATGGTATGTTCCATAATGAGTCATACAGTCCTTTCCTATTTCCTTTTTGGGATATGCCATTGAAATTATTGCTTACCTTTAAATAAAGTTCTAACTAAATTGGTTAATAAGAAACCATATGAGATATGGACTGGTAGAAGACCAAGGTTGTCACATTTAAAGATTTGGGGATGTGATACTTATGTGAAGCGTGTTATATCTAAAAAGCTTCAAGCTAAATCATATAAATGCAAATTTGTGGGGTATCTGAAAGAGAGTATCAGATATCAAATTTTCCATCCTCTTGAGCAAAAGATGTTTGTCTCAAGATATGCTACATTATTAGAAAGAGAATTTATTCTCAAAGAAAGTAGTGGGAGTGAGGTAGAAATTAAAAAAGTTGAAAAGCCACGAATTCACATCTAGATAAAACAAAAACCTCAAGTTGATATATTTGATGTACAACCGATGGTTCCAGAGACACATAGTCCATGACGCACTACTTGGATAACATCATCCACTCACTATAATGGATCTACATATTGAAAAGGGTCACTCATACATGATGAGCCTACTACTTTTAAAGAAACAATGTTTGACATTGATTCTTTAAAATGACATGAAGCTATGAGATCTGAAATGGAATCCATATACACTAACTAAGTATAGACTTTAGTGGATGCAAATGGGATTTTAAGAGAAAAACTAACATGGATGGTAATCTACATACATACAAAGTAAGGTTAGTGGATAAAGGTTACAAACAAAAAGGAGTTGATTTTAATGAAATCTTTTCGTCAATAGTTGTGTTAAAATCCATAAAGATATTATTGGTTATAGCCACATATCATGATTATAAAATATGGCAGATAGATGTCAAAATGATGTTTACTCAATGAAAATTTACAAGAGGATGTGTATATGACACAACATGAGAGTTTTAAACCCAAGAGATTTCCTAATAAGTATGCAAGTTGCAAAAGTTTATTTATGTATTTAAGCAAGCATTATATAGTTGGAATATCTGTTTTGATGAGATAATCAAAGAGTTTGATTTTATAAAAAATTTGGATGAACAAAATGTCTATAAGAAGGTTAGTGAGAGAATAGTTTTTCTTCTAGTACTATATGTGATGACATATTGCCGATAGGAAATGACGTATCAATGCTTTAGTCTATAAAGATTTGGTTATCTAAGAACTTATCCATAAATGATATGGGAGAAGCAGCATATATTATAGAAATAAAGATCTGTAAACATAGATAAAATGGTTGCTTGGATTATCGAAATTTTAATCTTTTAAGATTCACTTTATGTTTGTTTAAAATTTAAATATTATTACGACATTATTAATATAACTCTTAAATAACGAAATTTTAATAGAATAAAAATTTTGTTAATTAAGAACTTAAATTCGATAATTTAAAAGTTATTTTTATACTTTAAAAGAGACTATTTGCTTTTTGATAATTGCAAAGTTTAAAGCATCGATGGTCCATTAGTCTCTAACCAAGTGTTTCTCTTCAATTTTGTCCATCTTTATAACAATTTATTTTAATTTTTAGTATCTGAACTCCTGATTTCGTCACTATATAATAATGTAACTTTTTCCCTCAACAAGCATGGATAAAAATTACGTTACTTTTAACCTGGCCTTCAATTTTCAATTAGATCATTGCTATAAGATGTCGTCACTTGATTGTCTTCTAACAATTAGAAGAATGCTATTTGACGTGATTCAGACCTTTAAACTGTTACGCTTTACCAAATGAAGACACGGGCTAATTCTACAAAAAGGTCCCTGAAATGTGTAAACAAGCATTGATAAAGCTAATTCACTCCGTCACACAATATATCACTAGACCGATTGATAAAGCTTCTTTCTATACTTCCAACCAAACCACCAGCAAATATATCTTAAGCAATGTACAGATAGGAAGATTACCTAATCCACAATTGGATTTCTTTTTATTTATATAGACATTTAATGCCGCAGATCAGTAAATTAAGAAAATTCGGCCGCCAAAGGCATGCAAACCCTGGTTTTGTACATGCAGTCATTGAGACAAGAATTGGAGTGGTTAAGGAAAAGATAGGATTTTCTAAATGATCCAATTATAGTTCAATCATGATCTAGTTGATCTTTCATATATTTATCACAGATTGATGTGTTCTTTTTTTTTTTTTTTTCTAGGAAGTATTTTAGAAGGGTCCCAACTATGAGAAGACACCTTTAAGTCATCCACACTCAGACTAATTCTTGCTCGAACCGAGTAAGTCCCTTACGAGAGACAGTTTTAATTTCATGTTTTAAACGGCTGCATATATAAAAACGATTTAAACCCGCGATCTCACTTAAATCAAGAGTGGTTTAATAGGCTGCATAAATTATTTGATAGGAAGTCTCTCATCTGAAGTTGCCAAGACATGAATAAGGGTGTAGAGTGGTTTAATATTTCATTTCCCAGAAATTTCTTCCTTTTAAGTAGTAAGAGGGAATCCACTTGACCTACAGAATGTCATCACTTCTTCAAATCCTCTTAGCTAAGTAACACTTTATTGATGAGTTCAATTTGTAGGATCCCTGGACCTCCTTCATATTTAGGTAAGAAAAATTCATCCCGTTTCACTTTAGCTATCAATCTATACTCATAAGCTCCAGATAAGGAACTTTTAGTTATGTATTCTATAGCTTTAATCCATATTTTGTATAAGAAGATAAGTCAGGACCAATATGTATGCAAGGACTTTACGATTGAGTTTATTGGTTGCAATCTTCTAACAAAAGATGGCTCCATTGCATCAATTGTTGATCCTTTTTTATATCTTGTCCAAATGGGGAATGTAGTCTTTATAATGCAATCTCCTGGTAGAAATTCACAAGCCTAGATAGGTGAATGGAGCTTCTTTGAGCTGGAGATCAAAGATATTAGAGAGCTAAGGTGCTAGGTGTATAGCTCCAGCATAAACAATAAAATGATTGTTATGCTTGTTGATAAATAGGCCATGTAGCTCCTTAAAGATTTGAAGTGAGGTCATTTGGTTGCTAATTTGTTTGTTATTTTCCCTGGAAAAAAGCAGTCATTAGCAAATAAAAGGCTAGTGATTTTTAGCTGCTTTCATTTGTTATAGAAGTTGAAGCTTGTGTTCAATTTGATGCTGTGATCCATTACTCTTCAAAGGGCTTCCATATGAAGAATAAAAAAGCAGGACGATAGGAGATATCCCTGTCTCACCCTATTCTTGGCTCACTATTAACTACTCCCTCTGATTCATAATAAGTATCGTTTTAGAAAAATACACGCTTATTAAGAAGACTAATAAAATTATAGATATACCTTTATTAAATTGCCTTAAAATTGTCTTGAAATTGTGATATGTATAAATTGTCTTTCATTAAATTGCCTTGAAATTGTGATATGTATAATTAAGATGATAGAGAAATAAAAGGTTAATTTTGGAAGAAAAATTATAAACATGCATACAAAGTCAAGAATGACACTTATTTTGAATAATTAAAATGTATCTAAAACGACACTTATTATGAATCGGAGGGAGTAATAGATTATGTAAGGTTGTTATAATGCATTGTTCTATCCATGTCGTCATCATCATTATCATACTTCGAAGTCCCGCAGTAAAGTGGAGTCTGTGAGAGAGGGTCTAATAGTACGCAACTTTAAACTTACACACAAATATGACAAGATAATAGTGATGTATGTTAAAAGAATAAATACCTAAAAAAAAAAGAACCAGTAAGATATAAATATTTTAAGAAAACCAAAAGCCTCCAATATGTGCATAATTAAGTTCCAACTTATAGAATCAAAGGCCTCGTGAGAGTTAACTTTGATTGCAAAATTCTTTTTCCTTCTATTGTTCTTGAATAACTGGAGCAAGTGGGATATCATCCCCACCGTATAAAGCACCTTGAGTGTTATTGATCAAAGGGTTCAGAACATTCTTCTACATGTATTAAGCATTTTGTTATCACACTAGGTAAAATGCCTTCCTTCCAAAGGATCTGAAGTATTGTTGACTCTCTGATTCTGGGTTTTAGCCATCGACATAGGAGAAAATTGGGAGTGCGGTAGAGAGGCGAGGACAGAAGTAACCGCGACGCATTGAACGATGCGGGCAGCAAACCTTCAAGCCTCTCATCACGGGCGACAGAGCACACACACATGGGGCCATTGTTTCTTTGGTTTGAACCACTTTGGAGGGAAACTTTGGGAAAAGACCCCCACTGGAATTATCCCATTAACAATGAGAGGTTTAGGGTTTAGCACAGCATGTGCCCCCACAAGCGCCCACACCCCCCGGCGTACCTGTTTGGGCAGGAAAAATATTATATAAAGGCTGAAGACAAATTCTCACGTTCGATGTGGAACATTGTCCTTTGAGAGTGTTCTCCAATTTTCCTTTTTTTTGCTCGTCATTCTTTTCCGGTACTCAATGATTTTTTTAACTCTAGAAATGTGACGTTACTTTAACTTCGCCTCGGAAAGCATCACCCTAATGTTTAATAATCGTTTATTAAAAGTGCAGCTGAGCTGATAGAGGGCTCTTTTAGTTTAAGTGAGGTTGTGAGTTCGAAACACCCCTCATGTATGTAGCCGTTTAAAATTTAGAATCAAAGTTTTGCCTCCCGTAAGAGACTTATCCGATTCGAGCGAGGATTAGTCTCGGTATAGATGTCTTCTTATAATTGAGACCTGCTTAAGACATCTCATAAATAACTAAAAAAATAATCATTTATTATATCGTAAGCACTCCTAAAATCAACTTAAAAAGGCTTTAGACTTAAGCCATTACGTAATCTTCGGCTTTCCAACAGTTTTTACAAGATGGATTGAAGAATGTATCGATTCTTGTCAATGATAAACTCATTCTATCGAGAGAATTTCATATATAAATATTTAATTAATTCATACTTCTTAGTATTAATTTGAGACAGAAAATAAAAGGTTTTGTTAATGTAAGTATAAATAGAATAAATCATAATTTACTAGATAAAATCCTATATTTCATATATCAATTAAAAAAAGAAAGATATCAAGTTTCAAATTGAAATAAGATTGAAACCATTTTCTAAGGTAAGGATTCAAATAATCACTTAAACAAAATAAAAGAACTATTTGTACATTATTGAATGGAAATATGCAATGTCAATCTTTAATAATTTTTCATCATATAGTTGTCTTTGAATGGACCTAATCAAATGTAAAATGTCAAAATATAATCAAAATTGATATTATATTTTAAATTAGCATTTCATTTGACCGTTTAGGAGGAGCAGCTATTTAGAATCTTACAATCTTATTTCAGCAGATAAGTATTTGATACTTGAAAATTTAAAGCATTCTTTTCAAGTAATTAAATACTTTAAATAGATGAAAACAAGATATTTGTTAATCTCCATCTATATGGTGTTTTAAATTCTTTAATTTACTTGACATTTTCAGCATCATAATTATCATGCGGTGTTCTAAATTCATTCAATTTGACCTTATCTTTTCTCTATCATAATTATTATGAATAGTACGAGATAATTTATGTATGACCAGAAACATACCACACCTAATCTTTGGGTTAGGTTATAATTGTTTTCGTTGATTCTCTAGTAACATGATTAGCTAAGGTAAATGTATTTGGCCACCCTAAGAAGAATTGATCATAGTCATTATAGAGAAATCATTTACAAAAGAGACATTAATTACATATATTAATATGTATTTATGTATGAAAAATCAAGATTGTGTGATACAACATAAAGTTTTCCAATAGTGGAACAAGTGCTAGAAGTGTGTTTAGTTGATTAAATATCAATAAACTTAGAAAAGAGAATTAGGAGTTGGAAGGATTGTATAGCCAAAATTATTAGAATTCTTCAAGGGTTCATGATTGGTGTTGAACTAAGTATAATTCAAAATCACATCTCTTGTTAAAAAATCCAAAAGATTTATCAATCTAGGGTGTAACCTATCTATAATAGACATATAGAAATATTGCACATTGAATAACATTAAAAATATTGTTTAATAAGTTGGACTGTTGATTTTTTTCACCTTGAGAACAAATTGAATTGTTTCAAGCAGAATGAACAAGACACACTTTGGAAGAAGCAATTTTTTACCAAGTCGTATTATTAAGAGTAACAAGAGCATCTTTGAATTGCCCACATTTTAGCAAAATATGCTTTCCATAATCATATTGATTGTGGAAAGGATTGAAAGTCAACATTATTCTATAAGATATGATAATCAATTATATAGAATTCCAAGGATTTGTGCACTATTAAGGGTAACGTAAAAAAAACTCTTTAAGAAAAACAAAAGAAAGAGACTACTTGAGAGAGAAATGCACGATATTTTATTCCTTGATAAAGATTAATTTTCATAAAGATTAAATTTATTCTTTCGTTTTAAAAAGTTACTATGATACATTAAAACAATCATTTAGATTATTGAATTATTCCTAAGACTATATTTATAATTTTAATATAGGTGGTCCTATTAATTTTAACATTGATTTGTTTTGTTATTTGTTATTAGTTAATATTAATCAAAATAGTAATAAAGAACAAAATAATTATTAGTCCCTAATGGCACTTGAGAGAGGACTAAATTGGGCCACAATAAATTCTAAACAAAATATGTATTAATTTTTTATGTTGATGAGCACAATTTATAAAAGACGAATAATGATATCGTTATTCCCTAATGGCACCCAAGAGGAGTGTGAATTAGGTGAGTTCAAGATTTTAATTAAAATATACTGAGTTCAAGATTTTAATTAAAGTATACTAACTTATAAAATAAAGTTTATAATTATCACTAATGGCAGAATGAAATAAAAGGAAATGAATTTAATTATACTTGTAAACCAAAAAGCACAGAGAAAGGCAAAAGGGACGCCAACCTATTTATAGTGGTTCAACAAGCCATCCTTGCCTACTTCTCCTAAGACTCGACTTAGATTTTAAATATAATTATTCTTTCAAGGTAAATATCCTTTGTACAATATTTTATTTTGACAAAGAGGAATCTCCTTTTCAATCTTTCTTCAACGTAAATGGGAATGTCAAACCACTTTTAGATTAACCCAATAAAATGATCATACACCCTAAATACAACTTACAACTCAAACTTGGTCACTTGGATACTTTGATAATCATAAAAAAAGCCTACACACTCTAAAATGAGACAATGAACGCTCAAATGATTTAAAAATACTTAGAAATGTGTATATGGGGCATTAAAAGCTTCTTAATGCTAATAATAATGAGAAAACACCTATTGATAGTATTTTTAAGACATAAAATAGTCATTAGAACTAGGAACTAGCCATTACTATTGATATATTAGATATATTGATCAACCAGATCAACGAATATGCATTAAAAGGTCTAGATTGATTAGACATTGGAACATTGGTCAATAAGTAAAGGATACTGGTTTACTAATATGAAAGATTGGTTAAAAAATGTCAATAGTGTTACAAAAAGCTCCAGATAATTGAAATTTAATATATTTAACCTATATTTTCGCCGACTATTAACTTATATAGGTCAACCAAAAATATTATTTTAACACCTTCAAATACTCAACTTAATTTGATTAATTTCATTATGATTAAAGACATTGTAAAATTTTTCATAAAGACTATTTTAAAGATCAAGAGGCTTTTATATTAAAAACAAAAGTTTCAGTACTCCTTAATGAATGTAAAGACTCATGCTATGAAATGAAATGAAATGAAATGTTTATGCATAGTGAGCCTTTTAGACCATTAAAAAAAATCAAGATGAGCATACAATAAGTAATAACTAAAATAAACTCGATGAGCCTTGATTTTCTTCTTAACTTGATCTTGTTATTAAAGATTGCAAACATCTTTTTTTTTATCATAACTTTGGATACGGTAAGATTTTGTTCTCACATTCCTTCTTATCAACAACATTAAATTGGTTAATAATACTTATGTTTTGTTATAATCAAACCTTAATTAGAACCTTCATTGGTTCAACAATCTCCCCCTTTTTTATTGATGAAAAAACATTTATGAAATTAGACAGTAACGTAATAATTTTATCATATATATAACAACCCTTATCGAGGTAATAATTAACTCCCCTTTAGTTTGTGGATAAAACACAAATCTATATTATAACCAAAATTCAATAGTAAGAGCAATAGTCATTAAAAATATACATTTTCAAAGGAATATAAATATAGCTGATGTGTGTCAAGCATGCCATAAAATAAAACCTAAATATACACACTAAATTTTAAGCAGTGGTAAGTAGGGGATTGTATCTACAGGGAGTGTATGTATGAATTTTTAATGAAAGAATTAGTGTTTAGGATGTAGGGGTTTGGTTAAATTCCATAAACAAAATGAATTAAAATTACACTAATGAAATTTATTCAAGTTAAACAATATAAAAATGAGAAGATTGATGAAGGAGTTTAGAATTTGGTTTTTGGTTCAATATCGACCTACACACAAATCAACATACTTAATAATATTGTTGTTCTCATACCTCTCTTAGAATATATAAGGTGTAGGTTAACAATAAGCTTTGTTAATTCCTGTTTTCCCTTAGGTTGTATCTAATTAAATAAGTTCTTTGACTAAATCTAATTATCAAATAACCTAGAATAAGCTCTTTAGATTTACCGTGACAGTTGCATTATAAATTAGGAAAACATATTAATCTAATCAATATCGACACAAACTCCAGTAATTTAACCTATGTTATATTATCCCTAATGATTCACAATCTTTAGTTTATCACAAATGAATAAAAGGTACAACTATTACATATTGTATTCTAGATTTTGGAAATAGTTTCTTACACAAATGATCTATTTAAAGAGTTTAAATCATTCTTATATGAATACCCAAAATAATAAGGAAAGAATAACGTAACAATTTCTAGAGGGAGAATAAACAATATAAGATGAAGAGATGCTCAAATGTGTTCTTCGGTTTCGATTTTCCTTTAGAACCAGAAGGAAGAAGGATTACTCTCTATGGATCTTAAAGAAGTAGTTATTATGTCCACTCCCTTTTGTTTTTTTTAATGTCTATATATAGAAAAATTAACACTTTGGGAGATATATGATTGAATACAAAGCCATATATCCAATTGTGTATATCACAATTTTCTCAATTCGTGTTTATATTTAGCCATATAAGTATATACACATCCCTGTATGTTATAGGAAATGACAAAATGATCTAGGGACTTCATTTCTTCATTTTCTTATCCTATGCACGATTCTGTAGGTTATAAGAAATTCATTTCTCACATTTTCTTGTCCCATCTTTACCCTAATTCATCTCCTTCTTGCTCCATAAAGGTAAATTAGGCTGAACATCAAGAGGATGGTTCCAAGGCTGCGTTTTTAGCTAATTTTAGTTCTTATGCTTCCAACATGTACATAAAATCAAATATGAACCAAATTAGATATTTTAAGCATTTCATAACATTAATCGCTAAATATTAAAGAGTGAATATATAATCAAGGAAGCACACTTCAATCCCCACAATTAGTTTTTTACCATCCTCTGGTAAGAAACAAAATCAATATCAAAGTCCAAAACACTTAATCCTTTTTCCATATTTCCTAAGAACAAATAGTCATAAGAAAAGAGGATTAATTTTCAAAACTATGTCAAGAACTAAACATTAAATGCCTCTCCTCATGATCAATTAACAACTATTCCCTTTAGAAATTAAGCAATCTAAGGGTAGAATTTGAGAAGATGTGTTTAAGAATAAGATAGATCTACTGGCGCACTCAAACACCATTCATAATCAAGATATTTCTAGGCTTTGTATATCATTTTAGTTCTCCACCACCAGGATTCACGTGCATAATCATGAATCAAAGGAATTTTTAAGGTTGTAATGTGGGAAAAGGTTAAGGTGAGATGTATTTGGTTAATGTAGTATAAAATTCATTAAAGCTAGTGAAGCAAACAAAAAGAACACTTAATGGAACATCAAGTACAAAATTAACATTCACTTAAAACCGGGTATCATTAACTATTATGAATATAAAAAAGTTATGTTTCATAACTTAGATTCAAGCCTTTACACCATAAACCACATAAAGCATTAAGGAATCAAAAGGAATCACTCACAAGAATTGATGATAAATTAACATTGTAACCATAAGGAGTAACCATTCAAAATAACATCTCCCTCATTTGCATCACAACTAAACCACCCATTCCTATATTTTTTCTAAGTGAAATCCTCTAGTATTGAAAAGAGTGAAAAAGTACTTTTATTGTTGTGGAATAAGAAGCCTTCGTATCTTAATACATGTATTTAATTTATTCAAAGCTATTAGAGTAAGATCCATTTTTTGGGGAATATGAGTCGAAGCAAAATCAAGAATATTTTTAATAGAACATCATTCGTAATCCTTGGAGAGATAGTCCACCAATAGACTAAGGGATAAGTATTTTGACTCATTGACATTCAGATTATAAATGTTTGGAATTTATATTATGCAAGGAGACATTACTTTGATAATTCGATTTGAAGGGTGGTGATATAAAATCGATCTATTTCCAGCATCATATCCATAGTTAGCACATTCATCCTAGTTAGAATCTACAGCTCTGTATCAAGGTCACAATAAATATTGTCACTGATTTTCCTCCTTGATATTTTTATTTCAATTTTTTCTTTTTTTTTCTTTTTTTAAACATAAATTGAAAGAAACTAAATCAACAACATAATTTATTGATAAGAGATAAAATCACATTCCAACAATTATAACCAGCCTATATGTATGCACCCCCCACATTTATACTTTTGTACATCCCTAAAAAAGTATAAATGCCCCACTAGTTTTAAGACTTGGATAAGACATTTGGTTAGGTTAAATGTTTGTAATGTGATTAGCACAAAAAATCATCAACATTAATGTACATAGTGCACAAGACTCTTCGCTTTGCAAGTTTGGAGAGGGTCATAATGTGCGCAGCTTTACCTTTGTAGTTTTACAAAGATTTTGTTTTCATGACCTGAACCTGTGACCTTATGGTCAAAAATGAGTAACTTTAACGATTGCTTCAAGGCTCACCCTCTGATTAGCACAAAAAGAAAAGGCTAATAAATTTCAAGAAGGCCTAAAAAAGGAAAATTCATATTAATAGATAGGATGTTTAGCTAAAGTATCTTGTAAAAGAATGAGATCTCAAATAGAAAATCAAAGCAATGACATGATGTACTTGTCATGAAGGTCACGTATGATCAAACGATAATGAGACTAATATGGATTTATCAGTCTAAAAAGGTTCAAAATCTCACTGATTTATATCTACCCATTAGTCACTACTTTTCTAAAGATAAAGTACATTGACCAGTCATAAGACTAAAAATGCATGCTCAAGTTGCCATGACTTTTTCTAGTTAATTCTACTCTTTAATTAAGACTATATAGTCCTAGAAACTATAGAACAAGAGAAAACATTTGTTTGTTTGATTTGATTATTCCTTTTTGCATACTTAGAAATAAGTAAGAAAAAAATTAAAAACACACTTGCACATAAGAAACAAACAACTTAAAAGCATATGATAATCCAAAAAATTAAAAACACACTTGCACATAAGAAACAAACAACTTAAAAGCATATGATAATCCTCAACCCCAAACTTAAAACTTACGTTGTTCTCAATGTAACATTAAATGTAAGAAATCAACCATTCACAAAAATAACAACTGTAAAAATGTAAGAAAAAGAAACAAACTTCCCTTGGGTTGCCTCCAAGCAACCCTATTGTTTATTGTCACGGGCTTGATTCCATGATTTCGTCCTCATATGACAAAATTATGGTCTTCAATTGTCTCCACTTTTACATTTTCCACTTATGATTCTTCAACATAAGGCTTGAGTTGATAACCAATGACATTTCGTGTCTTTCCTATTTTCATACTCTTATTCTCTACTGGATCCCTACATTTTTGAAAAGTCTCCAATATCTTTTTACCCTTTTCCTCTTTGTTTCTCCAAATTGCTAGAAAAAGGTGAAAGGCTAGTCTTAACCATATTGGGACTTTTTATACTTTAATTTCATGCTAATGAGGGATTTCCTTTATCTCCTAACTCCTCAATCTCATCTTCATCAGCCATCCTTAGTGAGGTCCTATTAGGAAACTCAAGCTCCTTTCCACTCTTTTAGGATATTGTGCTAACGTTTTTGGGATGCACCTTAGGTTGAGATGGCAGCTTACCTCCGTTTTGTAGTTCTGGGTAGTTAATAGCTACTACCATGTAATCCATCTAGCTTACCATGTTATAGTTTCTAGACCTTGTACCTTGCTAGAACTATTTCACATTTTGCTAAAATTGCAGAGTATTAGTAGCAAGATACTTATTTAAGTCTTCCAGAGATTTAGCTGAGTTGGAAGAAGAGGTTTCTGGTCTATATGGAAATTTTTGTGCACCATGTAACCTACGTAGGAAGTAGTATTGTAGTTATTCCCTCTATAATGAAGGTTCAGGTGATCTCTCCAACTAAAGTTATAGGATTGGGAATATGGATTATAGGCAAAATTTCCCCAATAGCATTGACATACTCCTTTTGTATTGTCCTCTTGATCAATCTTGTTAATGAGATCTCATCACTACTAAACGCTAACACTAACACACTTGAAAAGAGTAAGAAATAAATGTAAAAAATAATTATAAAAAATATGTATAAAAATATCAGTTAAAATTAAAAGCAAAAAACTTAAGCACTTTACTCCCTAACAACAGTGTCAAAATTCTTGATGGGCATCGAACACACCATAAAATAAAATATAACTCTGCACATTAATTTTGAAGTACTGTTAAGTAGGGATCATATCCACAAGAAGTGTATGTGTAAATTCTATAATAAAAGAATTAGTGTTTAGGATGTTAGGCGTTTTGTTTGAATTTAATAAACAAAATGAAGTAAAATTGCACTAATAAAAACAATTCAATTAAATAGTACAAAAATGAGAAGATTGATGAAAAAGTTTAGAATCTAGTTCTCAGTTCAATCTTTTCCTATACACAAATAAGCATACTTAATTGTCTTGTTATTCTCATACCTCTTTTAGAAACTATTAATCATAAGTTAACAAGAAGCTATATTAACCCCAATTTCCCTTAGGTCGTTCCTAATAAAAATAAAACCTTTGATCAAATCTAGTTATCAAATAACCTAGAATATGCTCTCTAGATTTAACATGATAACTGCATTATAAACTAGTAAAATAGATCAATCTAGTCAACAACTACACAAGCTCGAGTCATTTAACCTATACTATATTATTCTTAATGATTCATAACCATTAGTTTACTACAAATGAATCAAAGATATGATTATTACATATTGTATTTTAGATTTTGGCAATGGGATAATACACAAATATCTATTGAAAGAGTTTAACTCATTCTTACTTAAATACCCAAGACAATAAGCAAAGAATAACACATAATCAACAATACAAGATGAAGAAAGACTCAAATGTGTTCTTCAACTTTAATTTCACCTTTGAAACTAAAGGAAGAAGGCTAGCTTTCTTTGGATCTTAAAAAGGTAGTTATTTTTCCCACTTTCGTGCTTCTAAAATGATTCATCCCTTCTTTGGTCATTTTAATGTCTATTTATAGCAAACATTAGGATTCTGAGAGTACACGGTTGGATACATAGTCGTATATCTAATCGTGTACAATATAATTTTCCCAATTTATGGTTCTAAATGACCATGTAAATGATACACGGTCGTGTATGTTGTAGGAAATTCTGAAATAATCTTACACACTTCCAAAGAGTTACTTGGTTCCATACACGATCATGTAAGCTGTAGGAACTTCATTTCTTGCATTTTCTTGTCCCATCATAACCCTAATTCATCTCTTTCTTATTCCACAAAGGAAAATATGGTTGAAAATTAAGAGGATGGCCCAAAGGATTTGCTTGTAGCTAATTTTAGCTCTTGTGCTTCCATTTTGTACCTAAAACCAAATATGAACTAAAATGATTGTCATAAGCATTTCATAACATTAATCACTAAGTATGAATAAGTGAATATATAATCAATCAAGCACACATCAATATCCATTATATAAAATATATTAAATCTCATATACTCCCACATAATTGTAGTATGTCCCTCTAATATCATAAAATTTCTCCCCTTTTGGAAACATAAAAAGAGTCAACTAGTTGGAGTGGGAAAATGAGACTAAATATATATATATATATATATATATATATATATATATATATATATATATAGGTCGTCAAGGTGATGCATTGGATGCCTCAAAAAGAATCAAGCTCCCCTTGCCACATAGTAAGGTTATACTCAATGGCCACAAGACAAACATCTGGTGGGGAGCAATAACATGGCTAAGAGGTGGTGGCCTCATCATTTATAGGTAACTCAATAGTTTGACTCAAATTAGGCTCGTGGGACTATCGTAAGGTAGAGTCTCATGGAATTGAGAGGGGTGCTGAGGTTGAAGATGTTGTCACTAGTTTGGTCTAGTAATTTTTTCATCAATCAATTGATATACCATGTATTTAAGTGTAGTAGAATTAAAAAAATCAAAACTTATTGCTAGCAAAAGGAATACGGAAGTAGTGGAAGATGATACTTGAAATAGGGAATATAAAATGTTTTATTTCTTCTTTTTGATTTGATGGAAGTGGACCATATTAAGTAAAAGAAAGTGACTAAGGGAATATAATATGTTTCCTAGAAACATATAAAATCATGTCCTAAGAAGATACAATGCCTAACAGTAAAGAAAAAACTCTATTTAATGAAACAGGGAATAACATAAAGTCTATAAACATCATCACTTTGTTTGTGGATCTCTGCATTGAGGAACTCAAATATAATCTTGATCCAATAAAGGAAACAATATGGGCAATTGGTATATTTTATGTGACAACTATAGTAAGAAGGGTGTTTATTAATGAGGATGCCTAGGTTCTCATTTATGAGATTAGAGGTGAGATGAATATCAATGCCACTGATGATGGAAAAGATTTAGGTGTCACCTCAAATTATTTTGAGATTGAGATTGGTATAGAAAAGCATAAAATTGGTGGGATTGATCTTATAAGTCTTGGTAAGAAAGGATTCCTACCCTTGATTAATGAAGTAATGGACAAGACCATAATCCTTAAGTTGTTTTAAACTAGAAAGAGAAATAACACAATTCTTATGGAGATCATAGGAGGCATAATCTTGATATTGAGTCAAGTCAGTATCAAAGTCCTCATCCTCTCTAGGTGTAGGTATGGGAGGAGAAGGGGTTAGTGATCACTCTTGGATCCTACGAATCTTAGAGGGTGTATGGATAACCCTATAATAAGTGATAGTCCAAGGTGTGGGATTAGGATTTCCTTCATTTTTATCCATGAGAGAGAGAAGATTAGTGATAATATTAGGGCCAAAAGAAAAAGTTTGAAGATATAGTCATGAATACATATAAAATATTGCCTACAAGAGAGAAAATATAGTAATTTTAAAATCTCAAGCCTACAAATATCAATTAAGAAATTAACATACATGGCATAGATATGTAAAAGATCCAAGTAAGCACAAAAATGCGTAGCAAAAGGGGGTTTCAATTAAGTTAAGAAGGCATCAAAAGCATGTAAGCTGAAAAAAACTAGAAACCCCAATTCCCTAATGCAATTTAGTTTGAATAATAAAAAAGTTTACCAAAAATAAATATAATTCAATGCAATTTGCAATTGAAAGATTTTAAAACAATGTTCAATTGAATGAACGAATCTTTAATTTTGAGAGTTGATGCATAAATAAATCCTCAAATATCATTTAGGTAAAACGATGAAAAAGTTTGATTTGGAAAAAGAATTAAACATGATGTAAGGAAATTCACAATCAAAAGGCTTAAACTAATCATCAACTAAATTAAAAAGGATTCAAATTTGAAAAGTATTGTATAAAGCAGAAATTCACATTTATCGTGTAGGAAAAATGATCAAATGGTGCAGCATTATGTGGATTAAGAATAAAGAAACGAGTAGTGCAATAATGTAACATCACATGGAGCAAGATCTTGCCACCTAAACTTTCCTTTCTCCTATGGCTGGTTATTTAGAACCATCTTAGCACTGTAGATAGACTCAAGTATTTACATGTGGATTCATCATGCCCTTTTCGTTCAGTAGCAGATGAAACCAATGCTTATTTATTCTTTATGTGTGATTACACCAACGGTACATAGGAAGTAATAAAAATTAAGTGCAACTGGTCTTTACTAGCTAATACGTTTTCAAGTGTCTTCTCAATGTACGGCCCAAAATTAATCTACATTGTAGTTGTGAGCATGTGTGTGCAAAATATTTGGAAAGAAAGAAATAGTTGACGATTTGAAACTAAGTAGAAATCTACCCCACTTCTCATTGTGGTATTCCCCTTATAATCTTCTACTGCTTGTAACTCAATTCTTTTTAATGAAAATTCCTTTTATATTTTCAAAACAAAATGATAAAAAATTTGATCTAGATAAAATTAAGCACAATTTTAGACAATTTATAGTTAAAAATGTAAATCAAACATCAACTAGATTAAGAAACAATTAAATTTGAAAATTAATGCATAATAAGCAAATCCCTAAATTAATTTATGAAAAATATTACAAATTTCAATTCAAATATAATTAAAAATAATTTAATCAATTAAGAGTTCATAAAGTTTAAATTAGGTATAAATTAAGTTAAAATCCTCCAATTTTGAAAATTTTAGTACAATTCTTAGGAAATTAGGTAATTCCTAATTTTAAAACCCTAATTTATCCTAAATGCTAAATTGATGCAACTGAAAGTGCAATACATGAAATTCAATGCATATACATGTTATAAATTGAGATTAGTTGTTAATGGAATCATCAATTGATGAAAGGAAACATGAAAATGAAAATTTCAAAGAAGTGAAGATTAGGGTTAACAATTGGTGATATGGAATGAATGGAGGTTTGGAGGACAATTGGCAAACACTTTGGAGTATAAGGCAATTTTTTAGAGTCCTAGAAAACATATGAATCTCACCAAAGAAGCAAATATAAAGTTGGAGGAGGTTGGTGTTATGGAAGAAATATTCATCAGCTATGGAGGTATGTGGAGCGAGGAGGTTAGCACAAGAGATGGAGGTTGGATATGATTGTGAAGAAGGCGTTGGGCTTTTTTGAGATGATTTTACAAAGAGAAAGAGAGGAAAAACTAGAGAGTAAGTGTAGTGAATAAGAAAGATGGACTATCTATATTTTAAGAAACATGAATTATTGGTCGACTAGAAGCTTATATTGGTCAGCCTATGTCTTTTGTTGCTCAACCAAAGTTTATGACCAACACAATCTCGAGAAGGGATATATCAAATTCAAGAATATTGGTTAACCATTGAGTAATACTAGTCCATAGGTTTATCTAGTTGGGTTACTAGATAAGAGCCAAAATCTCAGGTGGAACTCAACTTAGTTGTTTAGAGGATATTGGTCCACCAGTTTGAGATATTGGTCAACTATTAATTTTTAAAAAAGTTATATTAAAGTATTTTGACGTTAAATTAAAACAAACACAAATTTACTTAAAATACATTTAAAAACTCATTTATTTAAGATAATTTCCATCAATCATCCTTAATTCTCTTCTAATTAAACAAAATATATTTTCACTCATAAATTTATTAAAAATGCTGGCCAGTTTGTATTGTGTATCCATGAATTATAATAAAATGTCTCCATTTTGCATATGATCTCTAATGAAAGGATATTTAATTTCTATCTATTTTGTTCTAGAGTGTTGAATAGGGTTCTTTGTGAGATATATGACACTTGATTGGTATCTTAGTGAGATTGAATCTATAATCTCTAAGTTGATGTCTAACCTAAAGAATTTGAGCACAACAACGACCAACTACCATATACTTGGATTTCGTTATTGATAAAGCAAATGAATTTTGTTTCTTAATAAACCAATAAACTGATGTGTTTCCTAGGAATTGAAAAATATCATGTGTGCTTTTTCTATTCAAAAAATTAATGACGAAATCCACATATGAATAACCAATTGAGTCAAATAATGTATTTTTAAGGTACCAAAGTCCAAAGTTAATGGTTTTATATAAGTATCTAAGGATGTGCCTAATGGCTAATAGATGTGATTCTATAGGGCTTCATTGAAATCCAACATATAGTCAAACACTAAACATAATATATTGCTTACTTGTGGTAAGATAAAGTAAGCTATCAATCATACCTAGATAGAGCTTCACATCCACCAGCTTACCCTTATCATCTTTGTTCAATTTTGTTGTAATGCTCATAGATGTGTCCCTAATGGTTTGGTTTGATCCATTGTGAAAAGTTTGAGTAGTTTTTTTTAATGTAATTTACTTGATTTTTAAAGGTACCTTCCTTCATTTGATTGATTTGGATTCTAATAAAGAAGTTAAGTTCTCCCATCATGCTTATCTAAACTACCTACTTATGTACTTGGAAAATTCTTTAAATATATTCTCATTAGTAACACCAAAAATAATATCATCAACATAAATTTAAATAATTAGGAAAACATGCTTATGCATTTTAATAAAAAATGGAGTGTCAACTTTGTCTTTAGAAAATTCATTTTCTAAAAGAAATACACTTAGCCTATCATACCAGGCTCTAATGGCTTATTTTGACCCATATAAAGCTTTAGAAAGTTTAAAGACATGGTCAGGTGCATCATGCTTTGCAAACCAACAAGTTAATTAGCATGAACTTCTTTTCAAATTAATCCATTTAAAAAGGCACTTTTAACATCCATTTAAACAATTTGATATCTATATAAGATGCAAATGCAAACAAAAGAGCCTTCTAACTGATAGAGAAAAATTTTCCTCAAAGTCTATGCCCTCCTCTTGATTATACCCATTTGCTACCAATCTAGCTTTATTTCTCAAAGTACGTCTAGTTCATGTAATTTATTTTAAAAGACCCATTTGGTACTTATAGTCTGGACTTTATTCCTCTCAAATTAGTTTGACTCCTAACATATACCTAGAGCCTAACATTAATCATTAAAGGAATCTTCTATTGTCTTAGGTTCAATTTGACAAATGAACAAGATGAGATAAATCTTTTGGATGAGATCTAGTGATTACCTTTTGTTGAACATTACTTAAATTTTGATTAGGAGGATGGCTCTTCTTGAATTTCCATTCTCTTGGGAGTTCCTCATCCTTATTATTTCCCTTATTTAGCCTGGGTAGATTGTATAATGTTAACTTGACACTTGGATGCTAAGTTAATCCTACGAGTGTATATGACTTAGCTTTTTCATAACTCTATACATCTAGTCACCATCCGAGTAATAAGATATTGTAAGTCCAAATATGTATAATTCAATCATTCTTTCATTATAATAGTCTAAGTGTAATCTCATCATCATTCAATACATAAATTTAAATCCTCTTTAGGAATAATATAATAATAATTTTAGTTTACAAGGTCAGTACTACATTAATCCCCCAATTACCTATATTGACGTCTAAAGACATAATGTTCCAAATACTTGAGAAAAAGAGATCAATTAGATAACTTTCGTCAACAATGTCATCAATTAGATAACTTTCGTCAACAATGTCTAGATATTACTCATGCTTACAGTTGTAGCCACTAGCTATTCATGTTGGGATCCGATCCGGAAACCGGATCCCAACCAGAAAACGAAGAAAAAAGAAGGAAACAAAGCGGATTCAAATCGCGAATCACAACATGCGGAAGCAAACGCGAAACAAATACGAAGGTATCAAATCCAAACGAATCGAATACAAATTGAATCGAAACCAATTTCTGATACGTAACAAAACGGAGCCGACATTTGTGAACAAATACTTTAGGAATCACTGTCTCGTTGCGTTGGAAACCCTAAGACTGATCCAATTAGAAACCGGTATAAATTTTTTTTTCTTTTTCTTTTCTTTCTTTTCTCATTCCTTTCTTTTTCATTTCTTCCACCTTCCTTAATCAATTTCTCAATTCATAATCCTTTTCTTATGCACTCAAATAAATCTCAATTCTCATTCGTATACCCATTTCACCAAAATTTTGGCAACATAACGGCTGCCTTCT
The DNA here is from genome assembly GCA_029891385.1 of Erythroxylum novogranatense. Classification (NCBI taxonomy): domain Eukaryota; kingdom Viridiplantae; phylum Streptophyta; class Magnoliopsida; order Malpighiales; family Erythroxylaceae; genus Erythroxylum; species Erythroxylum novogranatense. The sequence continues at coordinate 83,757,317 of CM057229.1, read as the reverse complement.
ATTAAACCCAAAACCTGCCAAGTGTTCAAAATATACTTCTATATTTCTCACAATATAACCAGTATCATCGGACTCCCCGTCCAGAATCCAACACAACAAACGCAATCCTATATCTACATGTCCATATCCAACACACATTATACAAATCCAATTCCTATTAATTCCTCAATTCAAAATACAAACTATAATCATTATACATAAGGTCATAATCCAAATCTTTATACAAAATGCATAAATCAAATCAATCCAAACCCAATAATCAATCATCTCTATATCCAGATCCCATTCATAACTTAAATCAATACACATGTCTAGAATTCATAATACAATCCCATAATAATACTTGTAATACAATAATTGACAAAACCAGTCTTATACAAACCGATACCAAAATCCCATTTTTTATAAAATACAATCGATACAAAATCGAATAACACGTCTTGACATTCTTTCATCTAATCTCCCGCTCGAAAACCTGGAGATGGGGATGAAAGGGGGGAGGGGTGAGCACAAAGCTCGTGGATAATATGTTTATAAAATGAATGGATAAGCAAAACCCTTGAAATCTTTTTTCCTTCACTGGTCTTAAAAAAACATTTCTTTGAAATCCGTAAAGCACATTTTTAAAAGTTTTTTTTCTTACTGTAGTCAAACTCGCAGTTTGTAAAACGTATGATTCTTAGGCTTTCAGTCATAAATCCATAGATTACAAAACATGAATGCATCAACTTGACAATTTATAGATGCAATGTCATATCACATATTACCCACCTCGAATCGATGCTAGAAACTTCCATTTCAATCCACTCATCCACTTCAATCCACTCATCCACTTGAACTTTCATAACCCATACAAATCTCTTTGAAACCCAAAGTTATCAAATCAAACAAATCTTTTCTCATCATTTTCCTTAAGGAAAAAATATCTATAACTCCATTCATATACAAAAACTCTTATCAAATTTTCATTTTCATATTTCTAATTTCCACTAAAAGTTTGGGGTCTAACAGCTTATGGGTCATTCCTCATTCATTAAATGTCATGGCACTATAAAAGCAAGTGAGCTGTTGTTTTTATCAAAGGAAGCACGACATTTGAACAAAGAAAAGAACAAAAGAAAGAAGAGAGAAGGGAGAGCAAGCTTTCAAATGAGTGAAGGAGAAAGAAAAGAAAGAGAGCTAGGGCTCGATTTTTCTACCACTTGAAGAGAGATTTTAATGTCATTTCAAGAGAGAAAAAGGTGGAGGATGAAGAGAGCTTCATCTTGAACCAAGAAAATCTGAAAATGGAGGAGAAATGAGGTAAGAGCAATTTTTAAGATTTGAGTTTTTCTTGAAGTTTTGGTTTAGAATCATGGAAAATGGAATGGGTTTGTGGAGTATGAAGTTAATTTTGTTGATTGCTAAGTATTATGAGTTTAATTTTGGATGGAAATTAATTAGGGTTTATGCCCAAATTTAAAATTTGTGATTTAGAAAGCTCGAATATATGAGGGATTAGTGTTTCTAAGTTCAATTTGAGGATTAAGTTAATTATGATATTGAATTTGGGTGGAATTGCTTTAGGTAAAGTTAAATTGGAAGAAAGAAGGAATCAATGGACAAATAGGAGCGAGGAACAAGTTTCTAGCATCGATTCGAGGTGGGTAATGTGTTTATAATTTGAATTTATAAGCCACTACTGCTTTCTTTAAATAAAGGGATTTTCTGATTTCAATTGCATCATAAATGTTGCATCATTGTATGAATGATTTGAAAAATCATTTTTGATTCAATACATGGACTTTGGATGAATTGCAACATATATTGTGTTATGCCTCGAAAGATTTCATGGCATTGTGTATATTCGTAAAAGAGTATTCGATTAATTGATTTAAGCATGATATGTGCTTTTGTGTGGGCAAGAGAGAACCTATTTCGTTAAGTCACGTGCACGTTGACCCCTTAGCTTTCTCCTGGTTGCCTGCTTGAGGCTTACGAGATTCGAAAAATAGACTCGTCGTGTTTACGGTAAACTTCGGTTTCCGTCGTGTTTATGGAACTCTCGAGCCATTTCTGTGCATTGCATATGTGATATGACATTGTATCTATAAATTGTCAAGTTGATGCATTCATGTTTTGTAATCTATGGATTTATGGCTGAAAGCCTAAGAATCATACGTTTTACAAACTGCGAGTTTGACTACAGCAAGAAAAGAACTTTTAAAAACGTGTTTTACGGATTTCAAAGAAATGTTTTTCTAAGACCAGAGAAGGAAAAAGATTTCAAGGTTTTGCTTATCCATTCATTTTATAAACATACTATCCACGAGCTTTGTGCTCACCCCCCTTTCATCCCCATCTCCAGGTTTTCGAGCGGGAGATCAGATGAAAGAATGTCAAGACATGTTATTCGATTTTTTATCGTTTGTATTTTATGAAAAATTGGATTTTGGTATCGGTTTGTATAAGACTGGTTTTGTCAATTATTGTATTACAAGTATTAGTATGGGATTGTATTATGAATTCTGGACATGTGTATTGATTTAAGTTATGAATGGGATCTGGATATAGAGATGATTGATTATTGGGTTTGGATTGATTTGATTTATGCATTTTGTATAAAGATTTGGATCATGACCTTATGTATAATGATTATGGTTTGTATTTTGAATTGAGGAATTAATAGGAATTGGATTTGTATAATGTGTGTTGGATATGGACATGTAGATATATGATTACGTTTGTTGTGTTGGATTCCGGACGGGGAGTCCGATGATACTAGTTATATTGTGAGAAATATAGAAGTGTATTTTGAACACTTGGCAAGTTTTGGGTTTAATAGAAGGCAGTCGTTATGCTGCCAAAATTTTGGTGAAATGGGTATACGAATGAGAATTGAGATTTATTTGAGTGCATAAGAAAAGGATTATGAATTGAGAAATTGATTAAGGAAGGTGGAAGAAATGAAAAAGAAAGGAATGAGAAAAGAAAGAAAAGAAAAAGAAGAAAAAAAATTATACCGGTTTTGGATTGGATCAGTCTTAGGGTTTCCAACACAACGACACAGTGATTCCTAAAATATTTGTTCACGGACGTTGGCTCCGTTTTGTTACATATCAAAAATTGGTTTTGATTCGATTTGTATTCGATTCGTTTTGATTCGATACCTTCGTATTTGTTTCGCGTTTGCTTCCGCATGTTATGATTCGATTTATTCGATTTGAATCAGCTTTGTTTCCTTCGTTTTCCTTCGTTTTTCGGTTGGGATCCGATTTTCGGATCAAGTCCCAACATAAGCCCCTCCATTTAAGCCTATAAACTTAACCCTTTAAGTAAACTTCCAAAATTGTCCCTCCATTGGTCTTTAAAACTGACATCTTGTCTGATTATTTCGATCAGGTTAATGAAGTCATTTGACAAAACTTTCTTCTATATAAATGTTCCTCTATGTCTTACGAATCCAATGCTTCAAGAATCGGATCGATTGGGGCTTTATAGCTCAAGATATCTATAAAATACTGAAGTTTGTTCTTCAGACCCGAGGCTGAACACTACACCGAGCTTCACTCCAGAAATTGAAAGTCTTAGAATCTTAATTGTCGATCGGCTCCTTCATAACATTTGTAGCCCCATGTCTCTAGTTTAATTTAAAACAAGGATCGCCTCGTTCCGAGTTCTACAGCTCCGGATATTTCAAAATTAGTAAAATATATTCAGACTTTATCAACCAATCACCATACTTTGTTTCAAACCACCGTTTTCAATTTAAAAGAAAATCTGATAAATCAAGTGTGGAAAGATAGAAAAATCTCTTAAAAATCCATCGCTTCAAAAATGAGATCGATCGGAGGTCTGTGCAAAAAGTTATGTCCAAAAGAAGGAAGAGGGGTCAAAAGTACAAAAGCAGACGATGATGTTAGCATAGACGAAGATGACGTTATCACAGACGAAGTGACATCATCACAGACGAAGTGACGTTATCACAGATGAAGATGAAGATTAACTTCGTCTGACCTTTTTCTCCAGAACGTCTCCACTTCGAAAATGAATAACTTTTCACTCAGATGTCCAAAATTTACAAACTTTATACGGTTAGAAAGATAAAAGAAATATCTACAACGTTCCAGAAGGAAATTTTGCCAAAATCTATCTTTATCAATCCCAAAATTGTCCCTAAAATCAGAAGATAAGACTTTCATTCCTGCACCAACACTGCACCCAATTCTTAACTTCATGACAATATTTGAGACTCTTAGGCACATAATTGAAATCCGATGTCTTCTTACAAAATGTAGCCATATATCTCTAGTTTAATCCAAATTAAGAATCATCTCGTTTGGATTACTAGAGAAAACGTTATGGCTAAAAGAATGAAGCATATTCAGTGAACATTTTTCAGATCATTACCAATCTTGTCTCTAAATCTTTCCTTATCACAACTCATACCAAGATCACTCTTTCTACTCTCCTGTCCAATATTTTCATGCTTTATATCAATAGAAAGATAAAAACAAGCTCTACAATGTTCATGAAGGACTCCAAAGCAACTTCAACCTCTAGCTAAGTTAATTTTTCAATCGAAGTTGCTGCCTTGATAGAAATCACCTAAGCAATATCCAAACTTCAATTTATCATAACTTCTTGCCCCGATATCGAAAAATTGCATACTTTATGGAGTTAGAAAGCTGGAAACATGAGCTACAACTTTCATTAAGACCACTTTAGCCAAATATATCTAGATTAGTACAGATTTGCCATTGAAGTTTCTAAACATCATTCCAACACATCAACTTCACATATCAACACATCACCACAAACTCTTCAACTAATTCCTCTCAAACACAATACACACAAATATATACACAATTGATATTCATACACAATTGATCTTTCATATCCATATATAAATCCATGTCTCATTAACATCATAAGATAAATGTTTATAAAATTAAATGACATTCTAAGCCATATTACAACATCAGTATTCAAGTCCAAGTACAAAAGATACAAAACTCCACCATTCTCCACATATGACTGAAATCTTATTCTTACAATAATCTAACTTAAAACACCACATGCATAACCAAACGAATTGTCTTTACTTTCTAATTTCTTCAAAATTTTACACTTTCACTTTCTATTTCTTGATTTCAACTTCCATTTCAATCCACTCATCCACTTGAACTTTCATAACCCATACAAATCTATTTGAAACCCAAAGTTATCAAATCAAACAAATCTTTTCTCATAAATTTCCTTAAGGCAAAAATATCTATAACTCCATTCATATACAAAAACTCTTATCAAATTTTCATTTTCATATTTCTAATTTCCACTGAAAGTTCGGAGTCCAACAATTCAACTCAATAAATTTTTTTCCACTTTTCCTAAGGGAGGGGAAACATAATGAAAAAAAATGAGTATTACTTTCAATAGGGGAGGATGGACTTTTTTATTCGTTAGTGGTCATGCATCAAAAAATTCATTTTATTTCAAACACCATTTTTAGTTTGTAAATACAAGTAATAAGTTCACTACCTATGCTCTCATACAACCATGCTTACTAATATATCAACAACACTTGAACACAAGCATAAAAACACATAAAGGCTTAAGACCAATTTTCACATTTCATGTTAACATCTAAACAAGACATCTATTCTTGAATCAAGCATCATCATGGTCATGAAAACACAAGATCATCAATCATCACAATCATCAACCACCTAAGAAGATATCATCAACCAACACCATATCAAGCATGAATCATTCTTGTAGCGCAATATGATTAAACAAGCCCTTTATCAAGTTTATATTCATTTCATTAACTCTTTAACCTAGGGGTCTTTATTTCATTGCCTAATTAAGCTCACTTAGGTTTTTACCAAAGCCACCTCATTTAAGTCTTTGTTTAATGAAATTTTGCCTAAGTCACCTCACTTAAATCTTTTTCTTAAGCCACCTCACATAGGTATTTGTCTATGAAAATTTACCTAATTTTTGTCTTTTCCTAAGTTGCCTCACTTATTTCTTTATTTAAGGAAATTTGCCTAAGTCAGCTCACTAAGATCTTTGTTTAATAAAATTTGCCTAAGGCAAAAGACATTAGTGAGGTGACTTAAGGAAATTTACCTAAGTGAGGCAAAATTTCTTAAATAACGACCTAGGTGAGGTGACTTAAGGAAATTTACCTAAGTGAGGCAAATTTTCTTAAATAACGACCTAAGTGTTATTTAAGAAATTTTGCCTCACTTAGGTAAATTTCCTTAAGAAACCTCACTAACGTCTTTTGCCTTAGGCAAATTTTAGGTAAATTTCCTTAAGTCACCTCACTTAGGTTGTTATTTAAGAAATTTGGCCTTAGTCACCTCATTTAAGTCTTTTGCCTAAGCCACCTCACTTAGGTCTTTTTTTTAAGGAGATTTGTCCAAATCAACTTACTTAGGTCATTGTTTAAGAAAATCTGCCCAAGTAACCTCACTTACGTCTTTTGCCTAAGCTACCTGACTTTTCTTTGTTTAAGGAAAATTTCCTAAGTCACCCTACTTAAGTCTTTTATTCATTTTATTTAATCAATCCATTTATTATCAATTTTTCATGGAGTGCACTTCACTTTACTACACATTTTCAAATAACAACAAATTTTTACTATAACAAAAAGTTCAAGGCACATGTTATAAAATTTCAACACAATCTAATAATCAAAGATAATATTCATACATAATAGTGTTGAAAACTTGCCAAATTTCTCATAACTATTCGTATATTTCTTACACCATCCATTTCAAGCAACTTTCCTAATTCACATAAAAAACTTTTCATAGGACATTTATAATGACACCACACTCACAAAATTTACTTATAAAGCAACAAGTTTCATCAACCATAACTTGAAAACCATATAGTTATAAAGCCAAAAAAAAATCACACTTATTATTCACTCATGTGGAACATCTTCCTAAATTCGTTTCTTACAGTCCCTATAATTACTTTCCAACAACAAAACACATCTGATTTGCTAATAGCCATAACAACATATGGTAGATGATAGCAAGTTAGAACATAAAATATTCACGAAAGATTAGTATTTCCAAAAAAAAAAATCTTAAAATAATTACATAAAATTTTGTTTCAAGGGGGGTTTAGGAAGGGACACACAATCTCACTTAACTATTGTTGAAAATCAGGCCTTCTTCTTACCCCAGATCCTCTTATTTTTTTCAGCTCTTAAACCCTAACGAACATTTTTTTAATTCCATCCATGGCCCATAGTGTGAAATTTCAGCTATGCCCTTAATAAGCCTTCTTCCACTTACTTCACTCTATGTCCTTATTTGCCTGTCCACATTTATTTTTTTAATATATATCCACTTATTTTGACACTTATAAGTACACTGATTACCTCAAAAATAAATATCGTCTAATAAATTGCAATTTAATTCATCTCCATTGTATCTTTCACCAAATTATTCACTAACATCAATTATTTTTATTCTTATCTCCAAAAATTCTAATTCACCAAATTCATCCTCAAATTCCAAAATTATTCACAAAATATCTCCTCATTAACTAATTATAGGGAAAATTCCACTTTTAAGAACCAAAATGGAAAATACTTTAGAAAATCAAGAATAAAAATAATTGGAGAAACACACTATATGGGAAAAATATAAGCTAATAGAACTAAATAGTGATTGAGGAAACTAAAAGAAAATTTAGGGATTTCTCAAAACCCAAACATGTATTTCATCTTACACAATTGAAAATAAAATCTAGTCAACACCTTTCTAATCATTATATAGAATCATATCTAATTCAAAGTATTGCAATTCATTTTCTTGTTAAAATATTTCCAAAATATCCTCAATCTTGAAAGCAATTACTTATGATAAAACTAGTTGAAAACCTAAGTCAATTAATCAAATTCATTTCACAATTTTGTAGTTTGTAAAATCAATTCAAAATATGATGAATTTACCTTATCACATCTAAAATGCATTATTAATTGGAAATTAAATAAGATATTAAATAATTTCCCCATTTTCCATCTAATGTAATTCTCGAAACTCATATAATTTCCACTTCCCTTTCAATAATTGTAACTAGATGACATCATAAATTTAAATCTAAATCTATAAGACAATTTTGACTAATCATAATTTCAATTAAAACATACCTTCCTTAAACCATAACACAAACAAAAATTCCATATACTGCCACTTATCCCTATGCTTTGAATGATTCCGAGACTTTATACGATATGTGAGAGAGATTTAAATACATATTAAGGATGCGTCATATTATGGTTTACCATCAAAGATGCAGATTCAAACCTTCTACAATGGGCTTAACCAAACAACTCATCAAATGATCAATGTAGTAGCTAGTGAAACACTTAATAATAAGACATTACAGACAACCTATGATCTCGTCAAAGGTATGGCCACTACCTGTGGTGTTCTTCTTAAGCAAAAGCTGGCAAGTCAATAAGAGTACATGATGTAGATGAAGTTATAGTATTGGCAGGTTTGGTTGAAGCTCTAAGCAAGAAAATAGTTGGATTGACAATGAATCTCACCTATTTCAAGTAATGTAGTGTAAGGTGTGCAGGCTAGGACATCCATGTCAAAAATGTCACTCACTATAGATGATGGTAAATCTAGAGCATATGGCTTATATAAGGAATGCTCCTAGACTCTAAACTAATCCCTAAAATAATACTACAATCTAGAATGGAGGAATCACCTATATATCTCTCAGAGGAGTCAATGGCAGCTAAGGAACAAATCTTTACTAAGATTTTAGCATCATCTACCTTAAGAAAAGAAGTCAAGCTTGGAAGACCTCATAATTAGATTTATTCAAAATTTAGAGTCAAGATTTCAAGCTACTAAAACCTCATTAATAAATCAAAAGACTTCTATTCAGAACTTTGAAAAACCTAATTAGTTAGTTGGCAAAGGTAATTTTTGAAAGACAATAAGTGAGTTTTCCTAGTAGCATCAAGACAAATCCTTAAAAACATGTGAAGGAAATCACCTTTAAGATCAAAAAGGAAGTGCAAGCTAATAATAAGAGGCAAGGTGAGGAGGACTATAAAAAAAATTCAAGTGAAAACTAAGGAAGTATATCATCCTTTGAAAGTTAAGGACTTCTAGCTTACCGTCCCATACCCTACTAAGTTGATGAAAGATCACATGGATGCATAGTTTAGAAGATTCCTTGAACTTTTTAAGCAAATTCTCATCAACTTAACTTTTGTTTAGGCTCTTTCATAATTTTCTAAGTATAAAAAATTCTTAAAAGAGTTCCTATCTAATATTATAAAGTTGGAAAAGTTGGCTATCATGAGACTAAATGAAGAATGCTTAGGAGTTATATAAAACAAGTTACATGAGAAGCTTAAAGCCGCTAAAAGCATTTGTATCCCTTGTTTAATTTGTAATTTGTTAGTAGAAAAGGATTTAGCTAATTTAGGCGTTAGCATAGATTTATGCCTCATAAATTGTTTAGAAAATTAGGATTAGGGGAACTAAAATTCATTAGGATGAACATTTAACTAGTCGATAAGTCTGTTGAATATCTTAAGGGTGTTATTAAGGAGATACTCATTAAATTTGATAAGTTTACTTTCTTAGTTGATGATTCACATTGAACACACCAGTAAGTGAAACCTAACTTTGTACAATTAAATTTGTAGTAGTGGAGAGCAAGGATCATATCCATAAAAAGTATGTGTTTAGCTTTTATAACAAACAAAATGGTGTCTCAGATTGGGGTTTTGGTTGAATTCAATTAACAAAATAAAGGAAACTAAACTATTAAAGGCAAATCAAATAAAACAGTAAAAAATTACTAGAAGTAATAAATGGGTTTTGAATCCAGTTTGCAGTTCAATCTCAACCTTCACATTAATGTGCACAATGAATTGTTATGATGTTTTTGTACTCTCTTTAAAACTATTAATCATAGATTAACAACAGTTTACCCAAGTTTTAAATTAGGATGTATCTAAATAAAACAAACTTTTTAATTAAGTCTAACTATCAAACAACCTAGAATAAGTTCTCTAAAGTTAGTATGACATCATTATGGAATAGTAAAATATGTTAATCAAGGCAAAACTTCATAATTCTTCGTAACTATAAATAAACAAATTAAAACTCTTTAATTTATCTTTAGTTATTCGACTAAATAATTTATAATTGTAGATTAAAATTCACATCTAACAATATGTCATGATCACACAAATAATTAGAAATATCAAAGTGGTATGATTCAACACATGCATGCATGATTATGATATATAATTTAATTTTTCTTCATCCAATGTTCCAACTTGAAATAGAGTATAGATACAATAAACACACCTTTAAATTCAATCATGTTTGTTTTAGGTAATTAGTAATTGATTTATAATTAATATTTAAAACACCTTTTCAAATCTACTATCTCTTAGAATTGAAGATATTGAGTAAATATGCTCATTTTAAAGTTCTTTCCCATCCATATTCAACAATGTTGTGTTGGAAAACCAATCTTGATCTAACCACAGGTGTACGAAAAAATACAATTTTACGGTTTCCTTATCAAATATCAATAATTGAACAACTTTAAAAAATGAACCATAAAAGTAATTAAATGGTATTTGAATTGAATTCTTGTTGAAGCCTTTTCACAAGTGTCAACCACGAGTTGTCCAAACGTTCAGCCTTTAATGATATCAGCATAACAAAAAAAAAAAGAAACTCAACTTTTGAGAGGTATAAGGAGTGCTAACTCCCTTTCCCTTTTTTCCTATATATTAAAAAACATTATTATTTATTTTATTAAAATTAAATATTTTAATTATAATTAAATTCAAAGTCTAATTATAATTAAATTAAATTTTAACAAAATCAAATATCTTATATTTGATTCCTCAAGTTTCTCAAATTTCATAATTAAATTCAACTTAATTTAGTTGATTTTTTCTTTTAACTACTCTTTATGACCTATTATGTTCTTAATATGTTGGTAATGATTACAAATTATAATTCTAATTAATAATTAGAAATAAACAAAGTAAAATCTTTTAATTATCTTTAATTCTCCAATTAAATTATTTATAATCATAGATCAAGATTCAGGTCTAACAATATGTCATGACCATTCAAATGTTATAAATGTCAAAGTAGTATAATTTACCAAAAAAAGTAGTATAATTTAACATATCTATGCATGATTATGATATATAATTTAATCATTTTTCATTCAATGTTCCAACTTAAAATAAAGTATGGAGACAGTATATATACCTTTAAATCCAATCATCTTTGTTAAAGGATATTAGTAATTGATTTATAATTATATTTGAAAATAACTTTTCAAATTTTATTGCACTCTGGTCAGAGAATACCTTAAGTGATTACAAATGAAAATAGTGAAACATTTTTTTAATTATTTTAGTATAAAAATTCTTTATTGACTTACTTAACTATCTCTGTTTGGTTCATACTAGGTGTATGTACTACCAAATGAGCTACTCTAATTAGGATAGGCCAAATTAAGATAGGCCCGGCTCAAATTAATTTAGATAAGAAAATATTAAATTACCATTTTGTGGATCAAGCTTAAGTGGAGAGGACGATATTTTATAATTAATAGAGAGAGAGAACGGAAAGGAAATTTACAGTCGGTGAATTGGTACATGTTAAGTTTCAACCTCATAGACGACAAAGTATCCATGTGAGGCCGACATACAAGTTGTCACCGCTGTTTTTTCGAACTTTAAGATAATTGACAAACTTGGTTCAACGACATGTAAGTTAGAGCAACCTACGGATTGTCAAGACTCATCCAACCTTTCACATGTCTCAAAAGACGTGAAGGATAATGAAAATGTTTCATCCATACTAACCACTGTATCAAAACTGATTCCCAAGAAGCCAAAGGATCCAAAACCAATGCAGAATGAAGAATAAGGCAACATTTCAGTTTTTCTTGCAATAATTGAGAGGCGAGCAGCAGGAAAGAGAGTACTAATACTTTGGCAAAAATTCACCATGTAGTTACAAACAAAACGACTATAGCTAAGACAAATTCAAAGTCCTTCAATCCACATCTTTTAGTTTAATATTGGTTGTAACGGCTAATAAATAATAGTTGTTAGTCGTCAGGGATTAACTTTCTGTTCATAAACTTTACTTTCTCCTCTCTTCTCTATCTCTCTTCCTAATAGAACTATCGGAATTTGATCAGTCCAGATTCTAATTTCTGGAAAATGTTGGATCAGCCCAGCTAGTAAGTACTAATTCATGGACGAAATGCTTCTTAAGCTCATGAAGTTTTTAAGGCCAGAATTAACGTTGCACTCCCAAACAAGGCCAGACGTCATAACAACAAAACATATGATCGAAAATTATGCTTTCTTTCAAGTGCTATCATACGATCAATAGCTGTAAGTATTATGAAGAAAGCAAGTTTACCATTTGATAGAATACTATATGCATAAAAAGTAACAAATACTGATTCAGATACAATATCTTACCAATGGACTGCCTGGTCATATTGAAACTCTAATCAAAAGTAGTTGCTGTAAGGACAAAGATGATGATGATTCCTTCATAATCATTTAATCATAACTATAATAAATATGCACAAGACTAACTAGGCAAAGCAATATTGGTTGGAATTAGAGCAACTAAATGACAATCAATTAAATTACATAGCCGTCATCAATTGCTGAAATGTTCACTGACTGCATATAATATGTATGAAGTAAACATAGTACCATAAAACCTGTGTTGTGGACAAAGGCCACGGAAAATACAAAGGATTCTCCTAAGATAAGCATATGCAGGTAGAAGCTAAACAGCAACTTCTGATCTACAGAATTACTATAAATTAGTAGCAAAATAATGATAAACCGTTTATCAACACTAGAAATGATGAACATTTCTATCCATGCTAGCTTGAAACGGAAGCACACGAGGCAAAAGCAAGGAGATACAATCTACAAGTATCAAAATGACTGTTGATGATGAAGTTATGAATGTATATGCTAAGTTGATAACAAACTGTGCATTAATGCTGATTGACTTGCCCTGTTTCTGGAGTTCCTCCGCTGGTCTTGGCCTTTGCTGGGACAACTTTAGCTGGTGTTGAGCGCTCAGACTGAGAGAACCGAATCAAAACATTCATAAGGAATGTTACCAGGGCCAAACCAGATGCTGACATTGCAATACCCTTCCATGAGGACAAAAGTGAAGACCATTGGAGGAGTTTCAGAGCCCCAAATATAAGAAGGCATGCCCAAGAGGTAACAACCTGGATCCAATATAATGACAAACATTTCACATATGCAGAATAAAAATTATGGAAAGGAAATTTATGAAAAAGGCTGTTCAGAAAATGGACTAAAGTCACAATTCAGCCATTCATTAAGAGCAGTGGCTCACCACAAGGGACTTAATTGGTCTGCCAATATCCTGCAACTCTTGACCACTGAATGTATCCTCAGCCAAATGCTTGTCCAGCAGTGCATCCTAATAGACCAAATGCAATGAAAGGAAATTCAGAAGAAAGAAAATGCTACAAATAGTAGTGAAAAATAGCAGAAGAATAGCCAGATTATGTTGGTTTGTTAAAACACGTACCCAAAATATTACAACCATGTTCTCCAGTTTAACGTGCTAGGTATCTGTAACGGCATATAAGACATAAGATGAAAAGAATGCATACCTTTGCTATAAATAGATCTCTACACCATTGTGCAACATCATCATCTGTTTCGGGCAAGTCCTTCATCGAGTATCGCTTTAGATTTACATGCACCTGCAACAAAGTAATGAAACCCATCAATTGAAATTCCAAATATTAGGGGGGAAAAAAGCCAACAAATCCCCAAAGCATATGGCAGTAGAAATCGCATCATTAAGTTTGTTAAAATCCATAATGTTTTCCCGAATGACACATTTATCTCTATCCTATGCACCTCTAAACTTCATGCAAATTCCTAAGAAACTACAAGTAGTGATGGCTATCATGAGCTGGTTCATCAACCAAGAAGCTAATGGGACTATGTTTCACAAATTAAATAATATCTAAATTAGAGTGGAGGACTTTTAACTTGAAGAGACTTCTTCTTCATGGGTCCGCATATCTGATGGAGTAAAAGTTACTCATACATTTGATTAACACTGAAAGAAAATGTGGCAGAGTGAAAGAGGAAAAAATAAGGTAGAACAGGCCAAGATAGCGATGGTGGTAAAACTTTGAAGTAGAATGTTGCATCCTCCGTTCCCATTGGCATAGCTAATCCTTCATATTGCATCAACAATGCATACTATCACAGTCCTTGTATAAATGAATGGAATGTTCAACATAAACATAGAAATTGTGCCAAGAAGTATCCCAACCTAGAGAATGTGGACATGATCTTTGCTATTTACCATATATCCAGCTTAAATTTGTCTGGCTTACCACGGAAGATTGCCCCTTGAACAGCCTGAGCATTGTAGGCTGAGGGGAGCTTTTTGGGATCGCTACTGTTACATCATATACAGCTGGGACGAATGAGCGCATGTTACTCACAGCTGCAACAAATCCCTATAAGCAACAGTGGTAAACATCTATATCATGAAGATGATAGACAGTCATGTATACAAGTATACAAGAATCGAATTTCAAAGGAAGGAAACACCTGACAACCTCAACTCTGTTTACTGATTTATCAATTCACAAAACAACAATTAAGAAAAAGGAAAAAGAAGGAGAGAGAAAAGTCCATTCATATAGAAACTCTTTAGTTTTAACTTCTTCCATTTATGGGACAAGAGTCATGATGTCATATCCCACTTTATGTAATGAATGAAGCACCAATATGGTCATTGTTCTTTGGTTGACAAATTTTGATATGCTGGTCAGTCAATGTCAATTAATACACACAAACCTCTGCAAAGAGAAGTCATATTGTGAAAAAAAAAAAAGAATTGAACTAAGTTCAGATGACAATTCAATGCCTCAGCATATTTACTTAAACAAACAAAAGATGCCTTCATCACATCATATAGCAATCCTGCTACAACAGTTCGTAGCACAGGCCCAGAGGAGACACAAGAATTTTCTACATATAATTAATTCAACAGCACACACTTGTCAAGCAACAGAGGAGTTTATAATGTTTGCATATTGGTGGCTAATATCCTGTTTCTTGGGTTATGGGGTCTTAAAAGCTAGACAGAATGCCAAATACAGAGAAAAAAGAAAGCATTGAATTAGAAAAAGCTGGTGCAATTGAAACTCAACCTTTGTACGTGGAATCAAAACATTTTTAGGGACAGGCAACCCAGCTGAGGCTGCATACTCTTGAGCTGCTAAAAGCTTTGCCTGTGTAAAGCGAGTTCCTTCAACAAAAAGAGCCAACCAAAAGGGGCGAGGGAAGTCCTTTAGCCGTTTGAGACCTGACTGCAAATAGGGTCCAAAATTTTCACAAAGGGCTCATTAAGCACAGAAGCTTCACCACAAACACAATTCATTTTCTACAAGGCATTATATTTAAAGTATGCTGTTAAAACTGTACAAGTAAATCAGACATATTAACACTTCATACCTTTAATGGGCCTTCATCCTTGGCCCAGCTCCTTTCCAGGAAAAGATATTCTGAGAACCACATAGACCATCCTATGACCTGGATTTTGGAATGAGTAAAGGTATAAAATTTAAGTGCAAGCCGACAAGAAACAATGAACAACTACAATCTTGGAAACATCAACAAGACAAACCAAGAAGCAGGGCAAAGAGTACTGAGGAAAGACCCAAACATGTGAATGATTCAGAAATCATATATCAAATTAAGATCATCAATGAACCTCCAGCATAAAACGAACCACGCATGTATCACATCAGCTGCAGGATTTCTGGAACATATGATTCTAATGAAATTTCCTTTTGAACTGGTTCAATATTAAGATAACTATTCATTCATCAGATACCCATTCCATTATTCAGTCGATTAGCTTTGTGGTCTACTATACAATTGACTCTAATACTGCCAACTCCAATTAATAGGGATACTATCTTTGTAAAGCCAAAAGAAATCACAAAATAAAGTAAATGAAATGTGGCATTGAGCTCTTAAGTGAGAACTTACTGGCAATACTTTAGATGATTTCTTCATAACAGCTAATGCACTTCCAAGGCATCCTGACCGCTATCACATTAAAAATCAATAATCAGTAGGCACCAAAAGAACTAAAAAATAAAACAGAAACTTTTAAAATTGAGCAGTTTCACTGATTTTCATGAAAGAATTGTTTATACATTTGTCCATACACTTTATGCATAGAATACTACAATCAACTTGGGATAACCTTCATGCATTTCCTATTATGCACTAAATACTACATTTCACAGTGAGTATGGATAACCAGGCATATTTTTCTGTAATGTATCCATCGACAAAACCACAATGTTACAGAACAATACAAAATAAAAACTTGCGAACATCTCTGATATGCACAAATAAGTAATGCATAAACGTAGCATAACCTGAGCCAAAACCCATCCAACAAGCCAATCAATGTCACTTTTGTGGTTGGATACAACAAGTGCATGTTCTTTCCCTGAAATTCACAGCATTAGCAGGAAAAGACAAGTTCTACGGGTAGATAGCAATGTAGATGCAGAAGAAGCATAACAACAGTGTAATCTTACCCATTAAATCAAAGGTGTGCTTATCTGTAAACAGTCTGATCTGCAGATACAGTCATTTTGGAAAAGTTAAACAGATTTGGTACTGGAGATATCTAATTCTAACAAACATAAACATAGTAACTAGGACAAACAAAAATCCTTAATCTAGCCAAATGTTGACTTGTTTCAAAACCAAGGTCACCAAGTTCATAGGGTTACATAGCCAAAAAAAAAAGGAAAGAAAACCTTAACACCAGCCCACCAATCGACGATCCAAACGAGTTCGAGCCAAAGCAACTCAGCGACTGATCTGTTGATCTTCCTGTAGGTGTTCTTTGAGAATGGTCTAATAAGCACGAAGCAAAGAGCCTGGAAAAACAAATTAAATGAAACGGTAAGTAGAAGGAAACAGGAGAGGAGGAGGAGGAGGAGAAGACGGGAATGAAAATGAAAGCGAAAACTAAACCAGACGCGAAGAACAGAAGTCCCAGAGGAAAGAAACGGGAGAGAAGAAGAAGAAGAAGAAGAAGACCTGAATGAAATTGACAACTAAACCAGACGCGAAGAAGAGAAGTCCCAGAGGAACGATCACAGCAGCCACCGCGATCCCCATCGTCAACTACCACCACCACTATCAGATGCGTATCAAAAAGCAGCAGTTAGTAGAGGAGAGTATGGTAAGAAATTGGAGATCGATGGATTGATACAATCGAGGAGGACAAGCCCCGACTCATAAATAAATACCCAAACCCAAATGAGAATTATAGAGATGGATAAATTATTTATTTAATCATTTAATGTAAATAAATATAATTGAATTGGACAGGACAGGACGCTGGGAACAGATGGAGATGATAGAAGAAGATGAGAAACGCATTCAATAATCAACCCAACAACATATTCTATACTCCCTCCTCTCCGTCCTCTTCGTCCTTCTTACGAATGAAGCTCTTCTGTATAATACTGTCTTATTCTATTTTATAAAACCTCAACTATTTATTTTGTGAGATCTATACGGGATCCACTCAAAATTTATATAAAATTTACATAAATAAACGACTGAATTTTATTGGACATAATAAAATATCATAATGGACGTTACGTAATGTGAAGGGAACGGATGCTAAAATGTTCATTTCTCTCATTTTGTGATTATTATTTAGTTTGAATTTCTTTCCTTTGAGTTAAAATCTTTTTTTCCCATTATTTTATTTAACTCTATTCCGCGATTAATACGATGTCATTTTGTAGTAAAAATTAAATCGCATTATGTGTCAAAACTTACAAAACGATGGCATATTAAATGTGGAATAGGATTAAAACAAAGTTACTGGAACAGAAAATCTGGCTTCCTTCCGTACACTCCAAAGAGTTATAATTCAAAACTATATGGTAACAAATTATCATCCCTTTCTTTTTCTATTTTAAATACATAATACTTAGTTTGTAGAGACAATGCTCACAAATTTTTATAAGAGAATCATATGAGCGTAAGGATTCAATTACATAATTTGAAAGAAATATGTTTTAAAACTAAGGCACATATTTAATAAGAATTTAAAGTAGAATTTATTTGGTGAACTATAATTTGTTGAATAATTAGAGCACTAAAGGGTTATTATATTAAAGACTTAGAGATGATAGATTCGCATATGCCTAACTTTTTGAAAACATTTTAATTTAGTGCCTAACTTTTAAATTTTAATTTATTTTAAAGCTTACAAATCTTGTAGTACACAAGTCAAAGCATTTCTTATATTAGTAACTTGCTAATATGCTAATGGAGTATGCTTTTATGGAGACTTAGACGTATTATGTTACTTTTATTTTAAGATCAACCCTAACTTTTTTCCTTATGAATCATCACTCTTCTCAAAATTTTCATCCTTAATTTATTATGAGCAATCTTTTTTGTTGTTTCTTAGTAATTCACGAAATTTTATTCTTTATGATGTATAGTTGCATTTAAAAATATGTGGATTTTCTCCTCTACCTTGATACATAATGAGTAGATGGTGGGAATATTAAGGAACTCGCTAATTCTATCACTTATGGGGAGTTTACCTTTAATGCAAGCCATATTATGAAGGCAACTTTAGGATTATGTTAAGAGAACCACCTTAACTTGTACTCCCTCCGATTCATAATAAGATACGTTTTAGAAAAATACACGCTTATTAAGAAAGTTAATAAAATTATGGATATATCCTTATTAATACTCCCATAAAATTATCTCAGTAATCAGTATCTTAAATAAATTGTGAGAAAAATTGCCTTGAAATTGTGATATGTATAATTAAGATGAGAGAGAAATGAAAGGTTAATTTTAGAAGAAAAGTTATAAACATGCATACAAAATCAAAAATGACACTTATTTTGAATAATTAAAATGTATCTAAAACAACTCTTATTATGAATCGGAGGGAGTAACATTTAATCCGTAGAGTTGGTGATCTCAAGAGTTTACAAAAGTCATTATTAAAGTTTCCGTATATATTTAGGACCAAATTACCTTTTGCTGCTCTTTTGAGTTGGATCATTTGTTGAGAATTGAGGTGGTTAATCAGCTTGTAGGCAAACTCCTAATGCGATCATCTCTTGTGTATATCACATCTACTGTGGCATTGCTTAGGATAATGTTGCGCAAGGAATTTAGTTTATGATTGTTCTTTAAGGGACCAATGTTTCATCCCAAAAGCTTATGGACTTCCATTACTAACCCTAGTTTTAATGGGACCTTTGATAATTATCAAGAGCTTCAAGATTTGTGATAGAGTTCATGATAGGTTTAGATTATCATACGTTTTTTGGGTGCTTAAGTGTGTTTTTAATTATTTTTTAAGATAATTATCATGTATATAGGCTTAGAATCATTTTATTTTTAGTGTTTGTATGTGTTATAAGTGCTTATTTGGTTTACAGTAAGAATTTGATTTTAATTTTATGTTTTAAGAGTTGTTTGATGTGTTTGTGAGTGTTTGAAACCAAGAAATTATAGAATGGAGAAGGTGTTGGATGTATCCAAGTTGGCACAATCATGCATGGCGAAGCTAAGGAATGTTGCATAGTTCTCTGTCATAATTATGACACCATGCACAATCGCGATAGAGAAGGAGGATTCAGGCAAGTCACGATCATATTAATGCATGCTGAATGCACCACAAAATAAACCTAACTCTGCATAATTAATTTTGTAGCAGTGGTGAGTTAGGATCGTATCCACAAGTTCTTATAGCTTTTGCAATGAAGGAAATCAATTTTTAGAAAGGGGGTTGGTTGGATGCAAATAACAAAATACAAGAAAATAAATCAAATTAAATAGCATCAAAATGTGAAAATTCATGAATGAGTTTAAAATCTAGTTCGAGGTTCAATCTCAACCTATGCACAAATAAACATACTTCATTGTCTTGTTATTCTCGTACTTCTCTTAGAAACTATTAATTGTAGGCTAACAACAAGTTCTATTAAACCTGATTTTCCTTAAGTCGTATTTAATTAAAATAATTTATTTAAATAAACCTAGCTATCAAACAATCTAGAACAAGCTCTCTAGATTTAATGGGACAGTCACATTAAGAACTGGGAATATAGATTAATCTAGGCAACAACCATACAAGCTCGGATCATTTAACCTATATTACGTTATCCTTATAAAATGTCATGATCATGAACGGTATTTAAGTGCATCCATAAATACATATTATTTAAACATATTTTTCAAGTCTACCTCTAAATTGCTCAGTTTCCAAAGGTGATGAATGTTGAATGATCGTAAGTTGAAGTGTTGAATGTTGAATTCTTGCTATGGTTTTTGAAAGTGGTTCATCTTTGCTTATGACTATATATTCTTAGAACATGTGGGAAATAAGTAATGTTTTTAGGCCTACGATTTTGAATGTGATGTTTTGCCTAAGGACGGTCAAAAGTTGAGTGTGAGAGAAATTGATATGTGCTTAATTGATTATACATTTATTCCATAATTGATTATACATTTATTCCATAACAATTAGTGATTAATGATATGAAAATATTTAAGAAATTCACGTGAGTTCAAATTTGGTTTTAGGTTCAATTCAGAAGCAAAAAAACTAAAGTGAGTTGAAAGCACAATCTTTGAGTTGTCTTTTTGAGATTCACACTCACTTGTCTCCATGGAACAAGAAGAAGAAGGATTAGAGCAAGAGAAAACAAGAAAATGCATAAAGATGAAGAGCGTACATTGTAGAAAATTAAGTGAAGTCATGAGAATGCAAATCACAGCCATGACACAAAGTGTCACGGGCTTGACTAATGATGCACAACCATGACACAACATGTCATAGTCATGACTCACCTTACATTGGTGTGACTCAAATAGTCACACCTATGATTTAAAGTCACGCCAATGATTCAACATATCATGGTCGTGACTTTTATACATATGATGCCTGAAACCCTAGTTTTTAATATAAATAGACATGTGATGGCAGAGAGAGGATGAAATGTTTTGGTATGTTCATTTTGGAACTGAGAGGGCACTTTGGGAGACAACAATGAAGAGGGCAATGGAAGCTCTCAACCATGAGAGATCCATGGAGAGGTAGACATCTCGACGCTAGTTCAGAGATGCAATCGACGCCAACGACCGGTTTAAGCATTTCTTTCATTGTTTATTGTTCTTTCTCTTACGAATTGATTATGTTATCATATGTTTATTGTTTAGGTCTTATGTAAGAATGATTGAATGCTATATTTGGTTATTTTTATGTAAGAACTCATTGCTAGAATCGAATACAATACATAATCATTGTTTTTTCGATTAATTCGTAGCGATTAATGGTTTATAGTCATTAGGGATAATATAACCTAGGTTAAATAATCCAAGCTTATGTGATTGTTGCTTATATTGGTTTGCTTTTCTCACTCGTAAGGCAGCTATCTGATTAAACTTAGAAAGTGTCTCCTAGGTTATTTGATAGCTAGGGTTAATTAACGAGCTCTTCTTAATTAACTATGACTTAAGGAAAAATTGAGATTAACAAAGTTTGTTGTTAATCTACGATCAATAGTTCAAGAAGAGGTAAAAGAACAACAAATCAATGAAATATGTTTAATTAGAGTTTAGGCTGAGATTAAACCAAAGAATCAAGTCCCTAACTAATTCATCACTTTTCATTATTTTTACATGTTTTCTTTCATTTTTTGTGTTAGTCTAGTTTTGTTGTATTAAACCAAAAACCCCTAAAACCTAAACATTAATTATTTTTGTTTCATAAACTTCACATATTTTATGTGAGATCGACCTAGACTCACCATAACTACAGTAGTAGGTCTAGTTTATTGTAACTAGCATTACGATGCGCTACTGTCAATACTAAAGATTGATTTGAATTAAAATAAATAATTAAACTTGAAATAACTAATAAAACGAAACAAGTAAATAATTAAACTACCAGTAAAATAAGGTTGATCAGAGTTAAAGATAGGAATTATTGTATCCTTGTTTTGTCTTCCCTTTATCTTGTTGATCCATTATGCTCAATTCTAGATATCTTAAGGTTTTGATCAATGTCTCTCAAAATCTAATTAAGTAATCCTAATTGAATTCAATAATAATAGAATTGTAAACTCTCAATTTAGAAGACTACTCCTAACTATTCAATTAGATTTCAAGCAATCCTGAAGATAATTAATTCACAATTAAGTTCTCTCTTCAATTGTTAATTAATCTGATAATTGTAGGTCTATTAAGCTACCAACTCTCATTGTGGAGCTTAAAACATATAACTTGATTCTCTCTCTCAATTTATTACCAAGTATACACATAACAATTATCACAAAGCATTAATAGATGTATTGAATTCAATAAAAATAAAGTTCAACAAAACAATTTAAGAACAATCTTTAATATGGATTTAAAACCCATAATCATGTTAAACATCATAATAATCCAAATAAACGTCCAAAGCAATGAAAGTAAAAAAAAAAAAAGAAAAAGAAAGAAAAACTAATTAGAATCTTGATCTGAAAATATGGAACTCTCTGAAGCTCTCTTAATGTCTCCCGTTATCTTCTTTGAATCAAGTGGTTGCTACCTTTTTTGATGTTTTTCTTGTATTTAAATAACACTTGAGATTTCTAGGGTTGTTTATAGGATTTCCCCGCTTAATTCAATTTAAAAAATAGCCCTAAAACGTCAAAAATAAAAAATTATCGTGGGCTGGAAACACCATTCTCATGATGGTGCCTTCAAGACTTGTCCCTTTTTGTCACAATCGTGCATAATGCCACAATCGTGACAAAGGCTCCATGGACGTCAACCTTATGATCGTGACTAGCCTCTAGGCATTAAGATCTTCTCTTTTCTTCACATTCTTGTTTTGATGGAAACATAAAATTAAGATCAAGTTCTTTCTATAAACCAATCAAACAATTAAAACAGATATAAGCATTAACAAGAACATATTTCTAAGCCTATACACATTATAATCATCTAAGAAAACAATTAAAACACAGTTAAACGTCTAAAAAAACATATCAACCATATACAATATTAAGGAGCAACTATGGACCAATTTCAACAACTTAAATTTTTCCGACATTATTGCAACCAGATGGGGTTTGGTTTAAAGCTAAGCGAATCAATTGTAAATGTCTTGGTTCTTTAATAGTTTCATAAACATTTCAGCTATTAATGGGATCTAATGTCATTAGATCACTTGATTTTGTAAGGCTATGCCTCCATTTTCGAAATACAATTTATTTAATTTTCAAACAAAAATCCATCTTGAGAGGCGCATTCTCGTGCTTTATACTACTAACTTTAATTTCATATAACACTTATGCTTTGGCTAACTTATTTTCCATTTTCTTATTTTCTTTCATGTATGAATCCAACACTTTTAGAGAGTAATGTTTTGTCAGGCTAAGTGAGGTTATAATCTATGGTTTTGTTAATAACAAAATAAATTTGTACTAATCAATTTTTTGTGATATTAGAAACTCAATTATCATAGGATCAAATAAATTATGAAAGATCAAATTCAATGGAAAGAAGTGATCGCTAATTAAAAGATGAACAAAATGAGCAAAGTGAAATATAAATAAAATTCAATAGAGCTTTAAAATCATTCCATATGTATCAAATCATTAAAAAAATTTTATAACCCTATCTTAATTAGCACTACAGCCTGAGAGCTGCTTGATTGTGTTTTTTTTTTTAATTTTTGATTTTGATTGTTGATATGACTTTTGAAGTTTAACTTAACCTATATGGGAGATGGGTTGATCTATGTTAGGTCTACATAACCTATGCTAGGAAAATGGGTTACAGAGAAGTAAAAAAGTGAGGCGATTGATAGTGGCGTCTTTGCTGCAAGTCCTAACGGAGCTAAGAAGAGAAGAAAGTGAGCTTTTATGTTACTAAGCAAGATTGAGCTCCCGAAAATGTTCAACAGAAAAATTACAAATGGTTGCAAAAAATCTTATCTTAATGTACATAACAAAGGGGCCCTGCCACAACATCGAAACACCCTATGGCAAGTTAGTTTCTAGACATGCAAATGAAGTAATTACCAAAGCAGAAATGTATAAACAATATTACAAATCTGGAATTCAAGAGGGAGATGGCTCTGCTCCGTCATGGAGTGCACAACATACAGTGGCTTTGTGATGACCTTGATATACCCTAATATCTTCGCCAGTAGACATAGACCACAGTCTCGCAGTTGTATCCGAAGAAGCTGTGCGGAAAAGAAGCAAAAAGCATTTCAGGAAATACGTCAGTGCAATGTGATGGTTTCTAATGCAGCATGCAAAACCTGCCACCAAAGGATGTGAATGAAGAAAAGAAAGAGAAACAACCAGCTAGTCCTGTGAAAGTAATATCAATATTTGCTGCCTCAACAAAAATAACACCTTTTCCAATATATCAGTCCCTTTAGGTCTTCCTAAACATTGAACTACTTAGAAAATCATGCAGAGCACCTGTTATAATGTAGGCACCATCAACAGAGAAAACACAGTCCCAGACCCAGCGTTGATGACCTAAGACAACATCAAAAATTGAGATAAGCTTCGCTACATTTTGACAAATCTATCTCATATTTCACTTTCCTACCGGTTAGTGTTTTCTCCAACGTGAAACCATCAACATTCCATATCTTGACAGTACGATCAGATGATGCAGTAGCCAGATATCTAACAAGTAATGTTGATCATATAGTCAGACATCTCACAGCAGCTAGGCAACTGAGGAAGCACAACAGACAAATATAAACAAAAAGCTTTACTATTACAAGGAAGCAAAACCTGTGGGGTTCACAAAACTCCGGCGAAAGAAGACATTTAAGAATGTATCCATCATGAGCTTGCAGCTTATGAAGCGGCTCAAAATTGGTCATTGTCTGCAAGATAATAATTTGAGGAGATGACAATGCAGCCAAATTTCACACAAGTATTGCCAGACTGTCCCATATCAGTAACTACCTGAGTCCCACGGAGCAAGCGCCAAACATAGCAAGTTCCATGATTATTAGCAGCAACTACCAAGCTCCCATCCCACATCACTGTTAGAGATCTCACGGCTGTATCCACCTCTGGTACCTGGGTAAATAGTCTCAATATCCCCGGATAGACATCTAAAATTTGCAACATCAGTTATACATGTACTGAAAACAATCAAATCATACCAATTCACAGCTGCAAGAATTTGCAGTCAAATCCCAAACACGAATATTTCCATTCTGGTCACCAGATATCAGCTCAGTCTGCCAAAAACAGAGATGTTGGTTCCCAGAAGTACGGTTATATTAAACTGTTATGTTTGGAGATGGCAAGTATACAGACACCCTTGCTAATTATACTCAAAACAAGGTGAACAATCAAACCTGGGTGATGTTAAATATACACAGATAGACAACCAGTTTCAATTAGAGATAGGAAAGATAGATAGATCATACACCAAATAAACATTTGTCTTAGGGACTAGCAAACAGGAGATACCAATGGATGTCAACTCAAGTTCTGAATCTTGAGACACTGGAAGTTCCTAACCTACTCAATATTAATCACAAACCTTAAGATAATCTAATTATCAAAAATAACTTCTTAAAAGAAGCAAATGGAAAAATGAATACCTAAAAAAAATTTAGTAATGTGGAATGAATAGTAATGTCAATCGTGTGGTGAATAGTGATATGTAGGAGTAATGCCACTCTGTTGCTCATGTATCACTGGGTGTAAAGCCATGGGTACCAACTAGCAGAACTCTTTTTTTGGTTCACTTGGCAGCTTCTGAAATGATAGTGTTAGAGTGTCCCATATTGCCTAGACATGAAAATGTTAAAGGGTTTATAAGTGGTAAAGGTCAACTATCTAAACAACTAGTTCTAGTTATTTGGACAATAGTTGACCCAAGCCCAATTCTTGTTAGTGAGCTCTACACTCTACCCATATTAAAAATTCAATATGGTATCAGAGCAGATTTGATTCGGATTATTAATTTCCTAGTTGTTCGTCTGGATGTCCAATCCCAGCGGTCCGGTCCGGTTACCACTGCGTATATTTCAAGTGACAACTGGATATCCAGGCCCAGTTGCACTTGAGGGGGAGTGTTAAAGTGTCCCATATTGCCTAGACATGAAAATGTTAAGGGTTTATAAGTGGTAAAGGTCAACTATCCAAACAACTAGTTCTAGTTATTTGGACAATAGTTGACCCAAGCCCAATTCTTGTTAGTGGGCTCTACACTCTACCCATATTAAAAATTCAATAGATAGAATGACATATACCCACAACCTTTAGTACCCACAGCTTCATATTTAGAAATCAAATAGATTGACTATGTTATTAAAACTAAGAATTTACCATCTAGGACTTGAGTTGTGGCTCGCATTATTATCGAGAGGATGCTTTACACCAAAGCTCCTGACAAAGGGGACTTTTTCATGTAGGGCTACAACCAGATGAATTGATGGCCTAAGCCTTTCGTTAACTTGGTCTTGCCTAGTCAATATTGTATGACGAAAAGCTCGGTATAAATGACTTTGCAATACTCTTTTCCATATAGTCAAATAAAAGTGCCTGTCCGTGGACATGGTCACACTTGCTGAATCGCATTAAGTTTCATTTTACTTTAAACTCGCTATTTATGTGTGTGTATTTGCTATTTTCACTTAGACTAGGAAGCATAGTTGTACAAATTCATTTTCAAAAGTAGAAAGAATTAGGAATAAGCAACCTCACACTCATGAAAAATACACCATGAACTACAAATTGCAATAATTTCATAATCCATTCAACCAGTTAAAATTTTTTGATTCGAAATGAAGAAAAGAAAAGGGATTTTGCTATTTCTCTCCTTAAGTTTTCAATCTACCTCACGTATACTTCAAGAATATAAGAGCTAATAGATTCACACTAACCAGAAAGGATTTGCATTTGATTCTAGCTATTACAGATTACACATTGCAAAGCTAACCTGATTTGGGTGCAATACAACAGTATTGACAGCAGCACGACTTTCATACTCCCTCTGACAGCCAGGTGCCCTGCATTTGGGTCATCGTCGAAACGTCAAAGAATGATATAGAAAAGCAAAATCCATAACAGGAGAAGGTAAAAGGTTATGTGCAACATTCAAACCAGCAGTGTGGAAAATTTACCTCAAATCCCAAATCTTTACTGTGCCATCTTCAGACCCTGAATACATCCAGTTACCATCACATTGGAAGCCCACAGCCATAACGTTGTTTGTATGCGAGTCATAGCTCATGACCTGCAATGCAAACACACATCAATTGCTCTAGAGAGAAATGATGGTAGTTTGTGAAAGGAAATTTCGCACAAAAGGGCGTGAGAGGTAATACATGTTGAGGACTATTAGAGTTGACATCAAACAAACGAATGTTAGGATTACCAGCTGCTGCCAGATACCGCTTATCTGGGGTTATCTCAAGTCGATTTACTTGCTGCAAACATCACATGGACCACGCAATGAAGCAAGATCATTAAAAAAAAAGAGAGAGAAACTAGCAAGCAAAAACTAATTGTGCCATACTCGAGTTATCCATCACTAAAGACAGAAACAGAAAAGCAATGAAGCAATACCGAATCTGGGTGTTGAATTGTACGATAGCAACGGCCACTTTTGGCTTCCCAGAACCTGATAGTGTGATCATAGCTAGCTGTCGCAAGAATCACTGACGGTTGTGTCATCAAAAAGGAAAAAAAAAAAAGAAATGGAAGAATATACAGAAATGAAGAGGGTAGGAAGAAACTTAAAGCTTTCTGGGTAACAGATGATTCTAAACTGAAAGCTTTGTGGGTAACAGATGATTCTAAGGGGTTGGGCTCTTTTATGTTATTAAAACCTGCTAGAAGGAGAAATCAGCCTGGACTATGCTCTTCAATCGGGTTTGAGGGAATATGTAAGCTAAGGAAACCTAAAGAGAATAGGATAGGAAACAAGCTGAAGCTGATATCAACATTTTTCAGGATCTTCAAGACTGTTCACGGACTCGGCTGCGAAGAAGGGTATCGTGCTTCCAAAAGCGTCAGCGGAGGCAATTGTATTGAGGAGAATTATAATTAGAGAAAGTTAAATATTGTCATGATTTTGAGAAGAGACTCCTCCATGGATCTTAATTTTTTTTAATAGTAAATGTTAATGTTATATCATAATTTAATTTAATTGTTTTTAAAATATTCAGAATTAAAATTTAATATTTTAATAATATTTAATTCAATAACTCGTGGAGATTTTATTAAATAATTTTATTTTAACTTCTTTTAAATAATCAAGTGAGTTATTGTAGTAGTTCGAATCACCAAACTTGTGCTTGTATAGGTTGATGTGTAATATGATTTGTTGCATGAGTTCTTTATGGAAATTCTCCTTCTTTTCTCTGTGTCCTCGAATATTCTTCTGGTTCTTTTATCTTAAATAAAAGCCAAGTTTACCCAGAAGCATCAAGTCCTAGTTTTGTTTGGTTGGAATTGATAAACAAAATAAAGTAAATTTGAATTATTGAAAGCAAATTATATTTAAACAGTGAAAAAATAATAAGATTGATGAATGTATTTAGAATCTGGCTCTTGATTTAATCTCGGGCTACACACAGTTGAACATACTTAATCATCTTGTTGATCCCATATCTCTCTTAAAAACTATTCATTGTAGGTTAATAATAAGCTCTATTAATATCAGTTTTTTTTAAGTAGTGTTTAACAAAAATAAACTATTTAATTAAACATAATTATCAAACAACTTCAAATAAACTCTCCAGATTTTGTAGGACAATCGCATTACGAACTAAGAAAATGAATTAATCTAGGTAATAGTCATATAAGTTTGAGTCATTTATCCTATATTATGTTACCCATACTGATTCAATACTGGCAAAAAAAAGTCTAATAACAAGTTCACCAAACCCGATCTTGCCTCTCTTTCTCTCTCTAGAGTGCAAGTATTAGTCTGCCGATGGTGTGCATGTGCGGTGTGTGAAAGTTTCGTTTTTTATTTTTCAGTGACTCGTATTTCAGCAGGATGGATCAGGAGGTTCAGAATCTTTCTATCCAGGAGAAGGAAAACAACGAGTTTGTGATTCCAGCAGAAGAGGTTCAATCTGATGAGATTAACTATGACTTGTGTTTGCAGGGTAAATTGGTTGGAGAACGTTTGGTTAATGCAGAGGCTTTGGAAAGGACATTATTGAGTCTTTGGCGTCTGATGAGAGGAACATTCATCAAACCACTGGAACAAAATAATCTCTATATCATACAGTTTTATCACCGTGTGGATCTGAAGAAGATATTAGCCGGAGGTCCGTGGTCATTCAATAAATGCATTTTACTAGTCCACCAGTGGAAGGAAGGGGAGAACCCAGCTGACATAGAGTTCATGCATATTGATGTTTGGGTTTAGTTTCATGGTTTACCACTGGGTTTTGCTTCGGAGATGTTAGCAAGAAACATAGGGCAACTTGATGGGCACTTTCCTTGAGTACAATTCCTCTCAGCGACGCAACTCATGGATCAATCACTTGCGGGTTCGGGTTCGGGTTCGGGTTCGTATTAATGTGAGGGAACCTTTGATGCGACGGAAGAGCATACGCAAACAGGGTGGAGACTCCATAATGATATCGTTTAGTTATGAGAAACTGCCACTTATCTGCTATTTGTGTGGTATCATAGGCTATAGTGAAACTCACTGTCACAAGCTATTAGAAAGGCCGGAGGAGGAAATCGTCCGTGAGTGGCCAGAGGACATTCAAGCGGAGGTGCAATTTCGGAATGCTAGGCGAACGGTACAGTGGAAACGAGATCTGGGAGACGGTTTTGGTGCTGATTATGCAGCACAAGATCAGGGGCTGAAATCTTCACAATCTACAGCGCAAAGCTCCCGAAAGATAGGCAATAATTTCTCTTCTGTCCCCAAGAAGATAATGTTTAAATCTACATCTGATTATGGGGTACAATTGGGCCATAATTGTGAAGCTGTCAGTGGTAGCTCCAATAGCAAAAGCCCGATTATTAGTGTTGAGTAGCATGAGAAAGAAGCTATTGTTTTGGATATTGAGGAAACGAAAAAACGACCTCGACAAGAACACAATGCAGAAAGCTCTGTTGAGATGATGTATACGAGTGACTCAGATTTGCCTCTAATTCCACATTATATATCAACGGCCGGTCTGGATATGTAGACCCGCCGAGAACCATAAGTTACTTAGCATGGAATTGTCGTGGCCTAGGCAACCACAGGACAGTTCGAGCTTTGAAAGACCTAGTTAGGGATAATAAGCCTCGCATTTTGTTTTTGAGTGAAACTATTGCAAACTCTACTAAAATTGATGAAATAAAGATTTTGTTAAAGTATGATTATTGTTTTTGTGTTGATCGGGTAGGTCGAAGTGGTGGTTTAGCTATGTTTTGGAGTCAGGATGTTTTTGCTACTGTTGCCGGTTTTTCTAACAACCATATTGATCTTTGCATCGAGGACCCAAACATTCCCAAATGGCGTCTTACAGGTTTTTACGGATTTCTGGAGGCGCATAGAAAACAAGCTAGTTGGGCACTTCTTCGGTCGCTCTCAAGACTTTATAGCATGCCCTGGGTTTGTTTTGGGGATTTTAATAATATGTTGTCTCTAAATGATAAACGAGGAGGAGGGGCGTATCCTAGCTATCTAATGGAGGGATTTCGTCATTGCATATTAGACTGTAACTTCATTGACATCCCTTTACTCGGTTTCGGTTACACCTGGCAGAGAGGCAGACACACAAATTCACTCACACTAGAGAGACTGGATCACGTGTTTGCTAATGAGGAATGGCTAGCCACATTTCCATTTCATAGGCTACACAATTTGGTGAGCGTTATGTCGGATCATACCCCTATCAAACTAGTGGCTGAGCGTCACTTTCCTGTAAAGCGAACCAGGCGGTTTAAGTTTGAAAATAAATGGTTAACGGAGGAAGGTTTTCTGGATGTTGTATCAGAATTTTGGACTAATAATTGTGATTTGAATCTTATGCCCAGGCTTCAGAAATGTGGCACTAGTCTGCTTACTTGGCAAAAGCAACTGGGGAGCAATTTCACTGAGAAGCTTCACAATCATAAGAAGAACATGATTGCGGCACGGCAACAACACCAGTATTCGTTAATGGAGGTTCATAGAATTGCGCTTAATCGAATGCTGGCCCAAGAGGAAATTTATTGGAAGCAATGTTCTAAGGTGTTTTGGCTGCAATACGGGGAGGCTAACTCTAAGTATTTCCATGCGCAGGCATAAAAAAGAAAGAGATTAAATCACATCATTGAGCTCACTGATGATAATGGAAAACTAGTTTCTGACATTGGGGGGCTTAGCAATGTTATCTTAACTTACTTTACCCAGCTCTTTTCAGCTTCAGGAGGATCGGGTTTTCATCATTTTGCTTCCATTAATTCAGTGGTAAGCCAAGTGGATAATGATTATCTTTTAGCGCCATTACAAAAGGAGGAATTCAGGAGAGCGGTTTTCGACATGCATTCGGACAAAGCGCCGGGGCCAGATGGTATGAACGCGACATTTTTTCAAAAATGCTGGCATATTGTGGGGATATATAGTTTCAACAATTGTCGGACCTGAATAGAAAAACAGGAGTTCCCTGCTACTCTAAATGACGCATTGATTGTGTTGTTGATCCCTACAAAAGACACTCCGAGTTGCATGAAAGATCTTCGGCCAGTTGTGTAAGCGATCTAGAAGGGGCGATTGAATAGATTTTTAAGCTTTTTGAAAATTTCTACAATAAAATCAAAAGTTAATTCACACAAAAAACAATTTAAACAAATTTAAATAGAAAGAGTAGGGAAGAAGATCAAACACTGTTTTTATAGAGGTTCGGTGCTAAGACCTACGTCCTCTATCTAAACTCCCATTTAGGATTTTACAAATCACTTTATTGCACACTTTGTAGTTCAGTGTGAACTTTTTACAGTACCACTTGATTTCCGGCTCAAGCTATCTTTACACTCGATTTGTTTTTTGGCACAAATCCTACCTCACACGTTACCTTTCACTCATCACTCAAATTGTAAGAGAAATAAGATAAAGATTGAAGAACAAGTGCTCAATACAATTGTGTAACAAAATAAGAACAATAATGAGCAATTTTGGAGCAATAGAAGAGTATTTTCACTTGTATAACTTCCGTTGTCTATTCATCAATCATCCACTCTTTATACTTGAAGAAAAATAGCTGTTGAAACTCATTCTAGCCGTTGCATGATTGTTATGACCGTTCCTTAACAATCTCCTTTCCATTTGTGGCTAATGGACCGTTGGAATTAATTTATTGTACCCATAAGTCGACTTGTCGTCATGTATAAGTCAACTTGTGATAACATTTTTTGTAAAATTTCATCTCCGCTCTTCTATAAGTCGACTTGTGCTGTATAAGTCGACTTGTGGTCCTCGATAAGTCGACTTATGTACTATTAGTCGACTTGTGTTGACATATCTTCATATATTAGTCGACTTATGCTTCTCAATGACTTGTTGTTCGGATCTTGATGTATAAGTCGACTTATGCTGTGCAAGTCGACTTATGTTGGCTTCAACGGTAATATCCATCCAAATCTTTTATAATCCTCATTATTAATGTCACTTTCACTTATAAGGGAACTTCCATCTTGATTCTTCAATGATTAGTCACTTGCCCATCTTGATTTGCACAATTCTTTCATTGAATAATACCTGAAATAATTTCTTAACTAATTCTAGATATTTTATTATTATCAAAACATAAAGGGATTTAATTTGTTAACCACCATTGGTCCAACAATCTCCCCCTTTTTGATAATGAAAAAATATTTAAAAATTGAAAAGAAATTGAAGACGATGAATTTGATCAAGGTTTTTAATCCCTTGTCTCATTGGTTAGTTTGTCTCCTCCTTAATAGATAAATCAATGAATTTAATAAACGTTTAAAAAACATTGAAAACATGATAATCTCAAATTAAACACATCACATATACTCCCCCTCAATCAAGCCACAATTTCCAATATTACCACAATTTCCAATATTACTCCCCCTTTTTGTCATAATAAAAAATCAATATGAAAAATGGTCTCAAATGAAGTTTATAAACAAACACAACATCAAACACAAATAAGAGTAATAGTCATTACAAAATATATCAATCCAACAATTAACGCATAAAACACCACAGACACTAAAAGAAAACATAAAAGTAAATGTTGGTCAAGGCAAAAGTCAATACACATCATGATGAAGAATCATCATGCCTACACCCTAACTTCTTAAAAATCTTCTTAAGCATACAGTGTTGAGCATCAACCTTCTTCGCCAACGCACCAAACATACTCTGAATATTATCAACACGATCATTGAGGTCATCCAATTGCTCGTTGATTTCATTTAGCTCCTCGTGAGATACTTCACTCCTTCTCACAGTACTGGGCCGAGAGCTACTCGGACGATCCGCTGCCCTCTTATATCGTTACCTCGGAGGCACCTGCTCACCTTATAAATCAGACCAAGCTTCTCGACATGATAAGAGTAGACCCAGCCTTTTTCCACAGTTCTCACCAGCTTCATACTTCGCAAATTATAAGGAGTGAATCTCCAACTCTGAGGATGTGGATAATGTGCATAATTATTCAGATCACGCCTTTGTAACTGAGCTAGAGAAGAAATCAAGGCTGCATATGGCATTCCCTTATGCCAGACAAGTTTCCCTTTCCGCTGACCTCGTAATAAGCTGGCCTTTTTCCTCATCATTTGAATAATCAAGCTCGGATAATTGATTTTCCTCCCTTCTTCCATATGCCAAAGAATCTCCTTATCCAATGAAGTAATCTGATTGTTACTTGCCTTCTTTGGGTAAACAACCCTGTTAATCGCATAATGTAATAACCGATAATTTAAAGGCAGATCCATAGCTTCAAAAGGAGGGGAATGATTAGAACATAACTGACTAAGTAAATTAGCCCCTTTTTCTTCAGTATAGCCGAAATTTTCTTCGGCTTCCTCATCAGTTTCACCATCCTCATTCCTCAAAATGTCAAAATCAATAAAAGACGCTCTAGGCCGGGGACGGACTCCCCCTCTAGGCAATCTAAATAAAGTACACATATTCGCCTCACACAAGAAAATTTCCTTTCCACTTATTTTCGATTTCAGATAAATGCCATCCTCAACATTACTACCAGTCACAAAAAGATTCGCATAAAACTCCCTGACTACTTCTTCATAAATCTCATTCTGATATCCCAAAAAATCTCGCAGTCCAACATTCGCAATTTCGGAAAATACATCTATAAACTCACTATGGTCTAGTTCATTCCAAACGAATCTCATAGAAGGAATCAATACCTCGTTTTGAAGAACCTTGTAATATAGAGTTTGTGCGTCCCTTGACACAAACTTAGGTTCAATCGTGTCATCCTCCCTAGCAGCATCTCCCCTCGATGAAGACCCACGAACTCGTGGTCCATGGTGAACGCGGGGACCTTCTGGTTGAACGGGTTCTTTGCCTTTCTTTGAAGATTTTCGAGGAGCCATGGATTTGTAGAGAGAAGAAGAGAAAAATCGCAGGTTAGGGTTTGAGAAAGATGAAAGAGGGGTTTTTGAAAAAGAAGGTAGATTTGAAGATAAAATGAGAGGGTTTTTTGATAATGGAGGACGAAAATTGATGGGTAAGGAAGATTTGAAGAGATTGGAGAAGATAAGTCGAGTTGGAGAAGAAATTTCAGAGGTTTAAAGAGAATAGGGTTTCGGAGAATGAAAGGGAGAAAAGGGTTTTAAAGTGTCCGTGTAAATATAAGTCGACTTGTATACCTCATAAGTCGACTTATCGACCTTCATAAGTCGACTTGTCGAACCTTATAAGTCGACTTATACTCAAATAACTCCAAGTCCAAAGAGGTGCGTATAATATAGGTCGACTTATTGATCCATATAAGTCAACTTGTCTACTAGACAAGTCACTATATGTCAAAACTCCAATTCAGTCACCTTTCAGCCCAAGTGTAAATCATGATGAATGTATCTTCAGATGTGATTGCACATTTGCCTCATAATTTGACCATTTGATATATGAATGTAGCCAAAAACAAATTCAACCAAAAGAATTTAAATCACACATGCCTAGTTTCAATTTAATATTTACAAACACATCTTCCTTAAGAGGTTTAGTAAAAATATAATCTAATTGGTCACTAGATGATACATGCTTCAAGCAAATGTCACCTTTTAAACAATGATCACGGATGAAACGGTGTCTAATTTCTATATGCTTTGTTCTACTATGCAGAATTGGATTTTTGCTCAAACAAATTGCACTGGTATTATCATAATAAATAGGAATATTTTTAACTACAATACCATAATCAAGCAATTGATGTTTAATCCAAAGAACTTGGGCACATGCACTTCCAGCTGCTACATATTCAAATTCAACAGTGGAAATAGCTACACTAACTTGTTTTTTACTAGCCCAAGAAATCAAAGATGATCCTAAGAAATGACACAAGCCACTAGTGCTCTTTCTATCAATTCTACAGCCACCATGATCAGCATCACTAAAAGCATATAAGTCAAATGATTCGCAACTAGGATACCATAAACCATGATTAACAGTTCTACTCAAATATCTAAAAATTCTTTTGCAGGCACTCAAATGAGAAATCTTAGGACAAGATTGAAATCTAGCATAAAGACATGTGGCAAACATAATATCGGGTCTAGAAGCAGTTAAATACAAGAGAGAGCCGATCATACCTCTATAGAGTTTTTTATCAACATCTTCTTCGTGTTCATGTTTTTCCAAGACCACATTGGTTGCCATTGGTGTTGCTGCCACTTTGCATCCTTCCATTTTGAACTTCTTTAGAAGTTCTTTGGTGTACTTAGATTGATGAATGAAAATGCCATTTTTGAGTTGCTTGATTTGCAATCCAAGAAAGAACTTGAGTTCTCCCATCATGCTCATCTCAAATTCACTTTGCATTAAATCACTAAATTCTTTGCACAAAAACTCATTAGTGGCACCAAACACAATATCATCAACATATATTTGACAAATAAGCATATATTGATCAACATGTTTAATGAACAAAGTATTATCTATCTTACCACGAACATACCCATGTTGAGTTAGAAAGGTATTTAACCTCTCATACCACGCTCTAGGTGCTTGCTTTAACCTGTAAAGTGTCTTCTTGAGGTTGTAGACATAATCTGGATATTCATGATCTTCAAATCCCAGTGGTTGTTTGACATAGACTTCCTCTTGAATATATCCATTAAGAAATGCACTCTTGATGTCCATTTGATTTAATTTGATCTTTTTATATGATGCAAAAGCACATAATAGTCTAATTGCCTCCAACCGAGCCATAGGAGCATATGTCTCATTGTAGTCAAGGCCTTCTTCTTGATAGAATCCTTGAGCCACTAACCTTGATTTATTTTTAATAGCTTCACCATTCTCATCATATTTTATCCGATTTACCCACTTGACTCCAATAATAGTCTTGTCCTTTGGTGGAGCTTCCAAATCCCACACATTATTCCTCTTGAATTGATTAAGCTCTTCTTGCATGGCTAGAAGCCAACTCTCATCCTCAAGAGCCTCTTTTATGTTTTTGGTTCAACCAATGAGATAAACGCTGAATTCCTCATTTGCTCATAGACATTTCTCCTAGTCCTCAAACCATCATCCAAGCTACCAATGACTTGCTCCATAGGATAGTTCTTTGCTTTAGCCCACATTTTAATATCGGGTACATGATTTTCTTCATCTAACTTCAATTCCTCAATCTTGGACTCAATTTCTTCAACTTTATTTCCTGAATTTCCTGCATCATCATCAAAACAAACCTTTCTCGGAGGTGAAATCATATCATCAAATTTAACATGAATACTTTCTTCAACACATTTAGTCCTATTATTATAAACTCTAAAAGCCTTACTAGTTTGAGAATAACCAATAAACACACCAACATCCTATTTTGAATCAAATTTTCCTAGATTATTCTTTCCATTATTATGAATGAAAACTTTACAACCAAAAGGATGAAAATAAGAAATATTAGGTTTCTTACCTTTCCAAAGCTCGTATGGTGTCTTATTTTTGTCTTTTCGTAAATGCACCCTATTGATGACATAGCACGCGGTATTGATTGCTTCCGCCCAAAATGATTTAGGAAGATCGTACTCATTTAACATAGTTCTACTCATTTCTTCAAAAGAGCGATTCTTCCTTTCTACCACACCATTTTGTTGTGGAGTCCTTGGTGTTGAGAAATTGTGCTCTATTCCGTATTTGTCGCAAAGGCTCTCGAATGGTTCACATTCAAATTCACCTCCATGATCGGTTCTAATAGCAATAATTGAAAAAATTTTCTCATTTTGAACCAACCTACACCACTTAGTAAATTCGTTAAAAGCATCACTTTTATTCGCAAGAAATCTCACCCAAGTAAATCTAGAAAAGTCATCCACAATCACAAGGACATACAATTTTCCACTAAGACTAGCATGTCTAGATGGTCCAATCAAATCCATATGAACAAGTTCAAGAATTCTAGAAGTGCAAATTTCTTTCTTTGGTTTGAAAGATTCTCTAACATGTTTGCCTTTCAAACATGATTCACGCAAGTGATCTTTAACAAATTTTATCTTAGGCAAACCTCTTACAATGTCATTTTTTGAAAGCTTGGAAATTAAAGGTAAAGGAGCATGTCCTAATTTTCTATGTCATAAAAATGCATTTTCTTCTAATGTCACCAAACATTTTTCATTAAAAGAACTATCATCATGTAAATCGACAATGTAAGTATTTCCATGTCTCAAACCAATGAAAGCAACATGACCATCCTTCTTAACCATGCAATGTGATGATTCAAAAACTACATTAAAATTCATATCACATAGTTGAGAAACACTTAACAAATTATGTTTCAAACCATCAATAAGCAAAACATTGTCAATGGTAGGCAAAGGTTCCTTACCCACTTTACCAATACCAATGACCTTACCTTTATTGTTGTCTCTAAAAGTGACATAGCTTTGATTCTTTGGCTTAATTTCTGCAAATAGATTCTTGTCTCCACTTATGTGTCTTGAGCATCCACTATCAATGTACCAAGTGCTTGATAGTTTTTCATTCCTTGCTTGTACCTACAATAGAAGCATCCTTTCTTCTTATAGGTACCCAAGCTATTTTGGGTCCATTTTGGTTAGCTATATAAACCACATTAGGTGGTGTTGTGCTTTTTAACACCCAAATTTTCTTAACCTTAACACATCTCCTAGTACTCTTGCAAACAAGTTCTATATGACCATCTTTCAAACATCTAGCATATTGAGCAATTTTTCCATCCTCAGTAAAATTTGAAATTAAAGAACAATCTCTATCAAAAGGATCATATCCTATCCCATGTCTAGAAATAGAATATCTTTGCAAAGATAATAATTTTTCAAACTTTTTGTTTCCATTTGCAAATTTTCCAACCACATAAGAGAATTCCTTTCTAAGTCTATCAAGCTCACAAATTAGGTTTTCCTTTTCAACAAGACATGCTGAATGATCTTCCTTTGAACTATCTAAATCATCAATAGTCTCATACAAGACACAATTTTCAGCAACTAATTCCCTTATTTTCTTTCTTAATTTCTTGTTGATTTCAATAGCTTCTTCAAAATCAATTTGTAAAGCATTAAAGGAATCTCTAAGATCTTGATTAGTGAAAGTTACCTTATCTTCATCATTACTTATTGATGAGCTCTTTGCCATAAGTGCCAAGTTGTTTTCATCATTACTTTGGTATGCTTCCTCATCATCACTCCAAGTGGCTACTAGGCTAGCCTTCTTTTTTCCTTTGTCATATTTGTCATTTTTTCTGAAAATTTGATGTGGAGGATGAACTTTTGCATTCTCTTGCAAGATGTCTCCTTTTTCCACATTTCCAACATTCCTCATTGCTTTTCTTTTCGTCACAACCCTTGGATTTTCTTTCCATGGCAAATTTCTTCCTTTCTTCATTTCTTCCACCATTTAATTCCTTCCTCCAATTTTTGAGAAGACCTTTGAATTTTCTCAAATTTTTGGCGTACATTGCTATTTCTTCGTCTTCCTCATTTTTATTTATTTCTTCATCACTTTCATCAAGAGAAGAAACATTAGCCTTTAAAGCAATTGATTTTTTTGACTTACCTCTACCTCCTCTTGATTTGAGAATGATCTCATAGTTGATGAGTGATCCTACCAAGGCGTTGAATTCCAAATGATTGAGATCCTTGGATTCTATTATAGCGGTGACTTGTGAGTCCCATTCCTTTGGTAGTGAGCGAAGAATTTTCTTCACCTTCTCGCTATCCGTCACATGCTTTCCAAGGTTGCCTAATCCATTTATGATTTCTGCAAAACGATTAAGCATAGTGGAAATAGACTCACCTTCTTTCATGACAAACATTTCATAGTCATGGAGAAGCATGTTGATCTTTGTCTCCCGGACTTGGTTGGTTCCTTCATGGGTGATGCGAAGTCTTTCCCACATATCTTTAGCGCTGGTACAAGAATTAACTCGGTTTCTTTCCTCAACCGTGAGAGCGCAATAAATTAGCTTCATGACTTTCGCGTTGATATAAGCTTGCTTCTAGTCATTGTCGTCGTATTCCAGCTCCGTTTTTAACTCACCATTTTCTTTCAATGGTGCTTGTGGACCGAAGATAGTTATCTTCCAATATTCTACTCCCTCGCTTATAATGTGATACTTCATAGGATTTTTTCAAGATGAATAGTTAGTACCATTAAATAAAGGAGGGCGATTGTTTGTGTTACCTTCTTCCGCTAGGTTATTGCGTGCCATCCCTGGATACTTCTGCTCTGATACTAAATTGTAAGCGATCTAGAAGGGGGGTTGAATAGATCTTTAAGCTTTTTGAAATTTTCTACAATAAAATCAGAAGTTGATTCACACAAAAAACAATTTAAACAAATTTAAATAGAAAGAGTAGGGAAGAAGATCAAACACTGTTTTTATAGAGGTTCGGTGCTAAGACCTACGTCCTCTA
Organism: Erythroxylum novogranatense; assembly: GCA_029891385.1. Classification (NCBI taxonomy): domain Eukaryota; kingdom Viridiplantae; phylum Streptophyta; class Magnoliopsida; order Malpighiales; family Erythroxylaceae; genus Erythroxylum; species Erythroxylum novogranatense. The sequence continues at coordinate 83,717,090 of CM057229.1, read as the reverse complement.
CCTAAGCTCCCACTTAAGATTTTGCAAACCACTTTATTGCACACTTTGTAGTTCAGTGTGAATTTTTTACAGTACCACTTGATTTCCGACTCAAGCTACCTTTACACTCGATTTGTTTTTCGACACAAATCCTACCTCACACGTGACCTTTCACTCGTCACTCAAATTGTAAGAGAAATAAGATAAAGATTAAAGAACAAGTGCTCAATACAATTATGTAACAAAATAAGAACAATAATGAGCAATTTTGGAGCAATAGAAGAGTATTTTCACTTGTAGAACTTCCGTTGTCTCTTCATCAGTCATCCACTCTTTATACTTGAAGAAAAATAGCTGTTGGAACTCATTCTAGCCGTTGCATAATTTTTATGACCGTTCCTTAACAATCTCCTTTCCATTTGTGGCTAATTGGACCATTGGAATTAATTTGTTGTACCCATAAGTCGACTTGTCGTCATGTATAAGTCGACTTGTGATAACATTTTTCGTAAAATTTCATCTCCGCTCTTTTATAAGTCGACTTGTGCTGTATAAGTCGACTTGTGGTCCTCGATAAGTCGACTTATGTACTATTAGTCGACTTGTGTTGACATATCTTCATATATTAGTCGACTTATGCTTCTCTAATCGACTTGTGCTGTTCGAATCTTGATGTATAAGTCGACTTATGCTGTGCAAGTCGACTTATGTTGGCTTCAACGGTAATATCCATCCAAATCTTTTATAATCCTCATTATTAATGTCACTTTCACTTATAAGGGAACTTCTATCTTGATTCTTCAATGATTAGTCACTTGCCCATCTTGATTTGCACAATTCTTTCATTGAATAATACCTGAAATAATTTCTTAACTAATTCTAGATATTTTATTATTATCAAAACATAAAGGGATTTAATTTGTTAATCACCATTGGTCCAACAAATTGCTTTGTGTAATGTTCTTTACAAGATTATAGCCAAGGTAATTGCGAATAGACTCAAAACCCTTTTGCCTAGAATCATTTCTCCCATGTAGTCGGCTTTTGTTCCAGGGAGGCTCATCACCGATAACGTCATGGTGGCTTTTGAAATTATACATTATATGAGAAACAAAGGCAAGGGTAAGATTGGTGAAGCAACGCTCAAAATCGATATCAGTAAGGCATAAGATCATGTGGATTGGGACTATTTACGTTTCATTTTGTTAAAACTGGGGTTTGATAGGAAGTGGGTGGAACTTGTTATGGTATGTGTTACCACAGTCTGATATTCAGTTGCTTTCAATGGAATCGAAGTTGGTCCGATTATTCCTAAGCGAGGTTTGAGACAAGGAGATCTGTTGTCCCCGTATCTTTTCATCATATGTGCTGAAGGGTTATCTACTTTGCTACGACGACATGATGTGCGAGGAGACATACACGGAGCCACTATTTGCCCAGGTAGTCCTAGTGTATCCCATCTCTTTTTTGCAGACGACAGTTTCCTTTTCTTTAGAGAAAATGTAAGGGAGGGACAAAATATCAAACGAATTCTTGCTATTTATGAAGCAGCATCGAGGTAGGCGGTTAAATATCAAAAGTCAGGTATCATGTTCAGCTCTAACACTACTCCATCTGATCGGACTGGGATCGAGACTATCTTAGGAGTAAGTACTCCTCTTGACCATGGACGATACTTGGGTCTTCCATCGCTAATCGGGAGGCAGAAAAAACAGGTTTTTGCTTTTGTCAAGGATCGATTAAACAAGCGGATCATGAGTTGGAAGAACAAGCTCTTATCCAGACCAGGAAAGGAAGTTGTCATCAAGACTGTCGCCCAAGCGTTACCTGCATATTGCATGATTGTTTTCCTTCTCCCCCGAGGGACATGTGATGAATTACAAAAACTGATGAATGCCTTTTGGTGGGGATCAGGCACAAATAATAAGAAGACTATACATTGGGCCAGTTGGGATCATCTTTGTATGCCAAAGAAATATGGGGGTATGGGTTTTCGGGATCTCCATTATAACCTTGTCATGCTATGCAAACAAGCCTGGAGATTTATTGCTTTTCTAGACTCCCTTCCTAGCAAACTTTTTAAAGCAAGATACTTTCCTACAGGTAGTTTTTTGGAAACGAAGGATCGAGCTAATGCCAGTTTCATTTGGCGTAGTATTTTCGTTGCAAAGGATATACTGGTTCATGGGGTTCGGTGGAGACTTGGGGATGGCTCTTCTATTAAGGTTTTCAAGGATCTGTGGATTAATGATGCATATAATTTTTTTACCACTTCTTTCCCAATCCCCTCTTTGGAACATATGAAGGTGAAGGAACTTTTTAATGAGTCGGGTACAGATTGGGACACGCAACTGCTAGAAGGACTTCTTACGCCATATAATGTTGAACGCATTTCAAAAGTACCCATTACGCATACAAAGCCTCCTGATCAGCTGATTTGGCATCATAGTATGGACGGGCGATATTCGGTTAAATCCGGCTACCAACTGGCTTGCAAATTAAGTATGGATGTTGATAATTTTATAGTGGGCAAACATTGGAGTCGATTGTGGCAATTGGCTATTCCTCCTAAGGTGAAAGATTTCATATGGCGCTGCTTTCGGTGGTTTATACCATGTAAGGCTCATCTTAGGTGCAAAGGCGTCACACTCCCCTCTGAATGCGATATTTATGGTACCGAAGAAGACTTGAATCACGTGATGCTAGACTGCACTATAGCCAAAGATATCTGGCTGCTGGCGAACTTGCACGTTTCAACTCAGGGGATCGATGTTATGCTTGGGTATACTCTTGTCAACATGTTGGAATCGCTGTTAACCCGAGTATTAACTCTTCTATAAAGCATTTGGTCTCACTATAATCTTTGGGTTTGGCAAGGTAAGTTCGTTCCACCCAGCATGGTCATTAGTTTTGCTGACAATTTTCTCAAATCCTGGCAGGAGGCACGGAGGTGCTTTGAGAGGGTTAATGTATTAGATGATAGGTCACACACTATTACATCGGGATGGCGTCAACCTCCGGACGGCTTTTTCAAATGCAATGTCGATGCGGCTATCTTCAAAGAGCACAAAGCTACAAGCTTTGGTGCAGTTTTGCAAGAATCAAGGGGTGTTTTTATTGTTGCGTTCTCGGGTTATTCTACATCTTTACTCGATCCAGTACAGGAAGAACTTATCTCAATACGAGAAGCACTTTTGTGGCGGAAAAACAAACACATCGATCATGTTATAGTGGAATCTGATTGTTTACAGGCGGTTCAAGCAATCACAACATCTTCATTTAATTCCTTGGAGATTGGAATGTTGGCTTTCGATTGTCATACTTTTAAGCGACATTTCCTCCATTTGTCCTTCCAATGGACATGTAGGATTGCCAATAAGGCGACTCATTCTCTTGCGAGGTAGCCTTATTACATGCAAACCTCCATCACTGGGATACTATCCCTCATTGTCTAATTCCTATCTTACGTTTTGAACAATCCATATGCGATGCCCCTGATAGGGAAAGGCTCGTAGGATTTGGGTATGCAGGGTAAGCCTGTTGGCTTGGGTTAGTTTTTAGCCTTTCATTGTTGGGTGCTCTTATGGTTTTCGTAAAAAAAAAAAAACTATTACGTATTATATTCTATTATGGCATTGAGTTCATACATAAATAATCTATTGAGAATGAAAATATTAATCATTCATAGATGAATATTCAAAACATTAAGCTAAGAATAACATACAAAATTTCTATATAGATAGAATCAACAATAAAAGATGTAGAAATGCCCAAATGTATTCTTCGATTTCGATTTTCCCTACGAACCAGAAGGAAGAAGATTAGCCCTCCATAGATCCTAAAGATGTAAGAGTCTTGCCACTTTTATGTTCCAAAAATAATTCATCATTCTTTTGGCCGCTCAAATGTCTATTTATAGCTAAAATTAGGATTTTAGGAAGATACACAGTTAGATACATGGTTGTGTATCCAACTATGCATCACAAAAACATCCATTTCGAATTTATACAAGGCTGTGTAAGTAGATACACAATCGTGTATCTTATAGGTCATGTTGAATTCTTTATTTACTTGAATTTTCTTGTCTCATCTTCACCCTAATCCATCTTCTTTTTGTTCCACAATAACAAATGAGAATGAACATCAAAAAGATGGCTCAAGGAATGTGGTTTTAACTCATTCTAGCTCTTATGCTTCAACTTGTACCTAAAACCAAATATGAACCAAAATAAGTATCTTATGACTAAGTGTTATAGAGTAAATGTATAATCAATTAAGCACACTTCAGTAAGCCAAATTGCAGTACACAACAATCTTCAATTATATTCTAACTACTTGGAGCATTATGGATATACCACAAGTTAAGGAGTGAGTTCTAGCTGTCATTAGTGAATTTACATTGAAAGAATAGGTATTGCATGCTCTCTTTAGCTTTTCTACATAATGATCAACCATTTGCCAATATTTAGAGATTTTGTCAACTGTTTGAAGTTTGTTCTTCAAAGTCATCCATATGATTTTTAATGCTCAAGGATTATCGTGTTTGAACCAAACTATATTATTCCATGGGATACGATATGTTGTGCTTGTCAAGAATCATTTGCAAGTTATGTTTGTAAACTTTCCGGTGTTAGAATGCTTCCAGATAATGCTGTCATGTTAGCATGTTTCCAAATAACACTATCATCCTCATCATCAAGATGTGTAAGTTTTCCTATTTGATGTGTTCTAGTATGGGATAGCTATAAAAAACCTACTTGTTAATGAGAGCATCAGCTACTGAATGCTTAATTTGTATCACTGATTTTAGAGTGTGTGTGGAAGGTTGATTTTGTAATGGTCCAATTGATAACTAGTTATTATACCAAAAACTAGTATTTTTTCTATTACCAATCAGATTAATGGACTCTAGTCTGACTTTTCTCCTAGTTGACAGAATGTTCTTCCTAATCCAGGAAGTTCCAGAGGGAGGATTGTAATTCAAAATGTTATTGGCTCTAAGATAGTACCCATGTACCCATTTGGACCACAGAGATTGCTTATCATTGCACAGTCTCTAGAGCCTTTTAATCAACATTTTTGTGTTTAGAATTTTTGGAGAAATGATGTTAAGGACTCCTTAATCCTTTGTCTTGCAAGTGTCAATCCATTTGACTTTAACTTTGCCTCTAGAGTTGCTAATGCCAGCCCATAGAAAGTTCCTGACAATCCTGTCAATATGTTTGTTCACAAAAGCTAGTATTACCATATTTGTAGCGTAATACAAGTTTAATGAAGTAAGGACAGAGGAAATCAATTGTACTCTACAATTAATGACAGATTTTTGCACATCAAGTTAGAGATTCTTCTGTTAATTTTATCAATAAGAAAAGCATATTCTCTAAAGGCCATTATATTTTTAGAAATGGGAACCCCAAGATAAACCATAGGTAGCATCATTAATTTGAAGCCAGTGATAGATATTATACCGTGCTCTAAATGGTTGGCACTCATGGCAATAAAAATCCACTTTTTATGGTAATTAATATCTAAAATTGTAAGTCTTTTGAAGATCTTGAGGGTTAACATTAAGGCATTAATGGATATAGGATCAACATTTTCTAGGAGGATTAAATAATCTACAAAGTAGAGATTTGAAATCTTGAACTTCTTACACTTTAAGTGATATTTAAAAGTTTTGCTCCTCTCAATGACTCTTTTTAATACTCTGTTGAACACTTCCATAGAAATTGCAAATAAGTAGGGTAAGATAGGATCGCCCTGTTGACCTTCATTGATATGTGCTTAATTGATTATACATGCTTAATTGATTATGCATTTACTCCATAACACTTAGTGTCAGTTTATAGGCTATACACTACAAGTTCAGGCAATTAAAAATGTGTTGCTAAAAATTAATATAACACAATAGTTTTTAAAGTGTTGCCTTTACTAATATTAAAAGGCAATGATAATAATAATTTGTTGCTACATATAAGAAAAGGCAACAAAATTTTAAAAAGTATTGTACTAAAGTCTTATGTATGCAACATTTAGAATTGTTGTTATAGTTCTAATCACCTATTTACTAAAGGATATTTACTAATATTATTTTTATATAGCTATTTACTAATGTGTATTTACAATATAATTTTTTATTTACTAATAAGTATTAAGAATATGTCTAGAAAATTAAATTACCCACTAATTTTTATTAATTAGTAGAATTAAAACACATTACTCATAATTTTTTAAGTAGTAATTTTTAAAGCTTGACTAGAGGTTTTTTTGTTGAATCAGAGCACAATCGAGACTAATCAAACTCAATTAAATATATTATTTAATTTTTTAGTAGTAGTAATTTTATCTTTTTAGTGAATTCAAATTCATATTATGTTATTATAAAAAGAAAATTTGACAAAATAAATAAATTAAATGTAAAAAAGTAAAATTTAAGATAAAATTTAAAATTAATAGGAGGATTATAATTTTATTATTATAAATCCAAAATTTTTGAAGAAAATTTAAATGGATTAATAGAATAAATAAAGGGCAACAATAAGTTATTTGAAGAGTGTAAATACTCTCCTACATTAGAAGATAGCCAGAAAAATGACGACACTAAGAGACAATTAAACGAAAACAAAATAGAATGATAGTGTGCAAGGATAAACGACGAGCTTCAAATCAAAATGAATGACAACATAGGATGAAATCATGGCTTCGTTTGATTCGTTGACACTTTGCTAAAGGGGTCAAAGAACATGTCCATCCCTGCGCCCCCGGTCTACATATTAAGATTTTAATTCATTCCTAATTAGGCCTTTCATTCCCAATTAGGGTTGGGAGAACATAATCTTCTGGAGGTGATTATCTTCTCCTCTTGTAACCATCAAGTCAAAGGTGAGAGTGTTAGAGTAGTGCCCTGAAGGCAATCGCCTTTAGCGCATTTTGTACAAAGTTGTGTACACACTTTATGAATAAATAAAGAAAGGCATATTTCATTAACTTGCTGTTCATTATTTATGAATGGATATTGATCTATAAGCAAATTAACGAAGTCCATGATATATGACATAGCATGAAGGAAATTATGATGTGATGTAGCGCCCCCTTACCGTAGAGCATACACCGATACGCCCGTAGGTTGTACCGATACACACCTTACGATGAGGGTGCACTACCAAACAATCGATTCTATTAAAACCTCATGGCATCAATATAATCAAAGCAGTAAGATCACAATCACTAAATTTCAAAACCAAAGAGTACTTCTCATTGCATTCATAAATCCTAAATACAATATCTGGTCATAATTTATAACTACATATGTCTAAAATAAGCGAGAAGCTCTATCTAGGTCATCCCCAAAATATCCCAAAGGATCCCCGGTGACCGACACATGGGCCATGCTCCTCTTGAAACACACGGCGGAAAAGTCTCAAAATCGAGCTAGAGTCACCTACCGCATCACGAAAAATAGTCGCAATTTGGGTGAGTTTGCGAAACTCGATAAGTAACCATCATCGATGGTTTACCAATTCATGCATTACGCACAATTGCGTACAAAGCAACACATATCATAACTCGAAATTCACAACATCAAACTCACACATTGGCGGTTAGTCCATAGCACATTCATAGCATGAACACGCATGTATGCCAATGATTTCCGATTCATTATTAGTGTTGTGGTAGGCGTCGAGTTATCCATTTTCGGGCACATCACACGAATCGCGTTTTCGGGGTAGGAGAGCCCTCGGGTATACACTACAGCCCAGCACTAGGGATAGGAGAGCCCTCTGGGTATTCACTAATCCTTTTCACTTATCACAATTGATGAGCTTGTAGCTCCACTCGGATCGAGAATGTGCTCCGGTCCTGGCTATCGATTCTTGATTTCTAATCATGCCTAGCATGCTTTCACAATTTATACCGATATATCTCATGCAAATCATTTAATCGTAATCACAAATAATTCACATACAAGGCACATAGCACATTAGAGATTGAGAAACCAACTAGGTTACTCACCTCGAACTTCCAGAACTCTTTAGGAAGTCTCGCCTATGTCGACGATCGGCGATCCGCTTGAGCCGCTATATCAATCAAAATATACATAACATTATTCTGGTACCAATTCGACGCTTAATTATGCATATGAATCAAATCATGTACATACTATGCAAATTATGACATTTAGACCTAATTACGAATTTCCGATCTCAATCCTTAATTCCCGAACTAAATTTCTAATTTCCAAATTCAAAATCTCAAATTGAATTTAATCCATAGCCAATAGATCCTCGATTGCCTAAACCCCAAATATTAAAACCCTAATTTCATTATCGGTGAAATAACTTTCCTCATCATGGCGGCATCCCACGTCATGACGTGCGCATGCGTCGTCATTGCGACGTATGCCTTATCCTCCTCGCCCAGAACGCGATTACATTACGTCGCGGCGTCTGAAGCAATTCTGTTAAATCATGGCGTGTTCTTCTGCGTCGCGCGCGTCGCGGCGAGCAATTGCGAGACACGCCCGGAAAACCAGATTTTCGTGATTTGATTCAAATCCAGATTTTCTTCTCACAAACCACTCTAAATAAATCCATACATATCATACAACAAGTCTTTAGTTTCTATTTCATCAAACAATCAAATTCCCTAAATTTCAACCCTAAAACCACGAAAACCAACTTTGAAATCTTAAACCCAAATCCTTAGATTTTCATGTTTAATCCTCTAATAAACTCTATAAATCAACCAATCAAACTATATAAAATAAGTTAGAAGTAACTTACTTGATGAAGAACCTCAAATCTCCAAGAGAAATTGGTCAAGAAGAGGAAGAAGAGAACGAAGAAGAAGAAGCAAATGTCGTGGGAGAAGAAATTCAAAGATAGGGCATATATATATATATATATATAAAGACAAGGGCTTGTTTGGCTAGAATGCTTACCACCAGTCCGGATCCAAACTACCTCAAATCAATTTCAAATTCTAATTTCTTCCAAATTCTAATGGCTAAACCATAATTCCTCAAATCAAATTTCTAACCTGTCCGTGCCATAGGATAATCAATTTTGGAACCGGATATTCAATCAACCAGTCATTTATCAAATTTTTCAGTCCGGGCCTATTGCTCCGAAAATTCCAGAAAAATTCCTATAAATCCACAAAAATAGAAAACTCATTAGCATATACTCCAATTTCACAATTCAACTTCCCAAATCTCATTTCTAACTCAAATCAAATTCTCGAACCTAATTTGACCTAATTATCATACTTGCCCTAATCATTTCCAGATTTCATTTTACAATCTCCAATTTCTCATTTCTTATACCAATTAAATTTCTCACAGATCAATTAACCCAAATAAATTTCCAAATCAAATCGGAAATATGTCATACATGCATGTATGTACAAAGGCCAATTATACAATATACTATAATGCATGCACATGTACAAATACGAATGTAATGAACTGTACACATCCCATCGGTGACGGGATGTTACATGTGATCATACTATTGAGATTCCTATCATGTGCAATTATGTCAGTATCTAAATTATCCCTAGTCATAGGATTACTGAGACTGGACATCGGTAATCCGGAAAGACTAGCACATCTCAAGCTCCTTGATTTGATCAGCGGTGGATCTCGTAAGCTGTACATATGAGATATTTAGGGTTGAGATGTGGATGCTTACTAGAGGTAGTAAGTATATTGGTTGACCTGCTATGAGATCATCACATGGATGTACTATTCTAATGTCAGTGATAATCTCATCATAGCAATGGTGCAAGTATCCTTAGACTTGAGGTGCTCGAGGATATCTTAGATCTTGATTACGTGTTTTGACTCCATTCCTTGTTGCCTTGAGAGAGTCGCTCATAGGGTGGTGATTGGGTGCGACTTGAGGTATTGAAGGTAATTGAGTAGCCAATAGAGGATTCACCACTTCTGTGATAGCAAAAGATGATACCCATGGCCTCTTGTCAGGGTCATTACTTGGAAGTCTCTGGCCGGAGCACATATGTCATGAAGAATGTCTTCATTGACATATTAAGTAATGAGTCCCAGGACAAGAACTGAAATCACTTGGACTAGATTTGACGTAGTCAGTCTAGTAAGAGTTGACACATTGCCCATACTCATAACCAAGTGGGGTATAGCACGGTGAAAGGACGAATTGCACGGTAATTGTCTATGGAAAGGTTCGTGATATGGTTCATGATGAATACATGTTCATTCGTCAAACCAATTACTTTCCGGTCAATTGAGGGTCATGATGTGTTGCTAGATACCGCTAATGACTTGCTCAGATTAAGTGTTAATCTAAGTGGCCAACATAACCGGGAACCTAATGGGTCACACGTATAAGAGTGTCTTGGAGAATTAAGTAAAATAGTTTTGGACGAGTTCCAATATATGGAAACAAGCGGATTAATTGGATCCGATGAGATCGAGATATGTCCGATGAGATCGCGACATCGATATTCTTTGAAAAACATTTAGGGGTTTTCTCATATCAGGACCCGGTAGGCCGGTAGGACCGACTCCAGTGTGACTGGACCACCTCAGCATTAATATACATATATATATTATATTAATTAATTAAATAATATATATATATATATATATATATATGTTTTACGTGGATGAAGGAGGAGAGGCCTTAGCATTTTAACTTTAAATATATATATACATGTTGGAACGTGGAAAGGGATGAGAAGGTTCCATTTCATGCTTTGTCATTAGTTTCATTTAATGACTAGAAGACAAAGCATGGAGAATGGAAGAGCATGGTCGTTGGTTTTGATAAAAAGAAGAGAGGTTTTTTGAAAAACCTAAGAGAAATGTGATTTCTCATCATCGACCTTCATCATCTCTCAAACTCTTCTTCACCAAGGCTTCATCTCTTCATCATCTTTGGTTTAAAGCTCTCCAAGGAAAAAGGTAAGAGCTAGCACTCTTTACTTTGTTCTAGCTATTCCTGGGTCAAAGGGTTTGTCCCGGTTAGGTTCTCCGATCTCTGCGTGGATACCGTTAGAGACGGTCTCCTTTGGCCGTTATGGTTTGAGTTTGTTGTATAGGCACATGGATCCTGGATTTCGGGAAGGTCCCGGAATAAAATTTTTTGTTTTCTGCACCATGGGCATGTGATGCTCACACCGGGATTTTCCTACAGTGGTATCAGAACCACTTGTGTCGTATATAACGAACAAACCATGACTAGGTTAGAGTTGCCTATTGCTTGTGACGATGATGCATGTTGATTGTGTGAATTTTGAATTTAGTATAGAAATATAGTTTTCAAAATTTTCTTGCCCAGATATGTTCACAAGATGTTGTTGCATATGTCTGTGGAAGCTCGGAATTTATCAATGTGATTTGATATGGCTTTTCTAATTTATTCCCAATGTTCTGGTTGCTGTCTTTGTGCACATTCAATGAATAGGCATGCTTATAAATTCGAGAATAAATTGTAAAATTTTTTTTTTTGGATTTGCTTTCATCAACATGTCTCTAAGCTGTTTATGAATGTCTATGAGAATGGAAAAATGTTTTTGAGGTGATTTACTATTTATTTGAGAATTTATTATGTGCTGCTGGGAATAACTGTGTTCAGGAACACAGATTCTACATTGGCTTTGTTGCTGAGGTTGGATGAGTTTTTGTTGGAAATAAATCCTGAAAAAATTCATGGAACATGTTGTGAACATGTTGTAACCTCTTTAATGTTCTCAGAATTTATTGAAATTGTTTCAATGAGTTTTTCAAGCAAAATATGGAACTTGGCAGTTTTGAGAAAGTTGCTGGAGCTGTTTTGTTTGGAATGATAAATTGTGTATTTCTCAATTCCAATGCCTTGGATCATTTTTACTGTGATTAAAAATGTGTTATATTGATGTTGTATGCTTTCCAAATTGAATTTCTTGAAATTGGGTTTCCAAATATTTTTCAGATGTCAAATGTGTCACATTAGCGTCTCGTTAGTGTATTTCGTTGTCTTGCTTATTTTGGCCGTCACAAATTTTGTGACCAGTGCCGAAGTAATCTTGATAAAGTTTAGACTACCTAGAGATACTTAGGGGGATAGTTTGATATTCTCAAATTATTTGGAGATCTAAACGAATAAGAGTGTATTCATCAATTTCAAGTTTTTCATGTATAGTTTGACTATATATGGTAAGCAACAATGAAAGTATTTCATTGGTACATCATAATAAAGGATATTACACTTGGTATTGTGAATTGGAACTGCACGGATTGAGAAATTAGTCGATTAGATAGCAATTCCACTCGGATAAGTCGACTTACACATGCACAAGTCGACTTGTCAGGTACCTTTATAAACGCGTAAATCGACTTACACTGATAGTGCAAGTCGACTTGTTCGTGCACAGCTGCATAAGTCGACTTACACATGCATAAGTCGACTTACACATGCATAAGTCGACTTACACATGCATAAGTTGTAACACCCCACTCTCGTAAGACCCGAACCCGATATCGTTGGTGATATCCGAGTCCGTGTCCCACGAGAGTGGCGTACTACATCAGTCGATTTAAAATTCAGTACACACTTTTTTTTTCTTTTTGGAGCCATTAACTCCGCGTTCACACGGCAAACACAGTAAGTAAATAAAATCTGTATTCAAGATAAACCCGTTTCAGTTATTACAGTCATCCAGTAATAATTACAATCAGTCAATGCAGTAAAACATTAATACCAAATGGCTCAGTAAAAATATAAAGCCTTGTTATACAGTGATTTGCGGAATACAATTTACTAAAACACTAATGCAGACACGAACTGATCCCGACCTCTAACCTTTACTCGTCTACAGTAGATATACTCCGTGTCAGCGGGGTATTCTTGAGACTGAAAAAATAGATGCAAATTTTGGGTGAGTTTTGCGAACTCGGTGAAAACCATCATCGATGGTTCACTCGAAATCATGCATTCGCCCGTGGCGTCTGATCGATCAATAATAATCAATCACCAGTAAATAGTTCAGTAACAGGAAACCATTCACAGTAATTCATGCCATTTCACAAAAAACAGTACATGACACAGAACAGTCATTTATGCGAATGCAATGCATATGTGACTCTTTCCGATTATTGATTGTGCCCAGTGCTCGGTCGGTGTTCGGTGGGGACGCGTCGAGTTTCTCCCTCGGGCTCGTGGCGGTCGATGCTGAGATGAGAGCTCGAAGCTCTTATCAGTAAAAATAGCAACTTGGGGCACGTCCATTATCTGATCATGCAATTATGCATGCGATGCGATATCGATACATGTCCGGTGTTTGGTATAAAGCCCGTGTATCGATGAATCAATGATATGGCTATAAAGCCCAGTATAGCAGTGTTCAGTATAATGGCTATAAAGCCCAGTCTATCAATATCAGTATCATTCAGTACAGTAAAATCATATAATACAATTCACCTTTGCACGTAATTCACGTTAAGCATGTACCTGACGAAATTTGAGAAACCAACTAGGTTACTCACCTATTACTTCCGAGCTAATCTTAGGAAAGCCTCTGTGACGTCGGTCAATCGACGCTCCAATTGGACCTCTCCTATAAAGCTTTCAAATCTTCAATTCCTTTCAATTCTTTCTTTGCTATCTACCACAACCACTTCTCCACTCACTTCTAACCCCAACATGTGTAGGTTTATCAAGGAAAGGAAGTGGCTTGGTAAGATTTGGAGGAAGGATTTCTTAAAGAAGAAAATCGATGGAGAAGAGAAATGAGAGTAGGTTTTCGGTGGTGAGTAATATAAACCATAAAATTCCTCCTTTCCTTCTTTTCTAAGGCAATAGCAGAGAGAAAAGAAGTGCATTAAATGTTGCCTTTTAATGGCAACTTACCATTGGTCGATTATTTTAAGAAAAGTCCGGATCAAAATTTTACTCCATTTCACTCCAATGACCCTACTTTCAGTCCCAAAATAAAATACCCAATATTACAGTATCGGTGGGTAGCGATTTTTGCTCTAGAAAGCAACAGGTTCGCGATTGGCGATTTATCCGATCAGAGAATTTCAATTATTTTTTCGAAATTAATGAAATTCCTAAAATTATAAAACAGGTAACGATTGCACTCCAAATAATTTTTCAATCACAAAATCGCCTTTTCTACCCCAAAACATGTTTAGGCGATTCTGGCGATTTTTGCGGTCAGGAATTTTCTCCAAAAATTCAGAAAAATTCCTATAATTCAGTAAAATAGAAAACAATTTAAAGGCGACTCGAATAATTTTCCAAACCCATTAACCACGTTAATCACAATAAAATGCCGTTAGGCCCAATTCTGGGAATGTCATGAATGCATTTCTTGTAATTCCATGTACCTGATTGATATGTATCAATCACATTATCATGAACGGTACTAAATATTCCTATTAGTCTCATCCTATACCAATTTTACTATTTTACCCTTCCGGGAGGGTGGGATATTCTGATTCTCCCTCCTTATAAAATTTCGTCCTCGAAATTCCCGATCAACAGTTCACTATGACAATAATCATATGAGTCTATATATCCTATACACTTTTCCACTTAATGATTCACTTTTCAAGTGATCACGGTAACCATCCTCGATCCGTAACTTCGATTACTAATTTGGCTAACTTCGTTATCACTTAAATGCGATGTGGTTTGACAAGACTATCGATTGGCGATCTCATTTTCTTAGCTATCACACTTACCATTTCTAGAATTGTCACTACCTTTGGTTTCGATATTTAACTTCGATTCGGTATTTTGAACCTATTCACTTATCACATTTTATTCCTCTATTACCTTTTTCCCCGATGTTATATAGTCCAACTTATGTTCCAATGAGTACGTTTCCATTTCTTTGGTACCTCCCTTAACCACATCGGGACGATTTACATTCCTTGGGTACCAATCTGATGACTTAATTCCACTTCACTATAATCGGTAACAATGTACCTAATGCGGTCATTTATCCTATGTCATTCACTTTATATTCAAAATCGATTCTCGTAAGACAAATCAATATTCTATAGTGTTCACACACTTTATCCGGGATATCAGTTTTACTCTGTCTCATTTGTCGATCCGATTCCACTTTAGCTAACCATGCAGTTTTCCTAAGTCACTTTCCTTTTTCTCACAATTCCATTATGGTCTTTAACTCCCAGATGAGTAGGCCCTGCGCAATGTAACAGTATATATTCTCCAGTGAGCCAAAATTTTATAACACGACCATAATCAGACCTTTTTCCTATTGGACATTCAACCTATAAACACTTGAGCCAAGAAGCACTTCATTCTATACCTACAATTACTCAATTTCACTTTTCAAATATCTTTGACTAGAATGTCTAACTTTATTGTTCACATTCTTGTTCTAATACCTTTTATCGGGTACACTTACTTCTCCTTCGACTTTTGTTCACTATAGTTTTCCAATTCCATTCGTATATTCAAACTCATCATAAGATTTCCCCCCATTTACTTTCTGCACTCTTAACCTTTCTTATCACTATTCTTACAACTTCTTTTTTTTTTTTTTTAGAACACCTCACTATTACCCATAATCTGCTTGACAATCATTGAAAATCCCAATATCTGTAATTGATCTGTTCATTGTAGCATTGTCGTATTTATACCCGTCTCTTTCCTCAAATTAACACAGTGTATGCTTATGGGAATTTACAGTCTCCAAGGCTTTTAATCATGAGAATGGCACTAATACCATTTATCACAGTCAGTTCAATTTATTTCATACTCGTTCAACATATTGTCACAGTTCAATACTCACTGCCCACTTTTCCCAGTGTATGTATATCATCAGTATCAGATTCCTCAATTAATCTTTATCGTTCTTTTCACTTTTCACTGTTCAACATTTCTCAACACATTCTGTCTCTAATAACAGTTACTACCATTTGCTTACCTCACATAATTCCCTTATTAGGGTCCTATTGACTTTACCATACATCTTTTACCCTTTTCATTGAGTCCACACTTAGTGTATCTGCAATTTCTTTATGAAGGTGTCACTACATCACCTCGTTGTCGGTTTCCTTGTTGACCCTCTTGTCTCTATTGATTACTCTTTTTTCATTTTCTCTTCTAATTTGTTTTCATATCATTCCTATCAACATATGTTAATACCTTGTCATCTATATTTAAACCTCCAAAATTTTCGATTTTATTTTCGTATCTCTCTTCTCGATGCAGGACTCTTTTATTTTTCGTTTCAAATCTAGATTCCTCAACAGTTTTACATCATAGCGGAGATCGATTCACTTCACATTGCAATAGAATCACCTCAATTAAAATCTCACTCATATGGAATTCTTTACATTTACTGTACATACGGTCAGAGATAACCTCAACAATATGAGCTATGTTCCAATTTCACTTTTAATTTTGTCCCTACTTCTATCCATTTAACCGTTCGTCTTGATACCATCTTTATACGGTTCACGAAAGTCTCATCAACCAATTATTATCCTTAATTGCTTTTCAATCCTTCTTTACTATACGTACAATCTCAATTAGAACAATTTTATGCCATAATTTAAATATCAGAACATTCCTTTCACGAAGGTTCCTTATGCGATCCTTAAACACTTTCTTTCACAGTTATTGATAATCTATACCATAGCACTTTATCCGAAACCAATTTGTAACCCATACAATTCAGATTTCCTTAAAACTCCTTTCCGTTTATACACATCCTCGATTAAATAAGCGATACGAATCATTTTCATTTCCTCTCATAGAGGCACACTCGATCCACTTTTGTCTTACTTTAACCTCTTAAGAACTTCACACTTAAAATCCTCTAAACATTTACCGCTCATTTCCTCTATGGTTTCCATATATACGTAACATACATTTCATTAGTCACAATCAACATTCTTGTCAGATAGATATCCCTAACGATAAATCGATTTAAATGCAATAACTCTTTTCATACACCCTTATTGTGGTTTCATTCTTTCAAGATCTTTATTTCATTCTCACCATGTCATTTACCTGTATGTCTCATTCCCTATCCGTTATGTGCAACTTGACCTTATAAGGTCATATCAATTTGGCTTATCAGCTTATGATTATTATTCCTATTTTTCATTCCGTTTTCTGCTACTTATCTTCTATTTTCCTCAAACAGTCTATGATCGGGTGTTCACAGTCCCCAATACCCGACAAAATCGTTGATATCACTCCATTTTATCTCTATCTATATACCTATCCATTTACCATTTTCGTGTCCATATACACCTAATTGGTATTTCTCGATACACCATCGGTGGAAATCATCATCTATCTTTTCCTTACGATTTTATCATACAATTTCCAACCTCAAGCACCATAATCACCTAACAATTTCAGTCTCAAACTGATGCGGTCTAGTTCATAACCATTTCCGAATTCATTTCAGTCTATCATACACCTTTACCTCACTCTAATAAGCCTTTGGGCATCACTTTTTGGTTCTTTCGGTTCTCGATAAACCATTCTGACTCTATTGAGCTTCTTTCCATTTCGCTATCATCATACGCTTATAATATTCTTGATCTCCAACTCGAATACCGTGAATCAAAATATGCCCGATTAGATCATCTACATTTTACTCAATTCAATATTTCCCCATTCATGACATATCTGATCGAGCTGTAATTACCTAACCCTCCGGGCTTTTAATTTCACTTAGATCTCGATAACCAATATGCTTCCCATATCTCTAATGGACCTCTCAAGTTCTCAACATCTTCATTTTCTGTCACCATAATATTGTCAATTTAATTCAGAATTTCTTAATCGATTGAAGCCCTTTGGTCATTCTGTTATCACATAAGAGGGTTTCCAACCCGTACAATTTCAATCTTCTTATCCATTTTCCTTTATCCTTTCCTAATTGATTATCCCCTTTAGGATTTACACTCTAATCCGTTTCACTCTTCTCTCACTTAGTCACTTGACACTTATGCACCTTAGGATTTATCCTCGTGCGACTCGACTAGGATCGATTACCACGATCTGCAACGACGCGATTGAAATGCATGAAACCTATGTTCAAGCGTGCCCGGATACATTACGTCTTCTTGGGCTCGATACCACCTAAATGTAACACCCACTCCGTAAGACCCGAACCCGATATCGTTGGTGATATCCGAGTCCGTGTCCCACGAGAGTGGCGTACTATCATCGATTTAAAATTGAGACACACTTTTTTTTCTTTTGGAGCCATTAACTCGCGTTCACGGCAAACACGGTAAGTAAATAAAATCGTATTCAAGATAAACCCGTTTGATTATTACGGTCATCGATAATAATTACAATCGATCAATGCATAAAACATTAATACCAAATGGCTCGGTAAAAATATAAAGCCTTGTTATACGGTGATTTGCGGAATACAATTTACTAAAACACTAATGCGAACCTGGTGATCCGACCTCTAACCTTTACTCGTCTGATAGATATACTCCGTGTCAGCGGGGTATTCTTGAGACTGAAAAAATAGATGCAAATTTTGGGTGAGTTTTGCGAACTCGGTGAAAACCATCATCGATGGTTCACTCAAATCATGCATTCGCCCGTGGCGTCTGATGCGATCAATAATAATCAATCACGATAAATAGTTCGATAACGAGAAACCATTCACGATAATTCATGCCATTTCACAAAAGCGATACATGACACGAGCGGTCATTTATGCGAATGCAATGCATATGTGACTCTTTCCGATTATTGATGTTGTGCCCAAGTGCTCGATCGGTGTTGATGGGGACGCGTCGAGTTTCTCCCTCGGGCTCGTGGCGGTCGATGCGATATGAGCTCGAAGCTCTTATCAGTAAAAATAGCAACTTGGGGCACGTCCATTATCTGATCATGCAATTATGCATGCAGTACAGTATGCAGTACATGTCCAGTGTTTGGCTATAAAGCCCAGTGTATCAGTGAATCAATGATATGGCTATAAAGCCCAGTATAGCAGTGTTCAGTATAATGGCTATAAAGCCCAGTCTATCAATATCAGTATCATTCAGTACAGTAAAATCATATAATACAATTCACCTTTGCACGTAATTCACGTTAAGCATGTACACAACCAGAAATTTGAGAAACCAACTAGGTTACTCACCTATTACTTCCGAGCTAATGCCGGAAAGCCTCTGTGACGTCGGTCAATCGACGCTCCAATTGGACCTCTCCTATAAAGCTTTCAAATCTTCAATTCCTTTCAATTCTTTCTTTGCTATCTACCATAACCACTTCTCCACTCACTTCTAACCCCAACATGTGTAGGTTTATCGAGGAAAGGAAGTGGCTTGGTAAGATTTGGAGGAAGGATTTCTTAAAGAGAAGAAAATCGATGGAGAAGAGAAATGAGAGTAGGTTTTGGTGGTGAGTAATATAAACCATAAAATTCCTCCTTTCCTTCTTTTCTAAGGCAATAGCAGAGAGAAAAGAAGTGCATTAAATGTTGCCTTTTAATGGCAACTTACCATTGGTCGATTATTTTAAGAAAAGTCCAGATCAAAATTTTACTCCATTTCACTCCAATGACCCTACTTTCAGTCCCAAAATAAAATACCCAATATTACGATATCGGTGGGTAGCGATTTTTGCTCTCGAGAAGCAACGGTTACTCGATTGGCGATTTATCCGATCAGAGAATTTCCAATTATTTTACGAGAATTAATGAAATTCCTAAAATTATAAAACAGGTGTGATGCACTCAAATAATTTTCAATCACAAAATCGCCTTTTCTACCCCAAAACATGTTTAGGCGATTCTGGCGATTTTGCGGTCAAAATTTTCTCCAAAAATTCCAGAAAAATTCCTATAATTCGATAAAATAGAAAACAATTTAAAGGCCTTTTCGAATAATTTTCCAAACCCATTAACCACGTTAATCACAATAAAATGCCGTTAGGCCCAATTCTAGGGAATGTCATGAATGCATTTATTGTAATTCCATGTACACAATTGATCTGTATCAATCACATTATCATGAACGAGTACTAAATATTCCTATTAGTCTCATCCTATACCAATTTTACTATTTTACCTTCCGGGAGGGGTGGGATGTTACATAAGTCGACTTACACATTAGCATAAGTAAACTTATACATACACAATCGACTTACAACATGCAAGGTGGGATGATGGATGATTTTAGGTATAAACTCAATGTGATTGATGAAATACCTAAATCATTCCATATAGTCATGGTGACTATAATCCTACCGCTTGGAGGAGAATAAGATGACACTGAAAACCCTCACACATCATATGAAAACTAACGCCTTCCATTAATATGGGAGAACGAGTTCTTATAGAGTTGGGTTGTTGGGTAAACCCAAGCTCACTCTATCTGGATATGTTGAATCATGAAAATAAGATTTTCGGATTAATGGGTGGGTTTTCACTAAAAGCGTTGATTTGTTGAGTAAACTTAAGGTCGGCGTGGGACAGAGGCAAAATTGGGTAGTGTGCATCGGATATGCGCGCATCAAGAGTTGATAACCCAATGTGTGTGCATACATCACGAGTTGATAGCACTAGTCGATAGTTGCATCTATGAAGCAATTGGTATGACCGATACCTACCGATAGATCTAAGGTGGCTTGTTGGGTAAACCCAAGGTCATTTTAGTAATGTCGGATATCTATGATGCAATTGGTATGACCGATACCTACCGATTGACCTAAGGTGGCTTGTTGGGTAAACCCAAGGTCATTTTAGTAATGTCGGATATCGACCCACTAGGACATTTTATCATAATGTTTCTTGGATTCGTACTGAGGGTTATGGATTCTTTGAAACTAGTGGGAGCCATATGCATGTCATTCAAGTCCTTATGATCATGCATGTAATTCTATTCTAACATTCTTTCTCTTTTCCCTATAGGTTATTGAAAATGACCTCTAGTGTGAACTTGCGCTCGCTTATGGACTCCAACAAATTAACTGGACCAAATTTTCTCGATTGGCTGAGAAATCTGAGAATTGTTCTCGTGTGCGAGGCTGGGATATGTCCTAGATGTTCCACTTCCTGATCCACTTGCTGTCGATGCTTCTGATGAGGATCAGAAAGTTTATCGTAAGCATCTCAAAGGAAGTGCAGCCAAAAAGAAAACCAAAGAGACTGCACCAAAAGGAACTTGCTTTCATTGTGGCAAGGCCGCCACCCAAGCGGGCTATAAAGTCTATATGGAAGAATTGAAGCAGAAGAAGGCATCAGATGCCTCGACTTCTTCAGGTATGTTTGTCGTTGAGGTTAATACTGTTTCTGACCATAATATATGGGTATTAGATACGGTTGTGGCTCACACATATCAATGATATCTGAGGGCCTCGGGGACGATGAGCACTCATGAAGGAGAACTAGACTGCGTGTGGGAAATGGAGCAAGAGTTGTTGCATTAGCCGTAGGCACTTATTTCTTGTCACTCCCGGTGGGCTTGTAATTAAATTGGATGAATGTTATTTTGTACTGTATTAACAAAGAACATATTATACATTTCTTGTTTAAATAAATTTGGTTTCCATTTGACTTTTAGTAACAATGGTTGTTCTATTAGTTTGAATGGAATGCTTTATGGTACTGGTACATTATGCAATAGAATTTACATATTAGATATGTCACATCCAATTATGAATGTCAATGACACGAAAAGACCTAAACGAGATAATTTAAAATCAACTTACTTATGGCATTATCGCCTTGGCCATATAAATGAGAGACGCATAGCTAAGCTCTATAAGAGTGGTAGTTTAGGGTCATTTGATTATGAATCATATGACACATGCGAATCTTGTTTATTAGGCAAGATGACTAAATTACCCTTTAAGGGAAAGGGTGAACGAGCGACTAGAGTATTAGACCTAATACATTCAGATGTATGTGGTCCGATGTCCATCCATGCCAGAAGTGATTGTCTTTACTTCATTACCTTTATCGATGATTATTCTCGATATGGGTACAGATGTCGATGAGATACAAATCTGAAGCATTTGAAAAGTTCAAACAATTCAGAAATGAAGTAGAAAACCAACTTGGGAAAAGTATCAAGACATTACGATCATATCGTGGTGGGGAATACTTAGACCAAGAGTTTTTGGATTATCTCAGAGATAATGAGATTTTATCTCAATGGACTCCTCCTTACACACCACAGAATAATGGTGTGGCAGAAAGGAGAAATCGAACCTTGTTAGACATGGTACGATCAATGATGGGCTTTGCAAAGTTACCAAAATCTGTTGGGGTATGCACTTGAGGCAGCTTGTTTACTTGTTAAGCGAGTTCCATCAAAGGCGATTGATGTTACTCCATATGAGATGTGGACTAACAAAGACCCTATCTTACTCATTTGAAAGTTTGGGGTTGTCACCTTATGTAAGCGGACACGATCGAGATAAACTTGATGCAAAGTCGACAAGTGTTTGTTAGTAGGATATCCTAAAGAAACAATGGGATATCAATTCTACCTCTTTGAGGAACAAAAGGTGTTTGTTTGAAGCATGCTGTCTTTTTAGAGAAAGAGTTTCTTTTACAAGAGAAGGCGGTGGGAGCAAAATTGAGCTTGAAGAAGTTCAAGATGCTCGAATGACGCAGATCAATTTGTCGAACTCAAACTGTGACTCATACAGATGAAGTAGCATTCAACCTTCTACAACACACGAAGTTCGTAGGTCACGTAGGATACGCTCTGTTCGAGAGATATGGATTTCTCGTGAATGAGCAGAATGACGATTGCTCATAGAAGATGATGAGCCTACCACCTATGAAGAGGTTACGAAGAGTTGAGTCCGAGAAATGGCTTCAAGCTATGAAGGTGAAATGGATTCCATGTATGAAAACCAAGTATGGACTTTGGTTGAGGAACCGAAGGAATCAAACCCATAGGGTGCAAATGGGTTTTCAAAAGAAAACCGACATGGATGGTAATGTAATTACCTATAAAGCAAGGCTTGTGGCTAAAGGCTTTCGTCAAAGACAAGGAGTTGACTTCTGACGAGACCTTGACCCGAGAGCAATGCTTAAATCCATTAGAATACTCTAGCCATTGCCACTCATTATGATTATGAGATATGACAAATGGATGTGAAGACGACTTTCCTAAATGGAAATCTAGGCGAGGATGTGTATATGACACAACCCGAGGGCTTCACCTCTATGATGGCGAAATGGTATGCAAGCTTCGTAAATCCATTTATGGATTGAAACAAGCATCCAGGAGTTGGAATATCCGTTTTGATGAGGTAATCAAAGAGTTTGGTTTCTCACAAAATCCGGATGAACACTGTATGTATAAGAAGGTTAATGGGACTGCAATCGTATTTCTTGTGCTGTATGTAGATGACATATTATTGCTAGGAAACGATGTCTCTATGCTACAATCAGTCAAGATTTGGTTGTCCAAACAATTTGCCATGAAAGACCTTGGTGAAGCAATTTATATCCTTGGGATAAAGATTTATAGAGATAGATAAAAAAGGTTGCTTGGTCTTTCATAATCAACGTACATAGACAAGATGCTAAAAAGGTTTAGCATAGAACAATCCAAGAGAGGGTACCTTCCCATCACTCATGGGATAACACTCTCGAAATCTATGTGTCCTAAGACATAAGATGAGAGGATGAGCATGAATATGATCCCGTATGCATCTGCGGTTGGATCTATCATGTATGCTATGCTATGTACGAGACCCGATGTATCATATGCTTTAAGTATTACGAGCAGATACCAATCGGATCCTGGTGAGGTCCTTTGGGTGGCGATCGAGAATATCCTCAAGTACTTGCGAAGGACTAAGAATGTTTTCTTGATATATGGGGATGGAGATCTCGGTGAGCAGTATACAGATGCGATTTTCAATCGATAAGGATGATTCCAAATCCCAATCAGTTACGTATTCACTGCTTGAATGGCGGGCGATTAGTTGGAAGAGTTCCAAACAAGAAACAATGTCGATTCAACAACCGAGGTAGAGTACATTGCGCTTGTAAGCAAAGAAAGGCGGTTTGGATCAAAAGTTCATTCTTGAACTTGGTGTGGTTCCTAGCGATGATGGGCCCATCGATTGTATTGTGACAACAATGGGGCTATTCTGCAGCGAAAGAACCAAGGTCTCATCAACGATCCAAATCGTACTCGCAGATATCATCGATCGGGGAGATCATAGAGGCGAGGTGATGTTTAGATCGAGAGAATTCCCACCGAAAGAATATTGCGATCCGTTGACAAAGCCATTATCACAAAAGAGTTTTGATTCTCATGTACTACTTTATGGTATTAGATATCAAGGCGATTGGCTTTAGGTCAAGTGGGAGATTGTTAGAGTAGTGCCACAAGGCAATCGCCTTTAGCGCATTTTGTACAAAGTTGTGTACACACTTTATGAATAAATAAAGAAAGGCATATTTCATTAACTTGTTGTTCATTATTTATGAATGGATATTGATCTATAAGCAAATTAATGAAGTCCATGATATATGACATAGCATGAAGGAAATTATGATGTGATCATACTATTGAGATTCCTATCATGTGCAATTATGTCAAGATCTAAATTATCCTAGTCATAGGATTCGAGGATGGACATCAGAATCCGGAAGACTAGCACATCTCAAGCTCCTTGATTTGATCAGCGGTGGATCTCGAAGCTGTACATATGAGATATTTAGGGTTGAGATGTGGATGCTTACTAGAGGTAGTAAGTACATTGGTTGACTGCTATGAGATCATCACATGGATGTACTATTCTAATGTCGGTGATAATCTCATCATAGCAATGGTGCAAGTATCCTTAGACTTGAGGTGCTCAAGGATATCTTGATCTTGATTACGTGCTTTGACTCCATTCCTTGTTGCCTTCTGAGGTCGCTCATAGGGTGGTGATTGGAGCATACTTGAGGTATTGAAGGTAATTGAGTAGCCAATAGAGGATTCACCACTTCGTGATAGCGAAGATGATACCCATGACCTCTTGTCGGGGTCATTACTTGGAAGTCTCGTCGGAACACATATGTCATGAAGAATGTCTTCATTGACATATTAAGTAATGAGTCCCAGGACAAGAACTGAAATCACTTGGACTAGATTTGACGTAGTCAGTCTAGTAAGAGTTGACATAGTGCCCATACTCATAACCAAGTGGGGTATAGCATGGTGAAAGGACGAATTGCACGGTAATTGTCTATGGAAAGGTTCGTGATATGGTTCATGATGAATACATGTTCATTCGTCAAACCAATTACTTTTCGGTCAATTGGGGGTCATGATATGTTGCTAGATACCGCTCATGACTTGCTCAGATTAAGTGTTAATCTAAGTGGCCAACATAACCGGGAACCTAATGGGTCACACGCATAAGAGTGTCTCGGAGAATTCGTAAAATAGTTTTGGACAAAGTTCCAATATATGGAGAGAAAATGGATTAATTGGATCCTGATGAGATCGAGATATGTCCCGATGAGATCGCGACATCGATATTGCTGAAAAACGTTTCCGGAAGTTTTTCTCATATCGGGACCCGGTAGGTCGGTAGGACCGACCCTAGTGTGACTGGACCACCTCAGCATTAATATACATATATATATATATTATATTAATTAATTAAAGAATTAATATATATATATATATATATATATGTTTTACGTGGATGAAGGAGGAGAGGCCTTAGCATTTTAACTTTAAATATATATATACATGTTGCAACGTGGAAAGGGATGAGAAGGTTCCATTTCATGCTATGTCATTAGTTTCATTTAATGACTAGAAGACAAAGCATGGAGAATGGAAGAGCATGGTCGTTGGTTTTGATAAAAAGAAGAGAAGTTTTTTGAAAAACCTAAGAGAAATGTGATTTCTCATCATCGACCTTCATCATCTCTCAAACTCTTCTTCACTAAGGCTTCATCTCTTCATCATCTTTGGTTTCAAGCTCTCCAAGGACAAAGGTAAGAGCTAGCACTCTTTACTTTGTTCTAGCTATTCCCGAGTCAAAGGGTTTGTCCCAGTTAGGTTCTTCGATCTCTGCGTGGATACCGTTAGAGACGGTCTCCTTTGGCCGTTATGGTTTGAGTTTGTTGTATAGGCACATGGATCCTGGCTTTCGGGAAGGTCCCGGAACAAATTTTTTTTGTTTTCCGCACCTTGGGCATGTGATGCTCACACCGGGATTTTCCTACAGAGACAATTCTATCTAGGTGTATATCTTCTTACTCAAGCTTCTATTAAAAGTTACGACATCAATCTTCCACTTATGTTTCACGTTTAAGGGCTTGAAGAATCGTTGTCCTCCTCAATTTTCAACTGTAACTAGTGTTTTGTTGTTATGATTAATGAGTGAAGATCATTATTGTTTATGATGGAATTAGATTTCCTTTATGGATGCATAAGCATACGGTCGTTACATTCCTTGTTGTTTTAGCATCTCCTAAGGAAGTGGTTGGTAAGATGATGTCTACAATTTTGCTACTCTTATACAGCTCATTTAAACTGACTACTTTATGGATATTGAAGCCTAATTTTAGTTAAAATTAATTGTTTACATATGGAAGATACATCTTTTGTATACTTTCTTTGGCTCGTTAGGTTTTTAATTTTAGTTCACCTTTTTTGTTTTGTACAATTCACCCATCAGGTTAAGATTTTGTTTGCAAATGTAGGGGGTAAGATTTGTTTGCAAAATTGAAGTTGTGTGACCCTGCATTTCCTTATTCTCCTAAAGAGAGAACCTTAATGAAAGGACTCAACTCAAGTATATCTTCTTTGAGTTGGATGGGTATAACTGCAGAAGATGTGATTAATAGAGGTACTTCCTCTTTAATGTTGACTCTTATTTAATGTTAATTGCCTGCTACTAATCTATGTTCATCACACACTATGTCCAATTAGATTTTAATTCTTAACAAATATGTTGAATTCCTCTACTTATAGTTCTTATGGTTGTTTAGGAATCAATGTATTGTTATCTCCTGCTTCTGAAATGTCGTTCATCAGATGGAATCTTCCCCTAGCTAGACATGTTCCTATATATGGACCCCATGTAAGTTCATTGTTTGAATTAGTATTTTTTTGAAATGTTTTGCAACTACTATCTATTTGTTTTGTGGATGTCGTCGCCATAGTATGGTTAACTCTACCAAGTTACTTGTGCTACATCTTATAGGAATAACATGTGTGGATTGATATCCTTATTCAAGCAAAAATTTCAACATCATATTTGAATTAGTTTTCCAATGATTAAGGATGCTTCTTATTTCTTGTCCAAAAGAAAATACAATTACAAGGAAGAATGTAACAACCTTTTGTTTCTACAACTTGATACTTTTAACAATGATTGCCAATTAGTCCTATGCTTCAGTATTAGTGATATATTTTTTTGTTGACCTTTGCTATGTATTAGGGTTCTGAAAAGAGAATTTTAACAAAAGCAGTTGCAAAATCCCTTCAAGAGCATGGCGACCTCTTAACACGCACATAAAATATTTGTATTTACACACATAATTTTTTAATCTTTAGATTTTTTGACAATTCTAATGCTACTGTTTTTCATTAAATAAATTGCATAAGGCTAAGGGCCAAGTTAACACATGTTACAACTTACACATTCTTTTCTTGCAAAGTATTTGTTGACTACTCTAGACTTGCTTTAGAAAATGGATCAGTTGTTTGGTAAGCACTTTCTGCTTATATTTATAAAGCTCTGAGACACACTCCTTCTCTCATTTTCTTTAATGATCTTGATAGCATTGTTCCATCTTCTTTGAAGTCAAAAAGATATCAGTCTTTGAGTTTTGTGGTTGCACTCACAAATTCCTAATAAACATTATAGATGAATATGGGGTAAAAGTTTATTTGCATCTCTAGTAATAAATTACTAAAGTTGTAACTTCTGACTATCATCTTATTTTCCTATAGTTTTAAAGTGATGGATATGTTGTTCTTACTAATAATTTATCATTAACATATGTTAATTATGGTTATCTCCTGCAAATATGATTCCACAGAATTGGTTTTCAATAGTTTATTTCTTGATGTACATGATAGCTAATGTTGATAAAAAAACATCGGTGATTAGATGACCTCTTTAAGCACAATTGTTAAGGAACAATACAATATTAAGCCTAATAGATGAAAGTATTTGTTATATTGCATCCTAGTATGTAGCGCCCCCTTACCCTAGGGTACATATTGGGATGCCATGAGGACATTCCAGCACATGATCTAAGATAATGGCACGCTACGATCAATCACATCACTCATTTAGCATGGCATCATCTATCTTTGTTCTCTTATAATTATCATAAGGAAAGTCACCAAATTTTTTAAAACCAAAATTTTCTCATTTCATTTCATAAAAACCAAATTTACAATGTAGCTTTTACAATATCATCCGAAATATGTACATGATCCAAACCTAATATAAAAGTGCTACATGAAAGAGAAAACATACAAAATCTATCTAATTTTTCCATATCCAACTGACCGACCTTTGAGCCATTTCTTCTTTTCTCGAAAAATATAAGTCTACACTGCTTGTAGGTCTCTCAGTAGCTAAAGTCGTCTCTTAGTCCTGAAAAGTCAACATGTAATTTTGGATGAGTTTTGTGAACTCAATGAGGTAACCATCATCGATGGTTCACTTAATTCATACATCATATCAGTACATATAACACGTATTTCACAAGTTTGCATAATTCATCATATACCACCTTCATACTCAATAGTAGACAATTTAGCATCTCAAGCAGTCCAACATGCTTAATAAAATGCCTATGAATGATCATGTCACTCTTTTCTAATTATTACGTTGCTGTGATCGAGTGTCTAAACTATCCTGTATCTATTGTAGATACCAGGCTCATTTATAATGTCCCATATTCGTTGGGGATATCGAGCTCATTTTACATAGTGAGCCTTTGGTTCTTATATACTTTCTGAGCTCTAGGCTCTTTTTTACATTTTGAGCTTTAAACTCTTTTGCGGTGGCTACTCTGGTCACAACTCCATTATCTGATCATGCATTCATGTATGGAATGCATCTCACATTTTCAGTCAATCATATCATGAAACACTTAGTTTGTCACATTCACATGTAAGTAGCACTTCAATATCTCATTTACATTTCACAATCATGGGACCTTATGTCCGGAAATCAACATAATTCAATTCACATTCATGGAACAATTCAAGCATAATCTAACACAACAAATAATTAAGTAAAACTGTCTAGGTTACTTACATATTGCTCCTGAAGATAATGCCTGGAAGTTTCGGCAACATCTGGAGGTTGACATATCAGTTGCTCCTTTATAACAACAATATACACATGTCACAAATTGGCACAATTGTAAGTGTTTTATAATGCACCTGCATATATATATAATATACACAATACATGTTCATGATAATCCTAGGTTTCTATCCATTATTCTGATCACGTAAATATTTGTATTACCAACTCACATAAGTACCATGTATACTTATGGTCTATATCATGATGAAATCATTAAAATCACAGTTTATAACTCATTGATCAAAATTTCATATTTTTTTTAAAAAACTAATTTTCGGGTCTACTATTCTTGATCATTTAGACAATACAAATGGGAAAATTTGAGAACACTTTCTACTATAAATTTCTCCCCTATGGTTTAGGTTTCTAATGACACCAAGATCATTCACTTTGATTCAGTATTGCGAAAGTTATACTCCAAATATTTTCGGATTGTTTTTATTTTGAGACAGTACCCTATACTCTACTTACACCCAGAAATTGAAACTTTTAGAGTTCGATTAAGAATTTTATTTCTTAAGATCATTTGTAGCCCTATGTATCTAGTTTACTCCAAATTAAGAATCAGTCTATTTGGATAACTATAGAATAAGATATGCCCAAAATACTAAAAAATGATCAGTGCAGAGAAAAGTTCGCCGCGGAGAACTCCTCTTGAGAGGAATTCTCATGAAATTTTCACAAGTTCACCCCGGAGAAACCTAGAGTTGGCCACGGAAAAATTTAACCAAAAGAAATCGTAGCCAAACCTTTAAGTTCGCCGTGGCGAAGCAAGGAGTTTGTTGCGGCGAACTTCCACAGATGTATACCTAGTTTGTCAATTTCAGGTCAGATTTTGAGACTCTTTTAAACAAAATTTGAATTAGACTTCTTCATAAAAAATGTAGCTACACGTCTCTATTTTAATCCAAATAAAGAATCATCTCATTTGAATAACTACAGAAAAAGTTATGGTTAAAAGACTGAGGCATACTCAGTGAATATTTTCCAATCAATCATCCTCAAATTTTCCAGATTTATATACCTAACCTAACTTGTACAAAGATCACCATTTTATACTTCATTTGCTCCCCATTTTCAACTCCATTTTATCTCAATATCATTCACTGTCAAAGCATGACCTAAATTTGATTGTTAACCCAAAAGCAAGATGTTCATGTACCTATTCATCAACTCCCAATTCTCATTAAAACATCCTTTTCCCAACCAATCCATCTTACAAAACATGTGTAGCATAACTCATAGTTTCTTACTTCTTATATACAACATCAATCATCCATAAAACAACTCCTAACCTATTATTTAGCATTTATATGAAACAAAACATCTTTATAGCTTATTACTCATCAAGCATATATGTGTAAGCAAAAAAAAATCACAAACTCTTCATCATCCCTGACACATACATACACAAAGCACCATTTCATGCATTAACCTCTAACTATCATCATAAATACTCCATTTAACATTGCCCAAAAAAATTAAAACATAACTTACTTGATTTAGCTACCAAATCCTCAAATTCTTCAAGAAAATAAAAATACCTAACTTCAAACACAACCTGCGATCTGAAGTGAATCACACGTTAATACAATACTTAGGAAATGATATTAGAATGCATGAGAAGGGGGGGGGGGTTGAATTGTGTATTCCCCTTTTTTAAAATCTTTCAAAACTTGTTTGTTAGGAATGAAATTCTTTACAGAATTTTTTGATAGATTCTAGTTAATCAAAACTTTTGAAAATATGTTTATGAACTAAGTAATGATAACTCTTGAATCTAAAAATAGAGATAGAGAGTGAGAGTGGTTGACACAGCAATTTATCCTGGTTCACCCTAAACCGTGGGCTACGTCCAGTCCTCAGAGTTCCTTATGAGATTTCACTATCTCTTCAATGTTACAAGTATTCTTTGCGAGCCTCTTCAGGTCTTTACAATCAGTATTCTTTCACACTTAGCCTCTGCAGGCTATCTACAGAAAAGTGTTTGAACACTTGTTACAGTAAAATAACTCTCAACTAATTTGAACAGAATGCTTTTACAATCACGTAGATGTAAATCTGCTAATTTTTTTAACTCGATTTTTCAACTTTTTCTCACGTTGTCTAACTTTTTCTAACTTTGTAATCTTCGACTTCGACTTGTATTTATAGCCTTCGTCTCCAACTGCTTCTTGATTCTTGCTTCTTGAATCTTGTTTCTTGAATCTTTAAAAGAAACGGTTATTCAGTTGATTTCTGTAACTAACTCGAACTGACTCCTTCGTCTTCTTTTTGAATTCCGCATCTTCTTTTCTCCGTTTGTATTTTATCGTCTGTGTTTTTGCGTCTGCGTCTGTTTTTACTATTTCTTGTCTTCGTCTGCTTTACTATTCGCATCTGCGTCTGCTTTGCTTTGCTTAGTGTCTTCGTCTGCGTCTGCTTAGCTTCTGCGTCTGCTTTGCTTAGCGTCTTCGTCTTCGTCTACGTCTGCTTAGCTTTTTATTTGTTCTCTTTATTATACATCAAAATCATTTCTAAGTAAATTCATTTGGACTTAATAATCTCCCCCTTTTTGATGATAACAAATTATATACAAAAGAAAACAAAATACAATGTTTTTGAAAAGAACAAAAAAAAAACTTATCTTCAGAACTTCTTCTTCTGACTTCTTCCTTTCTTCGTTTGCTTCAGTCACACCTTCTTTTCTGAACATCCTCTTCTCTTTTTCTCATTCTCTTCTCCCCTTGTTCATTCTCTTCTCCCCCTATTTGTTATAATAAAAAATGTTTAACGATGATGACTCTTCAGCAGTTCTGTCATTATCTTCTTCAGGTCATTCATCGTCTCCTTGATCTCATTGACTTCTCCGCGTAATCTACTGAGTTCTTCTTGTGAGGAGGTTTGATTGACATCTGCTGAGAGTGAAGTGAACGGAATTGTCGTAGTATAAGCATATAAGGTAGGAATGTATTCATCATTGATCTCAATAGTTGGTGGATGAATAAACGTATCAGCTTCAGGAAGATCTCAGTCAAACGGAGCAGGCAGCATCAACAACTGTCTTCCTTGCAGGGGTAATGCTTCTGCTTGAATAGACAGTGTATTAGACAAAGGTCTAATACGCAGAGCTGTCTGAACAAGGAACTCAATAAACGTCCTTGTTATTACTCTTCCCCCCATTGGACAGTCTTCATATTTATCCGTATAGCTACAACTAGCTCCATCTTCATTTTCATTCGAAGCGCATGCATCATCAATTCTACGCACTTCTTCTGCAATTTGATCTGCGGACAGATCATCACAAACTTCTTCCTCAGGAAATAGCTTCGACTTCTCCTTAGTCAAATCCAAAGGATATCTTGACTGGATATCTGGTACAACCTTTATTTTCGTGTTTTCTGTGATCGGAAAAATAGTACACAGTTTGCTGGGAATTTTGTAGGATATGGCTTCGTAGCAGCATCCTTCAAAGCATCGTAGAAGATCTTTTCATCTTCTTTCAGTAAGTCCCATGTGTCACTATTTATTGACATAGGTTGTACGACAGCCACTGTCTTCTTCACTGGTTGACTACAGATTGCAATAGCAGTTCTCCTTCTGGTAACAACTTCAACTATTCTGATCTTCAGCTTCTGTCTTCTCAAAAACTTATGATAGTTGTATACCATCAGACAAGGTTCATCATTATCCGAGTTTGAATCTGCTGTTGCCTCTGGTTGTGCTTCAATAGGATTCTCCTGAACCAGACTTTGCTCTACTGGTTCCTCCTGTTGAGCAATGGGGATTTTCTGAACTCTGCTCTGCTCAGTTTCTTTTTCTTTTTGAGCAACATCAAGAGTATCTTTCTTTCGACTAACTTCCCCAGCAGTTGACACGGTCTTCTTCCGACTAATCTTCTTAGTCTTGTCTTCTGCTTCAGTCAGTCTTGAAGATTTCTGTACTTGAGATTTTTCTCATTCAGATTTTGATTTTCTCTTCTTTTCAGTCTCTTTGGCTTTTCTGGCTGTATCCTCTTCCAGAATAGAGACTAAAGATCTTGTTGCTTTAGGTACACGAGATTGAGAGGATTGTTCCTGACTCTGTTCTCTGGCATTCTTTTCTTCTTGTTGCCTTAGAGTCTGAATCCTTGGTGATCTCTTCGCCTTCTTGGTAACTTCACTTAAAAGACTTTTTCCTTGTCTTTTTGGGGCACCTTCTTCTTTCCTTCGAGGTTGACTTACTTCGATTTGAGGACTCGCCCTTCTTATCAGCGGTCTTCCTGTCAGTCTTCTTATTTCTTCTGCAGGCGATCTTATACTCACTTGAGTTGGAGAACTTGAAGCGGGAGTCTTCTTCGAAACACGCTCCCCCTCAATTCTTGTTCTCCTTGAAGAGTCGACTTCTTGTTTAACTACTGTCCTCAGACCCATTCGCCGTATAGTGATTGAATCAATTTTACTTTTTACTGGTACAATCCTTCTATTTCCTCTATGGAGAGGGATTCCGGATTCCTTAAAAATCCTTGTAAGAAGCATATCATAAGGATAGCTATCTGTATCCTTCATCCCCTTAATCATGTAGTAAAAGATTAAGAAGGGTAAGTCGATGGGATTGCGATTCAGCAGGTAGAACAAGCATTGTTCATCTAGGATAGTCACCAAATGTCTGGAACCCACTCTGGGTAAGATGCAATTAAACAGAATCGCATGAGAACCCTAGCTTTTGGGACCAAATTCAACGTCTTCCTCTTCAAAGGGTCGTTCACTCCATATAACTGTTTGCTAACATCTTCTTCCCTCATATTGACCATTGTCATCCACTTAGCCATGGTTGACAGAGTCTCACCAACTGATGGACAATCAGTCACCATCCTTATCAGTTCCTTAGTCACGACAACAGATATACCGTCTACTGAAGGTACAATAGTGTTGTCTACAAGTTGAGCATTCTTCCAAAACTCATACACCTCGTCAGTGTAGATTGGTTCCCATACCTGGAAGAAACTTCTCCAACCAGCTCTTATAATCTCACGTTCTACGTTCATACCATCATCCCTTAATGACTCGAAATCTACATGCCTTCCGAATATCCTGGCTGCCTCTATTGTTTCAGAACGAAAACTGTCTCTGGTAAGCTTTTCGTCTAGGGTAGGATGATTGAGAGAATTTGGAAAGCAAGATGAACCGTCTAGAGATAAGAGTAACCGCAATAATATCAACTTTAGGCAACTTGAAGGGTCTTATCACGCGTACTCTAGAATCATAGGGATTCTAAAGATCGTGAGGCATTTCCCTCCAAAACTTCCTTGTCAGAGAAGTTACCAGCTGTAACTCACTGTACCTAACGCCGTTAATTTTGACGTTACTTTAGCCTAACTGTTCGCTTAACATGACCATGTTAAGGTTGTGTCTGATCTTCTGGAACCGTTCTTCACTCAATGGTTTAGTGAAGATGTCTGCCCATTGATACTCTGTTTCGATGAACTGTAGACGTATTACCTTCCTCTGAACATAGTCTCTCAGAAAGTGATGTCTAACTTCGATGTGCTTCACTCTAGAATGCTGAATCGGATTCTTTGACAGATTGATTACACTGGTGTTGTCGCAGTAGATTGGAATCTCCTCTTCTTGAACTAAATAGTCTTCAAGTTGATATTTGATCCATAACGTCTGTGAACAGCAACTTGCGGCAGATATATACTTTACTTCAGCAGTTGATAGAGCGATTGATTTTTGTCTCTTGCTTGACCATGAAACCAAGTTTGAGCCAAGAAAGTGACATCCTCCACTTGTGCTCTTCCTTTCGATTCTATCTCCGGCATAGTCAGCATCGCAATATCCGATTAACCTGAAAACTTTACCTTTATCAAACATTAAGAAAAGATCAGTAGTACCTGCAAGATATCTCATAATTATTTTAACAGCGATAAAATGAGACTCTCTAGGATCGGCCTGAAACCTTGCACACAAGCATACACTGAACAAAATATCAGGTCTACTTGCTGTAAGATATAGTAAAGAACCGATCATCCCTCTATACAGGGTTTGATCCACCTTCTTGCCAAGTTCATCTTTCGACAAAAGGTTTGAAGGGTGCATCGGAGTCGTCATAGGCTTCACATTATTCATATCAAATTTATTCAATAACTCTTTCACATATTTTTGTTGATGAATGAAGATTTTCTCTTCGGTTTGCTTAACTTGTAACCCAAGAAAGAACTTCAACTCACCCATCATACTCATTTCAAACTCTTTCTTCATTAGACTCTCAAACATCATGCATAACTCTTTTGAAGTAGCACCAAAAATGATATCATCAACGTAAATCTGAAATAAAATAAAATCATTTTGAAAGTTCTTCCTAAAGAGCGTCTTATCAACTTGACCTCTACTAAAACCATTCTTTAAGAGAAAAGTACTCAGACGATCATACCAAGCTCTAGGAGCTTGTTTCAGGCCGTATAAGGCTTTATGAAGTCTATAGACATAGTCTGGATTCTTAACATCCTCAAAACCAGGTGGTTGCTTAACATACACCTCTTCGTCTATAAAACTATTCAGAAACGCACTCTTCACATCCATCTGAAATAGCTTTATATCATGACAGACTGCATATGCCAGCAGAATCCTAATAGCTTCAAGTCTTGCTACTGGAGCATATGTCTCATTGTAGTCTATTCCTTCTTGCTGATTATAGCGTTGTGCTACTAATCTATCCTTATTTCGAATCACTCTTCCTGATTCGTCTAACTTATTCTTAAAGACCCATCTGGTTCCTATAATGGATTTCTTAAGGGGTTTCGAAACTAAGGACCAAATATTATTCCTAGTAAATTGATTCAGGTCCTCTTGCATGGATAACACCCAAGCTTCGTCTTGAAGAGCTTCCTCAACCTTCTTAGGCTCTATTTTAGAGATAAAAGCCACATTAGCTTCTCTCTTGAATCTGGACCTTGTCCTAACTCCTTCTGAGGTCTCTCCGATAATCAACTCTTCTGGATGAGAACTTTTATATTTTCAGTCTCTTTTCAGTCCGATAGTTTCTGGAATATCTTCTACTTTGTCTACATGAGTACCTGATGATGGAGTTTCTGTTCTATCATCTAAGTTCTTTGAAGGACCTTCACTCTCCATGTCATCTTCCTTATGGGGTTGGGAACTATCATCAAACTTGACATGGATGGTTTATTCTACTGTCTTTGAAATAAGGTTGTATACCCGAAATGCCTTAGACGATGATGAGTAGCCTAGAAAGATTCCTGGGTAGGTCTTTGAATTAAATTTATCCAACAGCTACTTTGTATTCAGAATAGAGCATTTGCACCCAAATGGATGAAAGTAAGATATATTTGGTCTTCTTTCATTCCATAACTCGTAAGGAGTCTTCTTCAACATGGGTCGCAACAGAATTCTATTCTGAATATAGCATGTCAGTATTCACGACTTCGCTTGAAGTACTTAGAAGATTCATCTCACACAAGATGGTCCTTGCCATCTCTTGAATCGCCCTGTTCTTCCTTTCAACAACTCCATTCTGTTGAGGAGTCCTAGGAGCAGAGAAATTGTAGAAAATTCCATTCTCTTCACAGAATACTCTAAACTTCTCATTTTCAAACTCTCCGCCATGGTCAGTCCTGATACTGGCTATAGACATTCCTTTTTTATTCTGTAACTTTCTGGGTCCTAAAGCACTTAAAGGATTCATCTTTGTGTGATAAAAACAATATCCAACAAAATCGAGTAAAGTCATCAACAATAACAAGTCCATATTTCTTTCCGCCAAGACTTATTGTCCTTGTTGGACCAAATAAATCCATATGTAACAACTCTAAAGGTCTAGATGATGTTACAAAATTTTTAGAAGAAAAAGAGGTTTTAACTTGTTTTCCTTTCAAACAATTTTCACAGAAAAGTTCTTTGTCAAAACTTATTTTTGGCAATCCTCTTACCAAATCATGTTTTGCCAACTTTGAAATATGTTTAAAAGAGACATGACCTAGCTTTTTATGCCAGATTAGTCTTTCTTCTTCGGAAGATAGAAAACATGAAATATTTTGACTTTGAAAATCTTCTAAATCAATTTTGTAAAGGTTATTTCTTCTCTTGGCAGAGAAAAGTATAGACCCATCTTTGTTTCGACTTCAGAAAGATTTTGATTGAATGATTTGTGAAACCGTAATCACACAATTGACCGACACTAATCAAGTTATGCTTGGATCATCAATAAGCAAGACATTATTTATGCATGCAAAGGAATCTTTACCTATTTTACTAATTCCAATAATCTTGCCTATTTGGTTGTCTCCAAAGTTACCGATCCTCCTTCTTATAATCAAGGTCTAGGAACATAGACCTTTTTCCGTTATATGTCGCGAGCATCCACCGCCTAAATACCAATGGTGCTTGCCGATTTTCCAAGGAAGGATATCTGCAGGAGAAACTATTTTATTTTTTGGTACCCAAATTTTCTTGGGTCCTTTATGGTTAGTAGTATGCATATGATAAGTTCTTTGATGCATATAACTAGATCGTTGATTAAGACGAGATTTATTATGGTTTCTCTTTTGAAAGAAAGGTTTTTTATGAGACTGAGTCTTGTTACCTGTAAACCCTAATCCGGTTTTATCACTCGGATGTCTACATTTTACAAGCATCTCATTCATTTTCTTAGTGCTCTCTGTGAAAGTAGCTAAATCAGCTGACAGATTCTTAATTCTTAGTTTAAGCTGATTAATCTCTTCTGATCTGTCTACAACTTTCTTTTTGTCTTTTAATTGCTTCTTCAGACAGATATTTTCTCTCTCTATTACCTCGGTATGTCTAATATTTTCTGCATATTTTTTCTTTAATAGTTTGTACTATTTTAGAATAACATGAGAATCTTCTAACAACTCTGAGTAGGCATCATGCAAATTATCGTAGTCAGATTTTACCTCCTCATCACTATCTTCCTCGGCCATCAAGCAGATGTTTGCATGTTCAGACAATTTGGAACCTGTATTTGATTCTGATGAATCTAGGTCCTCCCATGTTGCCATCATGCTTTTCTTGCCTTCTCTACTCTTCTTTGGTTTCTTCTTTAGAGTCGGACATTCGGACTTGTAGTGTCCAGGCTGATTGCACTCGTAGCAAATGACAGATGACTTTTTTGGTTTGGCTTCATCTTTGCCATTCTTCTTGAAAGTCTGATTCCCTTTGGACTTCTTCTTCCATAATCGTCTTATCTTTCTGGAGATGAAAGATAATTCGTCATCTTCATCACTTGACTCTGGTTCTGATTGGCTGGAGTCGTCATCCTTTGATTCTTCAATTTTTAACGCTTTTGATGACTTCTTCCTTCTTTGAGTCTTGTGATTCTTATGTCCGGCCTTCAGTGCTATCGACTTGTCCCGTTTGGGCTTGTCTTCAGCATCGAGTTCAACTTCATGAATCTTCAAGGATCCAAGCAACTCGTCAAGCTTTAGCAGGCTCAAATCTTTGGCTTCCTGCACCGCAGTGACTTTAGGTCTCCATCTCTTCGGAAGACTTCTTAGGATCTTTAGAACATGATCTTGATTGTTGTACGTTCTTTCAAGAGCTTTCAATCCATTGACAATTGTTTGAAATCTTCCAAATATTTGATCAATAGATTCTTCATCTTTCATCCTGAAAAGTTCATACTGGTGCACGAGAATACTTATCTTGGATTCTTTAACTTGGCTTGTGCCTTCATGAGTAATGGACAATGTGTCCCACATCTCCTTTACGGTATCGCATCCGTGGACTTTGTCATACTCGCTTCTGCTTAGGACACACGTCAAGAAGAACTTTGCCTTTGAGTTCAGCTGTATTCTTGCCTTTTGATCAACCGTCCATCTGATTCGTGGAATAGAATTGCCATCTTCATCCATGAGTGTGTAGGGTCCGTTCTCTATCACGTCCCAAAGGTCGACATGAGTAGATTCAATGAATAGTCGCATCCTATCTTTCCAGTAATGATAGTCTTCTCCGTTGAATGCTGGAGGTCTAGTGACTGAGGCTCCTTCTGCGATATATACTTGTGATTCCGCCATTATCTTTGATCCACACTTTGCTAAAGTGATCCTTGGATACCTTGCTCTGATACAAATTGAAGTGAATCACACATTAATACAATACTTAGGAAATGATATTAGAATGCACGAGAAGGGGGGGGGGGTTGAATTGTGTATTCCCCTTTTTTAAAATCTTTCAAAACTTGTTTGTTAGGAATAAAATTCTTTACATAATTTTTTGATAGATTCTAGTTAATCAAAACTTTTGAAAATATGTTTATGAACTAAGTAATGATAACTCTTAAATCTAAAAATAGAGATAGAGAGTGAGAGTGGTTGACACAGCGATTTATCCTGGTTCACCCCAAACTGTGGGCTACGTCCAGTTCTCAGAGTTCCTTCTGAGATTTCATTATCTCTTCAACGTTACAAGTATTCTTTGCGAGCCTCTTCAGGTCTTTACAATCAATATTCTTTCACACTTAGCCTCTACAGGCTATTTGCACTACTTTTTCTCATAAAAGTGTTTGAACGCTTGTTACAGTAAAATAGCTCTCAGCTAATTTGAACAGAATGCTTTTATGATCACGCAGATGTAAATCTGCTAATTTTTTTAACTCGATTTTTCAACTTTTTCTCACGTTGTTTGACTTTTTCTAACTTTGTAATCTTCGACTTCGACTTGTATTTATAGCCATCGTCTCTAACTGCTTCTTGATTCTTGAATCTTTAAAAGAAACGGTTATTCAGTTGAGTTCTGTAACTAACTCGAACTGACTCCTTCGTCTTCTTTTTGAATTCCGCAACTTCTTTTCTCCGTCTGTATTTTATCGTCTGTGTTTCTGCGTCTGCGTCTGCTTTTACTATTTCGCGTCTTCGTCTACTTTACTATTCACATCTGCGTATGCGTCTGCTTTGCTTAGCGTCTTCATCTGCGTTTGTTTAGCTTCTGCGTCTGCTTTGTTTAGCGTCTTCGTCTGCGTTTGCTTAGCTTTTTATTTGTTTTCTTTGTTATACATCAAAATCATTTCTAAGTAAAGTCATTTGGACTTAACACGATCATCACCATCTTTAGGGTTGGAAGGTTAGGGTTTTTGGTGGGAATGAAAGAGAGAGCAAAGTGAAGGAGTAGAAAATGGAAGATGAGTTGTTCAACGTGGGTAGAGATTTGAAGAATAAAAATCAAGAAGAAGAATAGAAGAAAAGCCACGAAGGAGAGAAGAAAAGAACCAAAGCCAAAACACTAATACCCCCTTCGTGAAAGACAACAAGGGGGTTTAAATTAAAAAAATGAATTAAGACACAAGTCAATTGCACCAATTTCTAAAGCATTAAAAATAGGTTCCTTCATTTAACTAGTTCGATCAATTTCAATTTCTACTCCAATTGTTCTCGAATTTTCACTAGCACTTGTGAATAAATCCTAAAGTCACTTATCAAAATTTCTATTACCATTGGAAAGTAATTTTTACTACCATTTATTAATAGTTTTGCTACTTGGTAATTTTTCTAGTCCAAAAATACCCAACAAATTTTCAAAAATTTCTCCAAAAATCTCAAAAATTCTAAATCCGCAAATACACTCTCCAAATCAATTTTTGACACAAAAACTACAATTCTCAGTAAAAATCACATTTAAAAATAATTATACCTAGAATGTTAATGAATGCATGTACAGTCATTTTCATGTGCAAAATTTTACTATTCACGTATATGTGCATGTCATATTATGTATGAACAAGAAATGTATTTTCTAATCTCTCAATTATCTCTCATATATTCCATTCTAGACGCAGCATGGGTAACGGGATGTTACATAGTATCTTTTATTTTTCTCCAAGGAACTTGCCATAACGTCCTATTGATTCCATGAATGTTAAACACTTTCTTGTCCCAAATGCAATACTGAAGATCAATGGTCGTTTTTTTCCCTAAATTTCTTTTTTATATTATTGTTATTGTATGAACAGGAAAAGCATAAGAGCTTATGCAGAATTAGCCCTATTGGCTTCATAGCTTCTGTGCACAGTCTAGATAGTATTCCACAGTCATTAAGCTCATCAAGTTTATTTCTTCTTGCTCAAAGATAGTAGTAGATGTATTATGTCTATTTTCCTTTCCATGATGACCTCTTCAAACTCAAGTATGAACAATGCAAGATTGGGCCTAATAGATGAATGTATTTGGTTTTTTGCATCATATTATCTTTTTTTTTCTCCAAAGAAATTACCATAATTTTCAGGTGATGCTATCAATGTTGAACACTTTATTATCTCAAATGCAATACTAAAGATCAATGTTAGTTTTTTTCCCTGAATTCCATTGTTATATCACTGTTGTTATATGGACAGGAAAAGTGTAAGAGATCAAGTGGAATTTTCCCCATTACCTAGATAGCTTCTGTGCAGAGTCTAGATAGTATTTCATAGTCATTGAGCTCATCAGGTTTATTTCACATGTGCATGTGCATGTCATATTATGCATGAACATGAAATGTATTTTCTAATCTCTCAATCATCTCTCATATATTCCATGCTAGCCGTAACATGGGTAACGAGATGTTATCTAGAGCCTAGCCTCTACCGCCATCACTCCAGGTATTGTCCTCTTTGGTCAAGGGTGAGTCCACGACTCGAACCCAAGACCTCAAGGTTTTGTTCCACTTTAAGTGGACGCCTCTTACCATTGAGCCAATACTCGAACTTAAGACCTCAAGGTTTTGTTCCACTCTTGGGTTCGAGTCGTGGACTCACCCTTGACCAAAGAGGACAATACCTGGAGTGATGGCGGTAAAGGCTGGGCTCTACATTAAAAAGGTGCCCTAATGTAACGCCCCCTTACCATAGAGTACCCACCGGAACGCCCGTAGGTAACGAGCGTTCCGGTACATATCCTACGATAAGAGACCACTACTGACAACCACCGCTAAACTCTCCATGGCATCACAATAATAAAACAGAAATAAGAAATTGGTAATTTCTATAAAACCAAACTGTATTTCATTTCATTTACTCAA
The DNA here is from genome assembly GCA_029891385.1 of Erythroxylum novogranatense. Taxonomy (NCBI): domain Eukaryota; kingdom Viridiplantae; phylum Streptophyta; class Magnoliopsida; order Malpighiales; family Erythroxylaceae; genus Erythroxylum; species Erythroxylum novogranatense. The sequence continues at coordinate 83,674,819 of CM057229.1, read as the reverse complement.
ACTTAGAAATTTACAAACTGTCAGTATTTTCAGTCTATACAATCCTTCAAAACACTGTACATTAAGTACTATACAATAAGGCATAAAGAACAGTTCTAACTATAAGTCTCCAAAAGAAATCCCAGCTGATCGACCTTTGAGCCATAACCTCTCTCGCTAATCCGATGTCCAAGGCTCTACAGTCCTGAGGGTGCTAACAGTCTACTCTTAACCCTGAAAAATAGATTACAATTTTGGATGAGTTTGCGAACTCAATAAGAAACCATCATCGATGATTTGCCCAATTCATGCATCACATAAGCATGTTCCAGTAATCAGGCAGTCATAGTGGTAATACAGGCTCAACAATCACACAGTTATATACAGCAAAAGTCATTTCAGGTATTCAATCCAGTATGCAATGCACATGTGACTCTTTTTTCAGTTTTATTTCAGTGTTGTGACCGAGCGCTTAAGCGAGAATCAAGAATGAAGACGCGCTCTGGAGGATTATCTCCTTCGAGCTCTAGGCTCGCTTTCAGATTCGATGGCGACTCGGTTCACAATTATTTTTATCCGTTTATGCATCTGTGTATGAAATGCCTATGCCCAACTGAATAGTTAATTAACAGTCCATAATGCACAATTAACAGTCCATTAGTCACAATTAACAGTCTATAATTCACAATTAACAGTCCATAAGTCACAATTGATCATAGTAATCCCAGTAAGGGTAAACAAGTCACACAATTTACACATTCCTGATCCCGCTATTATCCCCATATTAGCCAAATAATAATTGAGAAACCCATCTAGGTTACTCACCTATTACTTTCGAGCTAATGCCGGGAAGTCTCTGCTACGTCGGTCGATCGACGCTCCAATTGTGCCTCTATAATAATCAGAGAAGATAACTATTACTAATTGTCCAATCAGAACGAGTTAATGATGCATACGTAAAAATTAAAAGGTGTACAATGCATGTGCATGATATTCCCGACCCTAAACCAAACTTTTCCATCATAGAAATCCGTCTAAAAATTAGAAATCTAACAACACAGAAATTACTCAATTCGGACCTCTATCGGTCCAAAAATAAATAAAACAGTGACTAAAGAACCATTACCCGGACCCACGTCAATTTTTCGTCCAAAAAGTCCCAAAAGAACACAAAAATCAAATAAAACAATTAATATATATCTATATATGTTGCCCCTATTTTCTTCTCTTTTTCCTATTTTCAAACCGAAATTCGAACACCTATAACTCTTTGCACACAATTCAGAAAATTACAAACCATATCTCGTTGGAAAGATCATGAAAAACTCTACAAGTTTTATGAAGACCATAAAAATCAATTTCACTCCTAAGGGTGTCAAAAATCCAATTAAACCTAGTCAATGGGTTTTAAAACAGTACAGTATCTTGTAAATTCAATAACTTCTCATTCCCTTTGTCAAAAAATTACACAATAAATTTGCTCAGAAAGATCCCAATGTTATCTACAACTTTCATGAACAACCTGAAATCAAATTCATTTGCTAACGAGGCCAAACAATTCACCAAAGCATCTGCCCACTGAAATTTCCCAATCTGAACAGTACATTTCAAAGCAACATATCTCCTAGCAAAAATGTCAAAACACTCACTACCTTATATCACTGGAAAGATAAGATCTCATACTTCAATTTTCATAAAGGATTCAAAATCCAATTCCATCCCTAACAAGTTCAAAATTGTCATGTAAGTGACTGCCCTGATCAGCAGTCAATGACCCAATTCAGATTCAGTTTTTTGCAAATTCATTACTCCCAATTCTGCTATCCAAAAATAACATGCTATATACCATTTTCAAGATATCTGCTTCCTCTACAACTTTTCAGAAAATTACTCAAGCCAATTCAATTCACAAAAATTGCTAAAAGTGCTTCCAATCAGAATGCTCACAAATATGACACTTAGGCTAGGTTTCACCACAATGTACAAAATCAGTCAATAGTTAATAGTGGATATCTCCCAATATACATATCGAATAATTGCAAAATCAGTGGCAATGGAAAGCTAACAATATAATCTTCAACTATCATGAAGACCATTTTCATCAATTCCTTCTAAATTAATTTAGAAAAATCATCAAAACACTTAAGTCATTGGTTGATTCATCGCTCATACAGACATCAACAGTAACTTTCCAAGCCAAAATTCACCATCTTAAGGCTAAAATTAGACAACACCTATTTCAAACAAAAATGTAGCCAACAAGCCAAAGTTTCATTTGGAACAAACGTCATCTCATTTGCATAACCACACAATGAGTTATGCTCAAAAAAGTACAGTAGGTCAAAAACCAATTTTCAGCTTTACTACTCAAATACACTTCCTATCATGCCAATTGAACTTCTACTACCATAAGCATCCCAATTGGACACAAAATCAGTCCCTAGATCATTCCTACACTCACTTAGACCCATAGTCAAAATTTTTCAGCATTAAACTCTTAATTTCTATGCAAGATTAGTCATCAATATTCAATCCAAAATCAAGTTAAAACATTCATTCATACTACTTCATCAAGTCATACCTAACATAATCTTACCCACCAATTCAAACTTAAATTTTCATTCAATTCATGCATCAATAAACACAATAATTGCACCATAACTCCAAATGAATGCATCTAACAACTATGATTCATTAAATGCATAATCAAAGCATAATTAAAGCTTAACTTAAAAACTTACCTACTTAAAGCTTCCACTCTTCACTTTTCCAACTACTTTACTTTCTCTACTTAATCCTCAAGCATGGTTCTCATGAAAAGAAGATAGAGAGCTTAAGCTTGCAAGTATGAGGGAAGCACTAAAGTAGGAGAAGAATGAGTGAACAAAAGCCAATGAAGAAATTGATAAAGAAGAAGGAAATGGGAGAGTTTTCGGATGGGTGAAGGCCTTAAGAGATAAAACTCATCTTTTTCCTTTAGTCTATGTGGAGTTGCCGAAATGAAGGATAGGAACAAATGGTGGATGCATTAAATGGTGTAGGACAAGTGTTATGTTTAAGAAAAAGACAAAATAGGCTAAAAACAAATTGGTAAATAGGAACTCTAATGCAATTTGACCCATTCTAGTCCAATGGCCCTAATTTCAATCTCAAAATAATATACCCAATATTACAGTGCCATTGGATAGAAATTTTCGCTACCGAAAATCAATCGGTTTGCCGCTTGGCGATTTTTCTGATCTGGGAATTTTCTCCGAAAAATTTCAGAAAAATTCCTTAAAATATAAAACACTCAATGGCGTACTCAGAATAATTTTTTTCAAACGCAAGAAACACGTTAATCACAGTAAAACTACATTAGGCACAAAAACCGGGAATGTCATGTATGCATGTACAGTTATTTCATGTGCACAAAATTCACTGTGTACCAATACTAGTATGCATGAACAGTCCTAATGAAGCCTAATCACTCTCATCCTATGCCAAATTACTATTCTACCCTTATCATTGAGGGTGGGATGTTACAATTCTCCCCCCTAATAAAAATTTCGTCCGCGAAATTCTTACCTGGTTGATTGAATAGACGAGGATATTGCCTCCTCATATGCTCCTCGGTCTCCCAAGTGGCTTCCTCAGTCGAATGATTTCTCCAGATAACTTTCACTAATGGAATCGTCTTATTCCTCAACTGTTTAACCTGTGACCCGACAATCTGGATTGGCTCCTCAATATAACTCAGATTACTAGCAACCTCAATCTCCTGAGCCGGTATCACATGTGTCGGATCTGACCGATATCTGCGGAGCATACTCACGTGGAAGACGTCATGTAACTAAGACATCTCACTTGGTAAAGCCAACCTGTAGGCCAAAGGTCCTATCCTCTCAGTGATCTCATATGGACCAATGTACCTAGGGCTTAACTTCCCCTTTTTACCAAATCTCAGTACACCACGCCACGGTGACACCCTTAAGAATACCCTATCTCCCACATTATACTCCATCTCCCTCCTGTGTTGATCCACATAACGCTTCTGTCTATCCTGAGCCGCCTTGATGCGACTCTGAATCAGTTTAACCTTATCTACAGTATCCTAAATTAGCTCAGGACCCTCAATCATCCTCACACCCTCTTCATCCCAATACAGAGGTGATCGACACTGCCGCCTATACAGAGCCTCATACGGTGCCATCCCAATACTGCTGTGATAATGATTATTATAAGCGAACTCAATCAGAGCCAAATACTGATCCCATGCTCCTCTGAACTCCAATGCACAAGCCCGAAATATGTCCTCAACAGTTTTAATCGTTCTCTCACTCTGCCCATCTGTCTGAGGATGAAATGCTGTACTGAAATTCAACCTAGTACCTATAGCAGACTGCAAACTCTGCCAGAACCTCGATGTGAATCTGGGATCCCTGTCTGACACTATCGACACCATAACCCCGTGCAGTCTCACTACCTCAGCCACATACTTCTGGGCTAACTGATCAAGGGAATTATTCTCCCTCACTGGCAAGAAATGGGCCAATTTAGTTAACCGGTCCATTATGAACCAGATAGCATCATGCTGCCTCAGAGTCTTGGGCAACCCCATAATGAAATCCATAGTAATCCGTTCCCATTTCCACTCAGGAATAGGCAACGAATGAAGTTTCCCTACTGGAGCCTGGTGCTCAGCCTTAACCTACTGGCACGTCATACACCTGGATACATACTCCGCTACCTGCTTTTTCATGCCAGGCCACCAGAAATGTTGCTTGAGAGTGTTATACATCTTGGTAGTATCAGGATGCATAGCATAGGCGACCATGTGCGCCTCCTCTAGAATCTCACGCCTCAGATCATCCACATCGGGTACACACAGTCTCTGACCCATCCATAAAGTCTCATCTCTCAACTCAAAATCAGAATCTCGATCAGATCTCGCTTTCTCAATCAGTCTTACCAAGGTAGGATCCTTGTCCTGAACTCTCCTGATCCTGTCCAGTAGCATCGGTCCAAGCTTCAAAGTGGCCAATAAAGCTCCATTCTACTCCATATTAAATTGTACATTCAAGGCTCTCAACTGAATCAAATTCGATAACCTCATTGCCTGAATCTGAGCTGTACTAGTATCAGACTTCCTACTCAAAGCATCTGTCACTACATTGGCCTTCCCAGGGTGATACTCGATGGTACAGTCATAATCCTTCAACAGCTCAAGCCATCTCCTCTATTTCAAATTCAACTCTCTCTGGCTCAGTAAATACCTCAAACTCTTATGATCCGTGAAAATCTGAAATGTCTCACCATACAGATAATGTCTCCAAATTTTTAGGGCAAAAATAACTGCAGCTAACTCCAAATCATGCACTGGATAAGTTACCTCATGAGCTCTCAACTGTCTCGAGGTATATGCAATCACTCTACCATGCTGCATCAGAACACACCCCAATCCTTGATGCAATGCATCACTGAACACCTCAAATCCTCCAGTCCCTGATGGAATAGCTAACACCGGTGCAGTAGTCAACCGATGTTTCAACTCCTTAAAGCTCTTCTGGCACTCCTCAGTCCATCTGAAAGGTACATTTTTCCTCAGAAGTTTTGTCAGAGGGGCTGAGATCAGTGAAAACCCCTCGACAAACCTCCGATAATAACCGGCCAGTCCTAGGAAACTCCGAATCTCTGCCACATTCTGTGGAGCTTTCCACTTCAGCACTGCCTCAATCTTACTCGGATCAACCTGAATACCCTCTCCAGTCACTATATGCCCCAAGAATATCACCCGATCCAGCCAAAATTCACACTTACTGAATTTGGCATACAACTGTCTCTCCCTCATAGTCTGCAAAACGATCCTCAAGTGCTCACTATGCTCCCGTCTGTTCCTCGAGTACACCAAAATGTCATCAATGAATACAATTACGAACTGATCCAGGTCGGGCTGAAATACCTTATTCATCAAGGCCATGAAGGCTACCAGGGCATTAGTCAACCTAAACGGCATCACTAGAAACTCGAAATGTCCATACCTGCTCCTGAATGCACTTTTAGGTACATCAGCCTCTGCTATCTTCAGCTGATAGTACCCTGACCTCAGATCCAACTTAGTGAATACCTGAGCTCCCTGCAACTGATCAAATAGATCATCAATCCTAGGCAGTGGATACTTATTCTTCACTGTCACCCGATTCAACTGCCTGTAATCGATGCACAGTCTCAACGTTCCATCCTTCTTCTTCACAAATAAAACTGGAGCTCCCCACGGTGAGACACTAGGCCTGATAAAACCTTTCTCCAGTAACTCCTACAGCTGATCCTTAAGCTCCTTCAGTTCCACAGGTGTCATCCTATACGGAGGAATAGATATAGGAGCAGTACCTGGAACTACATCAATGGTAAATTCTGTTTCTCGATCCGGCGGTAAACCCGGTAACTCATCAGGAAACACATCTGAAAACTCCCGAACCACGGGAATATCCTGCAATCTCTGCTTACCTCTCACATCAATAACATGCATCAACCTCAGGGCACTCAGAAAAGAGATCATCCAGGCTGGCACTGCCTGACTAACTCCTCTGAACACCGCTCTAGGCTGACCAGGAGACTCTAATACAACCTCCTTGGTGTAGCAGTCCATGACGGCCCTATGTGCAGTAAGCCAGTCCATCCCCAAAATCACATCTATCTCTCTTAGTGGTAGCACTATCAGGTCTGCACTTAGCTCTGCCTGATCAATCACAATCGGACACCCCTTGCAGACCTCTCCTAAAGCAGTAATGCTACCTAGAGGTGTGCTCACCTCTAACCCATATTGTAACCTATCTCTATCCCCATGCACTCTACATGCCAAATGCGGTGCGATGAATGAATGTGTGGATCCTGGATCTAGCAGTGCAAATACTTCAAAAACAGAAATAAGAAGCGCACCTGCTACCATCTCTGGGGAATCCTGGGCCTCTTGCCTGGTCATGGCATAGACCCTGGCCTGGGACTGTGGTCGGCTGCCCCGTCCCTCAGTCTGCACAAAGGACCCCTTAACTTTGCCACGGCCTCTCTGTCCGGATCCACCAACTCTAATCTGCTGTACAGTAGTAGAACTCCCAACTCGTCCACTACCAGCAGACTGAGCTCCCAATGTGGCTGGGCAATCCCTAACCTGATGCTCCATCGAACCGTATCTGACGCAGGCTCTAGTCAACCATCGACACTCCCCACTGTGTCTCCTCTCACAATACTCACACACTAGAGGGATCTGCCCTGCCCCTCTACCACTGCCACTGCCAGTCTGTATAAATCTTCCTCTTTGCCCAAAACCAGACTGTCTCAATCCTCCCGGAGACCTAAAATCCTGCTCAAGGCCATTGAAACTCCCGCAGAATTGTCCTGATCACACTCGACCTCTTCCCCCAGGACCCCAACTCAGCCTGTCTCTGCCTCATAAGCTGCTCCATTCGCACTGCAACAGCCCTCAACTCAATAAATGTGTCCATGTCCGACGGGCCAACAGGCACGGATCTCGAGATTGAGGCCATTCTCGAACCTCCGCACTTATCGGCCTCACTAGGAATCATAACAGTAGCATAATCCATCAGCTCATTGAACTTCACCTCGTACTCTGCCACAGACATCCTACCCTGCTTTAGCTCCAAAAACTCCTGCATCTTCATATCAAGATAGACCTTGGGCATATAATTTTCCCTGAAAGCCCTCAGAAAATCACCCCATGACAGTAAGCAAGGCCTGGTGGTACTGCCTGGAACAGTCTTCCACCACTTGTAAGTTGGGCCCTACAGAAGAGAGACCGCATAATCGAACCTCTCATCAGGTTCACAGTCCATCTGGTCGAAGACTCTCTCAGTCTTCTCCAGCCATCCCTCAGCCTCAACGGGGTTTGTACTGCCATAGAAGTCTACAGCCCCCTGCTTGCGTAGTAAATCATATCTCCTCTCCCGTCTCACGGGAACTCTAGGAGGTAACTACTCAGATCGAGGCATAGAAGACTCTCTACTGGCTCCGACTGATCCTTGGTCAGCTGGTTGCTCAACCTGATCACCTAAGACAGAAGACCTAGAACAAAACAAGAAGTCCAGTCAATTTCTGCAGTTCTGTAAAAATTCATACCTACATATTTGACTATTCCCAAAAGATGTCAAACCATGCTCTGATACCACCTAATGTAGCGCCCCCTTACCATAGAGTACCCACCGGAATGCCCGTAGGTCATTCCGGTACATATCCTACGATAAGAGACCACTACTGACAACCACCGCTAAACTCTCCATGGCATCAGAATAATAAAACAGAAATAAGAAATTGGTAATTTTTTTAAAACCAAACTGTATTTCATTTCATTTACTCAAACTTAGAAATTTACAACCGTCAAGATTTTCAGTCTATACAATCCTTCAAAACACTTTACATTAAGTACTATACAATAAGGCACAAAGAACAGTTCTAACTATAAGTCTCCAAAAGAAATCCCAGCTGACCGACCTTTGAGCCATAACCTCTCTCGCCAATCCGATGTCCAAGGCTCTACAGTCCTAAGGGAGCTAACAGTCTACTCTTAACCTTGAAAAATAGATTGCAATTTTGGATGAGTTTGCGAACTCAATGAGGAACCATCATCGATGGTTTGCCCAATTCATGCATCACATAAGCATGTTCCAATAATCAGGCAGTCATAGTGGTAATACAGGCTCAACAATCACACAGTTATATACAGCAAAAGTCATTTCAGGTATTCAGTCCAGTATGCAATGCAAATGTGACTCTTTTTTCAGTTTTATTTCAGTGTTGTCACCGAGCGCTTAAACAGTAATCAGTAATCAGTAGACGCATCTCGAGAGGATTATCTCCCTTCGAGCTCTAGGCTCGTTTTCAGTTTCAGTGATGACTCGGTTCACAATTATTTTTATCTGTTTATGCATCTGTGTATGAAATGCCTATGCTCAATTGAATAGTTAATTAACATTCCATAATGTACAATTAACAGTCCATCAGTCACAATTAACAGTCTATAATTCACAATTAACAGTCCATAAGTCACAATTAATCACAGTAATCCCAGTAAGGGTAAACAAGTCACACAATTTACACATTCCTGATCCTGCCATTATCCCTATATTAGCCAAATAATAATTGAAAAATCCATCTAGGTTACTCACCTATTACTTCCGAGCTAATGCCGGGAAGTCTCTACTACGTCGGTCGATCGACGCTCCAATTGTGCCTCTATAATAATCAGAGAAGATAACTATTACTAATTGTCCAATCAGAACGAGTTAATGATGCATACGTAAAAATTAAAAGGTGTACAATACATGTGCATGATATTCCCGGCCCTAAACCAAACTTTTCCATCATAAAAATCCATCTAAAAATTAGAAATCTAACAACACAGAAATTGCTCAATTCGAACCTCTATCGGTCCAAAAATAAATAAAACAGTGACTAAAGAACCATTACTCGGACCCACGTCAATTTCCCGTCCAAAAAGTCCCAAAACAACACAAAAATCAAATAAAACAATTAATATATATCTATATATGTTGCCCCTATTTCCTTCTCTTTTTCCTATTTTCAAACCGAAATTCAAACACCTATAACTCTTTGCATACAATTCAGAAAATTACAAACCATATCTCGTTAGAAAGATCATGAAAAACTCTACAAGTTTCATGAAGACCATAAAAATCAATTTCACCCCTAAGGGTGTCAAAAATCCAATTAAACCTACTGCCTAGTCAATGGGTTTTAAAACAGTACAGTATCTTGTAAATTCAATAACTTCTCATTTCCTTTGTTACAAAATTACACAATAAATATGCTCAGAAAGATCCCAATGTTATCTACAACTTTCATGAACAACCTGAAATCAAATTCATTTGCTAACTAGGCCAAACAATTCATCAAAGCATCTGCCCACTGAAATTTCCCAATCTGAACAGTACATTTCAAAGCAGCATATCTCCTAGCACAAATGTCAAAACACTCACTACCTTATATCACTGGAAAGATAAGATCTAATATTTCAATTTTCATAAAGGATTCAAAATCCAATTCCATCCCTAACAAGTTCAAAACTGTCATGTAAGTGACTGCCCTGATCAGCAGTCAATCACCCAATTCAGATTCAGTTTTTTGCAAATTCATTACTCCCAATTCTGCTATCCAAAAATAACATGCTATATACCATTTTCAAGATAACTGCTTCCTATACAACTTTTTAGAAGATCACTCAAGCCAATTCAATTAACAGAAATTGCTAAAATTGCTTCCAATCAAAACGCTCACAAATCTGACACTTAGGCTAGGTTTCACCACAATGTACAAAATCAGTCACTAGTTAACAATGGATATCTCCCAATATACATATCTAAAAATTACAAAATCAGTGGAAATGGAAAGATAACAATATAAGCTTCAACTCTCATGAAGACCATTTTCATCAATTCCTTCTAAATTATTTTAGAAAAATCATCAAAACACTTAAGTCATTGGTTCGGTTACTGTTCATACAGACATCAACAGTAACTTTCCAAGCCAAAATTCACCCTCTTAAGGCTAAAATTAGACAACAACTATTTCAAACAAAAATGTAGCCAACAAGCCAAAGTTTCATTTGGAACAAACGTCATCTCATTTGCATAACCACACAATGAGTTATGCTAAAAAAAGTACAGTAGGTCAAAAACCAATTTTCAGCTTTACTACTCAAATACACTTCCTATCATGCCAATTGAACTTCTACTACCATAAGCATCCCAATTGGACACAAAATCAGTCCCTAGATCATTCCTACACTCACTTAGACCCATAGTCAAATTCAACATTAAACTCTTAATTTCTATGCAAGATTAGTCATCAATATTCAATCCAAAATCAAGTTAAAACATTCATTCATACTACTTCATCAAGTCATACCTAACATAATCTTACCCACCAATTCAAACTTAAATTTTCATTCAATTCATGCATCAATAAACACAATAATTTCACCATAACTCCAAATGAATGCATCTAACAACTATGATTCATTAAATGCATAATCAAAGCATAATTAAAGCTTAACTTAAAAACTTACCTACTTAAAGCTTCCACTCTTCACTTTTCCAACTACTTTACTTTCTCTACTTAATCCTCATGCATGGTTCTCATGAAAAGAAGATAGAGAGCTTAAGCTTGCAAGTATGAGGGAAGCACTAAAGTAGGAGAAGAATGAGTGAACAAAAGCCAATGAAGAAATTGATAAAGAAGAAGGAAATGGGAGAGTTTTCGGATGGGTGAAAGCCTTAAGAGATAAAACTCTTCTTTTTCCTTTAGTCTATGTGGAGTTGCCGAAATGAAGGATAGGAAAAAATGGTGGATGCATTAAATGGTGTAGAACAAGTGTTATGTTTAAGAAAAAGAAAAAATAGGCTAAAAACAAATTAGTAAATAGGAACCCTAATGCAATTTGACCCATTCTAGTCAAATGGCTGTTGGACCAATGGTGGTTGACAAATAGAAGTCCCTTTATGTTTTGATAATTATAAAATATATATGAAATTGGTTAAGAAATTATTTCAGGATTTTATTAAAGGCACAATGTAATTTCAAGGGGCAATTTTCAAAGATACAAGTGATAGACATTGTTCAAATTTCAATCTACAAATATCAAGGAGATAATATATTAAGAAATCAAATCAGAAATGATCTACTATGATCTGGAGAAGATAGACAATGTGCAAAAGAAGATTCTAGTGAAGATTATGGATAACAATCTTGAAAGATCGAAGTTTATCATCAAATTTATCAGTTGAAGAAATTCCAGTCGACTACAATCATTACCAGTCGAATGAAAATTAATAAGGGCTCATTCCAATGACTAAAGGATCCCGATGACTACAAGTCATCCTAATCGACTATTCGGAGGCGGAGATTATTTTTCAGAAGTTCCAATGACTATAAATGTTTCAATGACTACAATCAGCAAAGGTACTTGTTCGAATGACTAGAACCCGTCCCGATGACTAGCATCCTCGACGATCGAAAGACCTATTCCAATCGATTAGATTATACAAGATCTGATTACGACAAAGTCAATTGATATCAAACGGTAAAGAAATATTTTTATAACGTTATGGAGTAATCTACAACGACTAGTAGATGATCTACAACGGCTATATCGATCCAGAAGTCTGCAAACAAAAAGAAAAACATCAAGAGATCAACAACTGCACTTTTTGCAAAGCATACTGATCATTGATTATTTTTTTTGGTGCTCTCAAATTATTTTAGCTCATTCAATCATATCTAGTCGTCTTGAGCTTTCTCATTCAATATTTCTTTCATTGTTATTGTGAGTTGAGTGATTAGAGGAAAAATCACTGGTGTGGTTAGATTTGTGCCGGAAATCAAATCGGGATTGTAAGGTTTACTTGAGCCGGAATTCAAGTGGTTGTAAAAGTTCGCACTTAACTAAAAAGTGTACAATATAGTGGTTTGCCAAAATCCTAAGTGGGGGCTTAGGTAGAGGACGTAGGTCTTAGCACCGAACCTCTATAAAAACAACGTTTGCTTTCTTCTCTACTCTCTTTCATTTGTTTAATTTGATTGTTACGTGTGCTTTTAATTCCGTGATTTTTTGTAGAACTCTCCTAAAAAGTTTAGACGATCTATTCAACCCCCCTTCTAGATCGCTTTCAATTGGTATCAGAGCAGATTCATCCAGGGATGGCATTCAGTATGACACATAACAATCTGGCAGAAGAAGGTAACACTAATAACCGTCCTCATTTGTTTAATGGTTCTAACTATTCTTCGTGGAAAAATCCTATGAAGTACCATATCATAAGCGAGGGAGTAGAGTATTGGAAGATCATCATCTTCGGCCCACATGTTCCATTGAACGTGAACGGTCAGGTAAAAACGGAGCTGGAGTATGATGACAATGATTGGAAGCAAGCCTACATCAATGCCAAAGCAATGAAGTTAATCTACTGTGCTCTTACTGTTGAGGAGAGAAATAGAGTGAATTCTTGCACAAGTGCTCAAGAAATGTGGGAGAGGCTTCGGATCACTCACGAAGGAACCAACCAAGTTTGAGAAACCAAAATCAACATGCTACTTCATGATTACGAAATGTTTGTCATGAAGGAAGGTGAGTCGATTTCTACTATGCTTGATCGGTTTGCAGAAATTATTAATGGTTTAGGGAATCTCGGAAAGCACATGATGGATAGCGAGAAGGTGAAGAAGATCCTTCAGTCACTACCAAAAGAATGGGACTCTCAAGTTACAGCAATTATGGAGTCGAAAGATCTCAATCGCTTGGAATTCAATGCGTTGGTGGGATCACTCATAAATTATGAGATAATCCTCAAATCAAGAGGAGGTAGAGGTAAGCCAAAAAAATCTATTGCTTTTAAAGCTAACACTTCTTCTGTGGATGAAAGTGATGAAGAATTAGATGAGGAGGAAGAAGATGAAGAGCTAGCAATGTATGCTAGAAACTTGAGAAAATTCAAGGGCTTACTCAAAAATAAAAAGAGAGAATTACGTGGTGGAAGAAATGATGATAAAAAAAAGTACACCATGGAAAGAAGGACCAAAAGTTATGAGGAAAAGAAGAGCAATGAAGAATGCTGGAAATGTGGAAAGAAAGGACATCATGCTAGGGAATGCAAAAGTTCTTCCATTTTCCAGAAAATGATAGGTATGACAAAGGTAAAAAGAAAGCTAGTCTTGTAGCTACTTGGAGCGATGATGAGGAAGCTTATCAAAGCAACGATGAAAACAATTTAGCTCTAATGGCAAGAAGCTCCATGATAAGTGATGATGAGGATGAGGTAATGATTATTGATCAAGATCTTAGAGATTCCTTTACTGCTTTGCAAATTGATTTTGAAGAAGTCATTGATATTAACAAGAAATTGAGAAAAAGGATAAGAGAACTTGTTGCTGAAAATAGTGTTCTGCATGAAACTATCGATGATTTAGATTGTACTAAGATAGACCACTGCATGCCTTCTGAAAAGAAAATTTATCTTGTGAACTTGATAGAATTAGAAAAGAGTTTTCTTATGTTGTTGGAAAATTTGCTAATGGAAATGAGAAGTTTGAGAAGATGTTGTCTTTGCAAAGATACTTTATTTCTAAACATGGTTTAGGTTATGATCCTTTTGATAGAGATTACTCTTTAATTTCTAAATTCACAAAAGATGGTAAAGTTGCTAAATGTGATAAATGTTTGAGAGATGGTCATAATGAGATTGCATGTAAAAGTATTAGAAGGTGTATTAATGTCAAGAAAGTATGGGTAGTAAAAGGAACAAAGCCATCAAATGTAGTTTATTTGACTAACCATAAAGGACCCAAAATGGCTTAGGTACTAATGAGAAGAAAAAATATTTCTGATGCAGGTACAAGCAAGGAATGATAATCCACCAAGTACATGGTATATTGACAGTGGATGTTCAAGGCATATGAGTGGAGACAAAAACTTGTTTGCAGAAATCAAACCAAAGAATCAAGGGTATGTGACATTTGGAGACAACAATAAAGGTAAAATCATTGGGATTGGTAAAGTGGGTAAGGTGTAACATCCCAACCTCAATTGGAAGGGTAGAACAGTAAATTGGCATAGGATGTGCTAGATTGGGATTTCATAGGATTGCTCATGCATAATAGGATTTCAGATAGTCCTGTTGTGCATATGCATACATGATATTCCGGTTTTCGTGCCTAATGTAATTTTAGTGTGATTAACGGGTTATCGGGTTTGAAAAAATTATTCGAGTCGCCATAAATTGTTTTCTATTTTAAAGGATTTTAGGAATTTTTCTGGATTTTTCCGGAGAAAATTTCGGATCGAAAAATCGCCAATTGGCGAATCGATTCGATTTTCTAGTGGCGAAAATTTCTACCCAATGACACTGTAATATTGGGTATATTATTTTGGGATTGAAATTGGGGTCAATTGAGTTGATTGGGTTAGTTTTGATCCGGATTAAAGAAATATTACTTTGACTTTTCTTTAATTTTGGAACCAATCATATTTTGCCATCATATGCTATCATTAATTGCTCCTTACCCATCTCCCACGGTTTTGCCTTAATAAAGAATGAAAAGATGATTTTTTGCTTCTTAGAAACCTTCTCACTTGAAACCTTCATTTCCTCTCCATATCCATTGATTTTCTTCTTCTTTTCCTCATCTTCCTCTAAACATTCAAGAGTTCTTCTACTTCCAACTAAGTTGTGTTCTTGCTATGATGAGGAGATACATGTTTGATGGTAGAAGAAAGTAGAGAAAGTGAGAAATTGGTGTAGGATTAAAGCATTGAAGGGGGAAAAGCTTAAGTAGGTAAGGTTTAAGTTAAGTTTTCATTTAAGCTTGAATTATGCTTTGAATTGTGCATTAAATGAATCATGATTGTTGATGCATTTAATGGGAGTTATGGTGTGTTTATGATGATTATAGAGACCTTAAATTGATGACTAATATGGCTTGAATTAATGGGTGTTAGGTGAGGGTTATTTAGGAATTGATGAAGGAGTAAGAATGAGTGTTTTGACTTGATGTTAAACACATATGGATGATTGATTTTACTTAGAAAGGAAGACTTAAGTGCTGAAATTTTTAAGTATTAGCCCTAGTATATGTATGAGTGTGGTAAGACCTAAATTGTGTCTATTTGGATGTCTAATGATGTGTTAATGGCATTGGAAATGATAGAACTAAGGTTAACACCAAATCTGGAAAATTAGGGTTTTTAATTACTTTTACTGTTTTAATCATAACTAATTGTTTAGGAATGAAAATGAGGTGAGGTTTGTGGCCACTTAAACTTTGGGATGTTGGCTACAACTTTGTGTGAAATAGGTGTTGTTAAATTGTAATGTTAGAAGGGTGAATTGTTGCATGGAAAATTACTGTTTTATTGTCTGTGAACAGTAACCGAAACCAAAACCTATGAGCTTTGCTGATTTTTCTAAATTAATTGAGATGGAATTGGAGAGAATGGTCTTCATGAAAGTTGAAGAATATTGAGTTATCTTTCCATTTCCACTGATCTTGATATTTTTAGAGCTGTAAATTGAGAGATATGAACTGTTTTCTATGGACTGATTTTGGGCATGTTGATGAAACCTAGTTTAAGTGTCTGACTTGTGAGTATTCTGCTTAGAAGCAATTTTATCCGTTTTTTTGGACTGAATTGGTGTGAGTGATCTTCTGAAAAGTTGCAGAGGAAGAAATTATCTTGAAAATGATATATGGCATATAATTTTTAGAGGTCAGAGTTGGGAGTTATGATTTTGCAAAAACTGATCTTACATTAGGATGTGAATGGCTGATCATGGCAGTAACTTGCATAGTGGTTTTGAAATTGTTAGAAATCGAATTAGAGTTTGAGTTCTTCATGAAACTTGAAGTTTGGGATCTTATCTTTTCAGGGATATAAGGTAGAGAATTTGGTGACATTGTGCTAAGAGATATGCTGTTTGGGAAATTCTTGTTGATTGGTTGGTTTGATAGGTTGATACTTTGGTGAATTGTTTGACATAGTTAACAAATGAATCTGATTTTGGATTGTTCATGAAAGTTATAGATAATCTTGATGAGCATATTTATTGTGTCATTGTTGACTGAAGAATCGGAGAGTTATGAATTTGAAACATCTCGCCTGTTTTGATAGGTTTTGAGTGGGCGATGGGTTTGAGTGGGTTTTAACACCCTTAGGGGTGAAATTGATTTTATGGTCTTCATGAAACTTGTAGAGGGTTTCATTATCTTTCCCACAAGGTATAGTTTGCATCTTTCAGAAATGTGTAGAAAGAGTTATGGGAGTTGAAAGTTTGGTTGGAAATCAGAAAATAAAGGGGTAAATAAGGGTTATATATATAAATATAAATTGTTAAGTTTTGGTTTCTTTCGTGAATAATTTTTCCGTCCGACGTCCGATTGACCTGATTCTTGAGGCATCGGATGCAAAGAATATTGAATTTCATTTTGTGAGAAATTGGGAATTTTTAGACGGAAAATTGACGTGGCCCCGCAAATGGAGCCTTTAATCACTATTTTATTTGATTGGGAACCTATAGAGGTCCGAATTGCGCACCATCAGCGCCAATAGGTTTCTAATTTTTAGACGGATTTTTTTTAGGGAAAAAAATGAGATTAGGGCCGAGAATTCATGAACATGCATATTTCACCTACATGTGCACAAATTGCATATTTAGTGACTCATTCTTTCTCTGTTTCTTCTAGAGGCCCAAGTGGGCGTCGTCAAACCGACGGGCTAAAACTTTTCAACATTAGCTCGAAGTAATAGGTGAGTAACCTAGTTGGTTTCTCAACCTTATGTGTTTATTAATTATATGCATTGAGTGCCATGAGGAAGCAAGGATGGATATATGTGATTGATTGATTTGATTGATTTCGGACCATGGGTGTTCGAAATATTGGATTGTGATATTGAAGTGCAAATGAGAATAAGTGCGTGAGAATGCATTAGTAAATTGAATTGTGAATGTGTTAGTGAAATGAAAGGTAAATGCATGGGAATGAAATACCGGACTAAAAGTCTGAGGACATTGGAAAATGATCTAAGTAGTAATTAATTGGAATTGGAAATAGAAATGCGATAATTGGAAATTGGAAAATGACATGTGCATTCATGCATAGTAAATGATCGAGATAATGGCGGTTGTGACGGTGTAGCCACCGATTTTGAGCTTTAAGCTCAACGACGAGGCCTCGTGCCTAACGTATTCCGAGCCTCGGCTCGATGATCGAGCTATGCCTAACGTTTTGGGGCTTCAAGCCCAATGTTTGAGAGCCAATGGCTCAATGTATATGAGCTCAAAGTATACGGTCACAACAACGAAAGAAAATGAAAGAGTCACATGCACACGACATAAATAAATGTTTTATGTGAATTGTGTGAAAGGCTTGTTGCCTTATAAAATGTGAAATTGACTGGCCGTGATTTCTTGTTTATGATATATGTACAATATTGTGTGATTTTCTGGATATGCATGAGTTGGGTGAACCATCGATGATGGTTTCACCGAGTTCGCAAACTCACCCAACATTGCATCTATTTTTCAGAAATGGAGGGTACCCGTTGGATACACGGAGTACGTCTCATCGCTAGCAAGATGAGTATCGGTCGGGATCGATGTAAATCTGTATCCGCATTAGTGTATTGATTTGGTATTTAGTAGGCCCAATTGGTTTATGTAATTGTATAGAGTGACTGAGCACTAATGAGTGCTAATAATGATTGAAATTGTTTTATAAGTGAAATGGTTTTATATTTGAAAATGTTTTGTTATAATTGGGCCAAGTCAATGATTGTTTTATGACTCTAATGTTTTGAAAGAAAAGAAAATGTCATACGATTTTTAATAAGGTAATAAATGTTCTAATCGTCACCCTCATGGTCATGGCTCGATATCACCATGGATATCGGGTTCGGGTCTCGTAGGGAGTGGGGTGCTACATAGGTGGTATCAGAGCCCAGTAGTACGTAATGTATCTGAGCACAGTCTGAAACATAGGGTGCATGCATTTGAGTCGTGTCATTGCAGACCGTGGTAACTGATCCCTAGTCTGTGTCGCACGAGGAGAAATCCTACATGTAAACACGTGTTAAATGATTAAGTGTTAGAATAGTGGAAATGTGAGCCCATGAATGTGTAGGGGCAATGACAAGAAGGGAAAAAGGAAAAACGAATAATGAGCGTTATATATGGTACTGTGATTATAAACCCGAAATGTGGTATACGTATGACTAAGTTGGTCTAGACTGATTAAGGAAAGAAGTGATATCACAAGTAATTCCCAGATTAAAATGGCAAAATTACGGCGATAGGAAACGAATATGTCTAGAATTGGAGGAAGTCCACTGGAGCTACGAGAAGCATATAGTAGACCTAAGTGAGATTAAAAGTCCGGGATGACAAAGAAATTAGAGCTCTGACTGTAGATGCGATGAACTGGGAAATCTTGGAACTGAGCAAAGTGTAGATGATCCGATCAGGCAGATATTGATTCACTGCATTTGTGTTCAATATCAGTAGATATCATAGGTAGATGAAGATTGCAAAATTGTAAAAAGGTCAATATTGTATCGTAACGATCTACCTATAACTGAAAGAACTGAAAGAGCAAGGTACCTAGTGCCTAGTTGAGTAAGAAAAAGTGGAAGATAAAAGTGTACAAATAAATTGAAATGAACTCGTAAAACGGTTATGAATATGAGTGCATAAGCTTGAGACTGAAATAGGTGTGTGAATATTGTGCTAAGAGTTTGGACAGCAGTATAAGGGAAAAGACAGATCGACAATTTCTCTTGATTGTATATCGGGGAATTCTGGATGGGTTGAATATGTGGATTTGGACACAGAAATGATAAATGGATGGGTAAATAGAGAAATGGATGGAGATGCAGTGGAGTTGTATAAATGATTTTGTCGCATATTGAAGATTGTGAATACCTTATCATAGACTGTTTGAGGAAAATAAAGAGATACGTAGTAATAAGGAGATGACAGTGTATAAGTCAAGCCGTTATGACCTTACAAGGTCAAGCTTGCACGTGACGGATATGGAAATAAAATGATGAGACATATAGTCCAATGATAAGTAAAAAATGAAATAATGATAGTGATATAAGGAAGAGTTGTCGCGATGTAAGTTGGGAATATCTATTGGATAGTAACGTTGATCCCGATTAATGAAACATATGTGCGGATACATGGAAATCATAGAGGAGATGATCGGTGAATGAGTACAAGTGGCTATAAGTGTAAAGTTCATAATGGGTTAAAGTAAGACATGGGAGGATTGAATGTACCTTTATGAGAAGAAATGAGAAATGATTAAGGCATCGTTATTTATTCGAGGATTAGCATAAGCGGAAAGGATTTTATGGAAGTCCAATTATATAGGTTACTAATTGATTTCGGATAAAATGTTGAGGTATAGATTACTGAATAAGTGTGCAAGAAAGTGTTTATGTGGTGTCACAAAGGAACCTTAGTGTAAGGAATGTTAGATCTTTTAAATTATGGCATAAAATTGTTCCGATTGAGATAGCACGTATAGTGAAGAATGATTGAAAAGCAATTAGGGATACTAATTGGCTGATGAGATTTTCGTGAACAGTATAATGATGGTAGCAAGAAAGGAAGTATAGACGAAATCAAAAGTGAAATTAAGTCATACCTCAAGAGGTGATTTAGACATAACAAGTGAAACATACGATTGAGGTTATATGTATTGCGTGCGTATGGGAATGTGAAGTATCCAACGACATAAATGGAATGTTAATTTGAGGTAAATACTTAAACGAAGTGGAATTTATGGAAGTCCAAATATGGATGACTAGGTATTGGCACATGTCGATGTTACCGACAGGAAAACAAATGAAAAGAGTAAATGAATGGAGACAAGAAGTTCAAAAGGGAAACTGACAATGATGTAATGTATGGGAAAGTTAATAAGACCCTAATAGGGAATGATGTGAAGTAAGCAAATGATAGTGATTATGATGATAGACGGAATGTGTTTGAAAGTGTTAAACAGTGAAAAGTAAAAGGAATTACATGAATAATTGAGGAATTTGATACTACTGATAAGCCTACCTATGGAGAGTGGACAATGTGTGCTGAACTGAAACATAATGTTCCAACAGTAGTAGATAAATTAAATTGACTCTGATAAATGGTATTGGTGTTATCATCGAAATTGTTTAAAGCTTTGGAGACCTTGGATTCCTATAAGGTATACATCATGAAATTTGAGAAAAGTTTGGAGTTTGAACGGCATACACAACTGAATATTATACTGATAAAGGTCAACTGTAGTCTCAAATAGTGAACAGACAATTCTGAACTGAACTGAATCGAAGAATAAATACAGATATTGGGGTTTCCACTCAAGAAGGCCAAATGTCACGTAGAATATAGAGCAAAAAGGCAGTGTTACTAGACCATGGAAGTTTGTAGATAGTGGAGCTAGATAGAGTTAAGAAAGGCTAAAAGTTCCAGAGTCAAAATGATGATTTCTATACTGCATCTGGACGTTCGAGTAAAATCGGGTGAAACAGTATTGAGTGATTCAAGGAAGAAGTATATGTACCTGACAAAAGGAATTGAGAAAAGGAATTGGTGAGCAAGGAAATTGAATAATCGAAGCGAAGCATTCTCGTAGGAATATGCGAAGAGTGAAATTGAGTTACTACGGGTATAGAAGGAAGTGATTATTGATTTGCTTGTAGGTGTGAATGTTCAACAGGAGAAATGCTTAAGTGGTTTGAGTTTCACAGGATTATGACCATGTTATAGAGTTCGATTTTCTTGTAGGAATATCTTGCTACATCATATCGGTGTTTAACGGAGTCAAAAACCATAATGGATTTGAGACTGTGATGAGTGAAACAAAGGAAAGTGACTCAAGAAAGCTGAATGGGTTAGTGGAGGTGGAACCGGATCGGACAAATGAATTAGAGTAAAGTACATATCCGAATAAAGTGCGTGAACATTATAGAACAGTAAATTGTCTAAAGAGAATTGACTTTGAACACAGAGCCAATGGAATATAAAGAATGACTGCATTAGGCATTAGGTAAATTATCACTGGTTATGGTAATATGGATCTAAATGTCACTGTATTGGTACCAAAGGAAAGTGAAACGTCAGGAACGAGATAAAGGAGGTTATGGTAAGTCACCTTGAAAGGATGTACCCAATGAAATACGAATTAGTCGGTATATTACTGGAGAAAAAGGTATTGGATGGATAAAACGTGATAAGGCAACAGGTTCAAAAAAATGATGAAAAAAAAAAGAACTGAGTTATAACATTGGAACTAAAGGTAAGGGCTACTCTGAAATGGCAAGTGAGATAATTCAGATAGTGAGATCGCCAACTGACAGCCTTGTTGAGTCTGTCTACTGTGATGAGTGATAATGAGTTAGCTAAATAAGTGACTGAACAACTGACTGAGTGTGGTTACTGTGATCATTCGGAAAATGAATCATTAAGTGGAAAAGTGTATAGGACATGTAAGGCGGTTGAGAGCTGTCACATCTGAAATGTGGATGATAATTTCGAGGACGAAATTTTTATAAGGAGGGGAGTTGTAATATCCCAACCTCAATTGGAAGGGTAGAAACGAAGAAATTGGCATAGGATGTGCTAGATTGGGATTTCATAGGATTGCTCATGCATAATAGGATTGCTGCATAGTCTGTTGTGCATATGCATACATGACATTCCGGTTTCGTGCCTAATGTAATTTTAGTGTGATTAACGGGTTATCGGGTTTGAAAAAATTATTACGAGTACGCCATAAATTGTTTTCTATTTTAAAGGATTTTAGGAATTTTTCTGGATTTTTAGGAGAAAATTTCGGATCGAAAAATCGCCAATTAGCGAATCGACGATTTTCTAGAGCGAAAATTTCTACCCAATGACACTGTAATATTGGGTATATTATTTTGGGATTGAAATTGGGGTCAATTGAGTTGATTGGGTTAGTTTTGATCCGGATTAAAGAAATATTACTTTGACTTTTCTTTAATTTTGGAACCAATCATATTTTGCCATCATATGCTATCATTAATTGCTCCCTTACCCATCTCCCACGGTTTTGCCTTAATAAAGAATGAAAAAGATGATTTTTTTTGCTTCTTAGAAACCTTCTCACCCGAAACCTTCATCTCCTCTCCATATCCATTGATTTTCTTCTTCTTTTCCTCATCTTCCTCCAAACATTCAAGAGTTCTTCTACTTCCAACTAAGTTGTGTTCTTGCTATGATGAGGAGATACATGTTTTATGGTAGAAGAAAGTAGAGAAAGTGAGAAATTGGTGTAGGATTAAAGCATTGAAGGGGGAAAAGCTTAAGTAGGTAAGGTTTAAGTTAAGTTTTCATTTAAGCTTGAATTATGCTTTGAATTGTGCATTAAATGAATCATGATTGTTGATGCATTTAATGGGAGTTATGGTGTGTTTATGATGATTATAGAGACCTTAAATTGATGACTAATATGGCTTGAATTAATGGGTGTTAGGTGAGGGTTATTTAGGAATTGATGAAGGAGTAAGAATGAGTGTTTTGACTTGATGTTAAACACATATGGATGATTGATTTTACTTAGAAAGGAAGACTTAAGTGCTGCAATTTTTAAGTATTAGCCCTAGTATCTGTATGAGTGTGGTAAGACCTAAATTGTGTCTATTTGGATGTCTAATGATGTGTTAATGGCATTGGAAATGATAGAACTAAGGTTAACACCAAATCTGGAAAATTAGGGTTTTTAATTACTTTTACTGTTTTAATCATAACTAATTGTGTAGGAATGAAAATGAGGTGAGGTTTGTGGCCACTTAAACTTTGGGATGTTGGCTACAACTTTGTGTGAAATAGGTGTTGTTAAATTGTAATGTTAGAAGGGTGAATTGTTGCATGGAAAATTACTGTTTTATTGTCTGTGAACAGTAACCGAAACCAAAACCTATGAGCTTTGCTGATTTTTCTAAATTAATTGAGATGGAATTGGAGAGAATGCTCTTCATAAAAGTTGAAGAATATTGAGTTATATTTCCATTGCCACTGATCTTGATATTTTTAGAGCTGTACATTGAGAGATATGAACTGTTTTCTATGGACTGATTTTGGGCATGTTGATGAAACCTAGTTTAAGTGTCTGACTTGTGAGTATTCTGCTTAGAAGCAATTTTATCCATTTTTTTGGACAGAATTGGTGTGAGTGATCTTCTGTAAAGTTGCAGAGGAAGAAATTATCTTGAAAATGATATATGGAATATAATTTTTAGAGGTCAGAGTTGGGAGTTATGATTTTGTAAAAACTGATCTTACATTAGGATGTGAATGGCTGATCATGGCAGTAACTTGCATAGTGGTTTTGAAATTGTTAGAAATCGAATTAGAGTTTGAGTTCTTCATAAAACTTGAAGTTTTGGATCTTATCTTTTCAGGGATATAAGGTAGAGAATTTGGTGACATTGTGCTAAGAGATATGCTGTTTGGGAAATTACTGTTCAGATTGGTTGGTTTCAGTAGGTTGATACTTTGGTGAATTGTTTGACATAGTTAACAAATGAATCTGATTTTGGATTGTTCATGAAAGTTATAGATAACATGGTGATCTTGATGAGAATATTTATTGTGTCATTGTTGACTGAAGAATCGGAGAGTTACTGAATTTGAAACATACTGCCCTGTTTTGATAGGTTTTGAGTGGGCAGTAGGTTTGAGTGGGTTTTAACACCCTTAGGGGTGAAATTGATTTTTATGGTCTTCATGAAACTTGTAGAGGGTTTCATTATCTTTCCCACAAGGTATAGTTTGCATCTTTCAGAAATGTGTAGAAAGAGTTATGGGAGTTGGAAGTTTGGTTGGAAATCAGAAAATAAAGGGGTAAATAAGGGTTATATATATAAATATAAATTGTTAAGTTTTGGTTTCTTTCGTGAATAATTTTTCCGTCCGACGTCCGATTGACCTGATTCTTGAGACATCGGATGCAAAGAATATTGAATTTCATTTTGTGAGAAATTGGGAATTTTTAGACGGAAAATTGACGTGGCCCCGGGTAACGGAACCTTTAATCACTGTTTTATTTGATTGGGAACCTATAGAGGTCCGAATTGCGCACCGTCAGCGCCAATAGGTTTCTAATTTTTAGACGGATTTTTTTTAGGAAAAAAAATGAGATTAGGGTCGGGAATTCATGAACATGCATATTTCACCTACATGTGCACAAATTGCATATTTAGTGACTCGTTCTTTCTCTGTTTCTTCTAGAGGCCCAAGTGGAGCGTCGTCCGACCGACGGGGCAAAAACTTCCCGGCATTAGCTCGGAAGTAATAGGTGAGTAACTTAGTTGGTTTCTCAACCTTATGTGTTTATTAATTATATGCATTGAGTGCCATGAGGAAGCAAGGATGAATATATGTGATTGATTGATTTGATTGATTTCGGACCATGGGTGTTCAAAATATTGGATTGTGATATTGAAGTGCAAATGAGAATAAGTGCGTGAGAATGCATTAGTAAATTGGATTGTGAATGTGTTAGTGAAATGAAAGGTAAATGCATGGGAATGAAATACCGGACTAAAAGTCCGAGGACATTGGAAAATGATCGGAAGTAGTAATTAATTGGAATTGGAAATAGAAATGCGATAATTGGAAATTGGAAAATGACATGTGCATTCATGCATAGTAAATGATCAGATAATGGCAGTTATGACTGGTGTAGCCACCGATTTCAGAGTTTTAAGCTCAACGCATAGGGCCTCGTGCCCAACGTATTCTGAGCCTCGGCTCAATGATCAGGGCTATGCCCAACGTTTTGGGGCTTCAAACCCAATGTTTCAGAGCCAATGGTTTAATGTATATGAGCTCAGGCGCACGGTCACAACAACGAAAGAAAATGAAAGAGTCACATGCACACGGCATAAATAAATGTTTTATGTGAATTGTGTGAAAGGCTTGTTGCCTTATAAAATGTGAAATTGACTGCCCGTGATTTCTTGTTTATGATATATGTACAATATTGTGTGATTGTCTGGATATGCATGAGTTGGGTGAACCATCGATGATGGTTTCTCACTGAGTTCGCAAACTCACCCAACATTGCATCTATTTTTCAGGAAATGGAGGGTACCCCGTTGGATACACGGGAGTACGTCTCATCGCTAGCAAGACAGAGTATCGGGTCGGGATCAGTGTCGTCTGTATCTGCATTAGTGTATTGATTTGGTATTTAGTAGGCCCAATTGGTTTATGTAATTGTATAGAGTGACTGATCACTAATGAGTGCTAATAATGATTGAAATTGTTTTATAAGTGAAATGGTTTTATATTTGAAAATGTTTTGTTATAATTGGGCAAAGTCAATGATTGTTTTGCGCACTCTAATGTTTTTGAAAGAAAAAGAAAATGTCATACGATTTTTAATAAGGTAATAAATGTTCTAGTACGTCACCCTCGCGGGTCGCGGGCTCGGATATCACCATGGATATCGGGTTCGGGTCTCGTCGGGAGTGGGGTGCTACATAAGGAACCTTTGCCTACCATTGATAATGTTTTACTTGTTGATGGATTGAAACATAACCTGCTAAGTGTTTCACAATTGTGTGATATGAACTTTAAAGTGTCATTTGAATCATCACATTGTGTAGTTAAGAAAGATGAAAATATTGCATTCATTGGTTTGAGGCATGGAAATACATATGTTGTTGATCTACATGATGATAGTTCTTTTAATGAAAAGTGTTTAGTGAAGTTAGAAGAAAATGCGTTTTTATGGCATAGAAAATTAGGACATGCTCCATTACCTCTGATTTCTAAATTATCTAAAAATGATATAGTGAGAGGATTGCCTAAAATAAAATTTGTTAAAGATCATTTGTGTGAATCATGTTTGAAAGGTAAACATATTAGAGAATCATTCAAACCAAAGAAAGAAATTTGTACTTCTAGAATTTTAGAACTTGTTCATATGGATTTGATTGGACCATCTAGGCATGCTAGTCTTAGTGGTAAATTATATGTACTTGTAATTGTAGATGATTTTTCCAGACTTACTTGGGTGAGATTTCTTGCTCATAAAAGTGATGCTTTTAACGAGTTTACTAAGTGGTGTAGGTTGGTACAAAATGAAAAGAACTTGACCATTGTTGCAATAAGGACCGACCATGGCGGAGAATTTGGTTGTGAACCATTTGAAAAATTATGTGATAAATATGGAATTGAACACAAATTTTCAACACCGAGGACTCCGCAACAAAACGGTGTAGTAGAAAGGAAAAATCGGTCTCTTGAAGAGATGAGTAGAACGATGCTGAATGAATATAACCTTCCTAAAGTCTTTTGGGCGGAAGCAATCAATACCGCGTGCTATGTGATAAATAGAGTACATCTGAATAGAGACAAAAACAAGACACCTTATGAGCTATGGAAAGGTAAGAAACCAAATATTTCTTATTTTCATCCTTTTGGTTGTAAAGTATTTATTCATAATAATGGAAAGAATAATTTAGGTAAATTTGATTCAAAATCTGATATTGGTATATTTCTTTGTTATTCACTCACTAGCAAAGCATTTAGAGTCTATAATAATAGAACTAGAACTGTTGAAAAAAATATTCATGTTAAATTCGATGATGTGGTTTCACCCCGAGGAAGGTTTGTTTTGATGATGATGCAGGTAATATAGAAAATGAAGTTGAAGAAAAATCAAATGAAGAAGAAAAACAAGATGAAGAAGATCATGTACCTATCATGAAAACATGGGCAAAAGCAAAGAATCATCCTATGGAGCAAGTCATTGGTGGTTTAAATGATGGTTTAATGACTAGGAAGAATACGTATGAATATATGAATAACTCGACTTTTATTTCTTTGGTAGAACCCAAGAACATTAAAGAAGCTCTTGAAGATGAAAATTGGTTGTTGGCTATGCAAGGCGAATTGAATCAATTCAAGAGGAATAATGTGGGATTTAGTAGCTCCACCAAAGGATAAAACCATCATTGGAGTCAAATGGGTAAATAGGATAAAATATGATGAGAATGGTGAAGCAGTCAAAAACAAGTCAAGATTAGTAGCTCAAGGCTTTTATCAAGAAGAGGGACTTGACTATAATGAGACATTTGCACCAGTGGCAAGATTAGAGGCTATCAGATTATTATGTGCATTTGCTTCACATAAAAGGATTAAGTTGAATCAAATGGATGTCAAGAGTGCATTTCTCAATGGCTACATCCAAGAGGAGGTATATGTCAAACAACCACCTGGCTTTGAAGACCATGAACATCCGGATTATGTTTACAAGCTAAAGAAGGCACTTTATGGATTAAAGCAAGCACCAAGGGCATGGTATGAAAGGTTAAGTAATTTTCTTATTCAAAATGGTTATATTAGAGGTAAAGTTGATAATACTTTATTTATAAAGCATGTTAATCAAGAAATGTTAATTTGTCAAATATATGTTGATGATATTGTTTTTGGTGCTACTAATGAATCTTTGTGTAAAGAATTTAGTGATTTAATGCAAAGTGAGTTCGAAATGAGCATGATGGGCGAGCTTAAATTCTTTCTTGGATTGCAAATAAAGCAAAACAGAGATGGAATATTTATTCATCAATCCAAATACACCAAAGAGCTTTTAAAAAAATTCAACATGGATGGATGTAAAGTAGCAGCTACTCCAATGGCATCAAATTTGGTCTTGGAAAAATTTGAACATGAAGAGGATGTTGATCAAAAACTTTATAGAGGTATGATCGGCTCTCTTTTATATTTAACTGCTTCTAAATCAGATATAATGTTTGCTACATGTCTATGTGCTAGATTTCAAGCTTGTCCCAAAATTTCTCATTTGACTGCATGTAAAAGAATTTTCAGATATTTGAGTAAAACTGTCAGTCATGGTTTATGGCATCCTTGTTGTGATTCTTTTGATTTATATGCTTATAGTGATGTGGACTATGGTGGTTGTAGAATTGATAGAAAAAGTACTAGTGGTATATGTCATTTCTTAGGTTCATCTTTGATTTCTTGGGCTAGTAAGAAACAAGTAAGTGTATCTATTTCCACTGCTGAATCTGAATATGTAGCAGCTGGAAGTGCATGTGCCCAAGTACTTTGGCTTAAACATCAATTGCTTGATTACGGTATTGTGATTAAAAATATTCCAATTTATTGTGATAATACCAGTGCAATTTGTTTGAGTAAAAATCCAATTTTGCATAGTAGAACAAAACATATTGAAATTAGACATTATTTTATTCGTGATCATTGTTTGAAAGGTGACATTGTTTTGAAACATGTTTCGTCTAGTGATCAATTGGCTGATATTTTTACTAAACCTCTTAAAGAAGATGTTTTTGTTAATATCAAATTAAAACTTGGAATGTGTGATTTAAGTTCTCTTGGTTGATTTTATTAACTTGCATACACTATTATATCAAAATGGTCTAGCAAATTAAGCAATTCCATCGGAGATACATCATCATGATTTACATTTAGTAGTATATTAGGTTTAGAACTTTTCAGTCGACTGATTAGAGGTTAAGTCGACTGATTTTGAGGTAAATAGACGTATCAGTCGAAATCAGTCGACTAGAAGGGCATGACAAGTCAACTAGAAATAAAGAAATGCTTGTATCAGTCGACCAGAAACAAGTCAATCATTGGAACAAACACGGAGGTTTCATTTTTTAACTATCAAACCCATTCTTTCTTTATTTCAAAAGCTCTTCATCTTCTATCTAAAGTCCTCTCACACGACTAAGCCTCTCATTCTCTTCTTCCTTGTGTTTTTCCTCTTCTTCCCTTAAAAACCTACACCTTCTTCATCAATCTTCTCCTAAAACACTAGATCTCCTTCTTCTTTAAGCATCTCATCTCTTTCTCTCACTACAAACCCATTTCTCCTTGTTTTTACGCAAACCCACTCACTTCTCCCCTTGCGATTTTTGTTCTCCAGTCGACTGAATCTCCAACATCTCTTCAGATCCGAATCTTCAATCACTTACCCATAGCCAAAACGTGAAAACCCACCTTCTATTTCACCAAATCGTCTTCATCTCTCCTCCATCTCCCATTCAAAATCGTCTTCTACCTTAACTTCGTAAATCTGCGATTTTTATCTCTTCAAGAACGTTTTAACAATGGCTCCAAGGAAGACATCTGGAAAAGGGAAGCAAGTGGATGACGCTCCTCAAAGACCACGAGTACGTGGGTCTTCTTCCAGAGGTGGAGTAGAACGTGAAAATGAAGAGGTAGAGTCAAGATTTGTATCACGAGAGGCTCAAAATCTTTACTACAAGGTACTAAAAAATGAAGTTCTAATACCTTCTATGAAGTTTGATTGATGAATTAGATAACAATGAATATAAGATGTTGTTTGAGGAACTAAATAGCTTAGGCTTGCGATTTTTACGGGATTTTCGATGTTATCTATAAAGAATTGATTAGAGAATTTTATGCCAATCTAATTGTGGTTAGAAGTGATGTTGATCGTGGGGTTATCTTGAAATCAAGTATTGTGGTAAGGAAATTTTATTTGTGAGGAAAATCATCTATTTGGTTGAAATTGCCTACTGGTGGAATTAGGCCTAGAGCTTCCTTATTGGATTTTAATATTTTACGACATGAAAATGGAGATACTGATGAGGAAGTGGATGAAAATTTTGGATATACTGATGAAAAGGGAGATGCATTGCTTGATAGCCTTTGTTCGCCTCATTCATCACCACCTTATGAAGCCATAGATTTGCCTCTAAATTATAGGTTGCTTCACTATGCTATCAATAGAGTGGTATATCCTAAGAAAGCTAGTAACAACCACATTACATCATTGGACAAGGAAATTTTGTGGCACTTGGAGGAAGGTAGAAAACTTAATTTTCCTAGTCTGATTATGCAAATGATGAGGAAGAAGGCAAATTTATTAAGAGGTGAGCTAAAAAGTAATACGGGAAAGCATAAAGGCATGCCATATGCTGCCTTGATTCCATTTATAGCCAAGCTTCAAAGGGTTGATTTGAGTTCCTATAGTCATTCTCCATATCCCCAAAGTTGGCGGTTTACTCCTTACAATTTACGGAGTACGACATTGGTTGACACGGTTGAAAGAGGATGGGTATACTTTGATCATGTGGCCAAGCTTGGGTTGACATTGACAGATGAACAAAGACCTAAGAGGCAACGATCAAAACAGGCAGCGGATCGTCCAAGTAACTCTCGGCCCAGTAATGTAAGACGGAGTGATGTCACTCATGAGGAGCTACATGAGATTACCGAACAAATAGATGATTTGAATGATCGTGTTGATAATATTCAGAATATGTTTCGTGTTTTCCTAAAGAAGCTCAATGAACAACAACGTATGCTTACCAAGATTTTCGACAAACTAGGTTGTAAACATGATGATGTCTCTCGACCTTGATGGATTTTGTAATTTGTTTTCAACCGATATATGTTACTTTGTTACATTGACATTTACTACATTAGTCGGTATGTCCTTTTGTTTACATTGTTGTGATTTTGTTTAATGCCTAATTTCTGAGTATTTGTTATAAAGTATGATTTTTCATCGGTTCTTTTGATCATGACAAAAAGGGGGAGTAAGAAAGTTGCGACATTTTTTTTTTATTATTATCAAAATTATTCTACTTTTATTATCAAAATTATTATGCTTATTTCCACGTGTGTTTGTACATTGTGCTCAATTTATTGGATTCATTGATTAAGGGGGAGTTAAAACTAACCAATTAGACAAGGCTTAAAAACCTTGATCAATTGTTCTTTGTTTTCAATTTCTTAAACAATTTCTAAATGTTTTGTCATTATCAAAAAGGGGGAGATTGTTGGACTAATGGTGGTTGACAAATAGAAGTCCCTTTATGTTTTGATAATTATAAAATATATATGAAATTGGTTAAGAAATTATTTCAGGATTTTATTAAAGGCACAATGCAATTTCAAGGGACAATTTTCAAAGATACAAGTGATAGACATTGTTCAAATTTCAATCTACAAATATCAAGGAGATAATATATTAAGAAATCAAATCAGAAATGATCTACTATGATATGGAGAAGATAGACAATGTGCAAAAGAAGATTCTAGTGAAGATTATGGATAACAATCTTGAAAGATTGAAGTTTATCATCAAATTTATCAGTTGAAGAAATTCCAGTCGACTACAATCATTACCAGTCGACTGAAAATTAATAAGGGGCTCATTCCAGTCGATTACAAAGGATCCCAGTCGACTACAAGTCATCCTAGTCGACTATTCGGAGAGCGGAGATTATTTTTCGTAAGTTCCAGTCGACTATAAATGTTTCCAGTCAACTACAATCAGCAAATGTACTTGTTCCAGTCGACTAGAACCTTTCCCAGTCGACTAGCATCCCTCGACCAGTCGACCAGCACCTATTCCAGTCGACTAGGATTATACAAGATCTGATTCTGACAAAGTCAATTGATATCAAACGGTAAAGAAATATTTTTATAACGTTATGGAGTAATCTACAACGGCTAGTAGATGATCTACAACGGCTATATTGATCCAGAAGTCTGCAAATAAAAAGAAAAACATCAAGAGATCAACAACTGCACTTTTTGCAAAGCATACTGATCATTGATTATTTTTTTTGGTGCTCTCAAATTATCTTTAGCTCATTCAATCATATCTAGCTGTGCTAAGCTTTGTCTATTCAATATTTCTTTCATTGTTATTGTGAGTTGAGTGATTAAAGGAAAAATCACTGGTGTGGTTAGATTTGTGCCGGAAATCAAATCGGGATTGTAAGGTTTACTTGAGCCGAAATTCAAGTGGTTGTAAAAGTTCGCACTGAACTAAAAAGTGTACAATATAGTGGTTTGCCAAAATCCTAAGTGGGAGCTTAGGTAGAGGACGTAGGTCTTAGCACCGAACCTCTATAAAAAAAGCGTTTGCTTTCTTCTCTACTCTCTTTCATTTGTTTAATTTGATTGTTACGTGTGTTTTTAATTCCGTGATTTTTTGTAGAACTCTGCGAAAAAGTTTAGACGATCTATTCAACCCCCCTTCTAGATCGCTTTCAATGGCCCTAATTTCAATCTCAAAATAATATACCCAATATTACAGTGCCATTGGATAGAAATTTTCGCTACCGAAAATCAATCGGTTCACCGCTTGGCGATTTTTTTGGTATGGGAATTTTCTCCGGAAAATTTTAGAAAAATTCTTAAAAATCCCTTAAAATATAAAACACTCAATGGCGCACTCAGAATAATTTTTTTCAAACGCAAGAACCACGTTAATCACGGTAAAACTACATTAGGCACAAAAATCGGGAATGTCATGTATGCATGTATAGTTATTTCATGTGCACAAAATTCACTGTGTACCAATACTAGTATGCATGAACAGTCCTAATGAAGCCCAATCACTCTCATCCTATGCCAAATTACTATTCTACCCTTCCCGTTGAGGGTGGGATGTTACATGTTACATAGTATTCTTTATTTTTCTCCAAGAAACTTGCCATAACTTCCTAGTGATGTCATGAATGTTAAGCACTTTCTTGTCCCAAATGCAATACTGAAGATCAATGGTCGTTTTTTTTTCCTGAATTTCTTTTTTATATCATTACTATTGTATGAACAAGAAAAGCATAAGAGCTTATGCAGAATTAGCCATATTGGCTTCATAGCTTCTGTGCACAATCTAAATAGTATTCCATAGTCATTAAGCTCATCAAGTTTATTTCTTCTTGCTCAAAGATAGTAGTAGATGTATTATGGCTATTTTCCTTTTCCACAGATGACCTCTTCAAACTCGTTAAGGAACAGTATAGTATTGGGCCTAATAGATGAATGTATTTGGCTTTTTGCATCATATTATCTTTTTTTCTCCAAGGAACTTACCATAACTTCCAGGTGATGCTATCAATGTTGAACACTTTATTATCTCAAATGCAATACTAAATATCAATGTTAGTTTTTTTCCCTGAATTCCATTATTATATCACTGTTGTTATATGGACAGGAAAAGTGTAAGATATCAAGTGGAATTTTCCCAGTTGTCTAGATAGCTTCTGTGCAGAATCTAGATAGTATTCTATAGTCATTGAGCTCATCAGGTTTATTTCTTCTTGCTCAAATATAATAGTAGATGTATTATGGTTGTTTTCTTTTTCGATTATTCATATTCATTTTAGCTCTTTGTTTTCCATTGTCTCGTGAAGGTTTCTCTCATGTGCAACTACCTGCTCTTGCTCCTGTAGAACGCAGTGATATACTAAAGCACGAAATCCAGAGGCATTCGCTATAATGTTCTAATGACATCTTACAAAATATAGCTTCAAAATGTGAAGGATATGATGCAAATGATCTTAGTGACTGCTTTATTGTCAAGGAAATGTGAAGGTAGATGTTGCTGAAGTATATTATTCTTGATAAAACTAGTAGCACTACTTCTCTCATTTGCCATAATGCTGAGGCACCATTAGTTCCCTTCATTTATTGATTGTTTAGAAATTGCAGTGAAGCAGGTGATTTTTTATGGCCAATATCAAAAAAAGGATCTGTAGAATTTGCTTTTGTATTTCATAACAATAAAAGCACATGTAATTTCTTTTTATATTTTGAATATGTTAAATGTGGAATTTTACAAGTCCTTATGGACTATATATTATATATATATGCAGTTTTTTGGTTGCTTATATTTAATAATACGTACACAATTAAGATGTACATTAATATTTATATATTGCTTTTAATGTATATATGGATGTCGTCTACGTGATAATAAAAGTTTGTTTTACGTTAAATATTATTAGCAATGAAAGAATAAATTGTTGCTTTTATTATTACAAATTGTTGCTAAAAATTCACTTTATTTCCTTATCTATTTAACATTGTTGCCTAAAAGACTTAGAACATTGCAAAATCTATTTAATATTGTTGTTATAGTTTGAAACTAATGCATTGCCTTAGTTAAAACCTAAAGTAACATTTTTTATTTTGTTACCTAATAAAGGTAACAAAAACTTTTATTTCCATATACTTATTTCAGCGCCACTTCTTATAACGATATGAATTATGTTGCCTTAATAAAAAGGCAATGATAACTGTACTTATAACTAAGCTTTTATCTATTGCTTAAAGCACTTTTTGTCGTAGTGATATAATGTCCAAAAGTCACCAAATACTAAAATCAATTAACATAACCCAAAGATTGCATTTATTTCATACCATCATTATGTAAGAAATTTACAACCCAACTTATTATTCAAATTGTAAATGCTATTCTCATTACATCAATCCACAAATATATCAAAATCTTTTGTTTAAATCCTTGTAAATCATGTAAAAAATACACTAAAATTACAACAACGCAATATAAAATTTATAATATACTTGTCAAAAAACAATAATCTAACACGTGACATATACTCCAATCATCAATGACATAAATTTCATCATCCCTCATCTTACAAGTAACATAATCATACCCAAACATCACATAGTTCAAGAATAAATCTTATTACCAATCAAAATAAATAACAACTCCTCAAAATCTACTCCTCAAAATCTAACTTTCCCAAAATTAAACAAAGGATAAAAGTAAGAATAACTAATTATTCCATTTTCTTACCCAAACCTCCAAGGTTCTTCAAGATCTATTGAGATACATGCAAACTACTCTACATTTCCTTATGATCCACATTCCAAAAATCTCTCTCTCTCTCTCTAAAAAACTACTCTACATTTCCTTATGATCCACATTCCAAAAATCTCTCTCTCTCTAAAACTCCTCCCCTCTTTCTCTAAGATTGGAAATATAGGAGAGAATATTGAATATAAGTTGAGACAATGTACTTAAAGTGTCATATAATTTGTCCAACTAATAATGGCTTAACAAATCGACTTGCACCTTTTATGACACATTATTTAATCAATCTTACAAAGCTAGACTAATCAAATAATTGAATCTACTTCTAATGTTTGCTTAGACTTATAGGTATTTATCTAAACTTCATATTTTCCTTTTAAATTAATTTATTATTATAATCCTACAAGTAACAATTAAGATAGTGAACAATATTTGGTTAACTATAAAAGTTAATTGGTATATTTCTTTTCTAGACTTCTCTCATCTTAATATAAGCTAACTTCATATGTCTCTTCTCTAATATCACTACCATTTTAATCATATATTTTAACACTTAATCGTTATTTGATGTCATATCTAATCTCCTATGGTACATAATATAGGAATGACAATACTAATCCAACTTGAAGTTAATAAATTTAACTCGAGTCAAATTCAGATAGACTTAATAATTGGTTTGCGCACTCCCAAGTCCAAGAGGCTCTAAGCTCAAGTCTAGCCCGAAGCTTGATTAAATTTATTTATTTTATTTTTAAAAATTCAAAATGATTTTATTTTGAATGAAAATTTTGAGCTTTAGGTCATACTAGGCTAAATCGAATAGCCTAAAATCAAGCTCAACACAAAACCTAGTCATCTAGGTCCAGTCTTATTAACTTTGGGTTGAGTCGATCCTATTAGGCTTTTTTTTGGCCACTCCTAGGCTTTAGACATTTTTTAAAAATAAATTTGACTTTACGATTCAATCCAATTTGAAGGTCGATAGTTATTGCCTCTTTAAGTTATTCTCTTTGTGGATAAGTCATCTAGTAATCTTAGTCATCTGTTGTCTCACCCATCTTGTTTCTTGTTATTGAATTTCTTATCTCTACCTTTCTAGTTAGCATCTTCTTTCTTAGGATGAGGAAAAACGGGATCGATCTTCTTAGTTTTAAGATGGAGATCCTATGGAATTTGCAAAGGATCCTCCTTACAACTCTTAGTTTTTCTCAAGGTTTTCTTTTTGTCCATATAGAAATAGCATTATTCTGTACAAACATAAAGAAGCATTACTCAAGAGCATTATTCTCAATTCTCACTCCAAGAACTTCTTTAAAAAATACAAAAGTATTATTCTCTAAGAACAATTTCTTGATTCTCATATATGTTTTTCTTTTGCTTTTCTTGTCTAAACAGTAAAATTGTTCATTTCATATGAATTTCGGATTAACATTCAATGGGCTTAGTGTTTGTATAATTGAATGGTATTTTGTTGTTATTGTTGTATCTTGTTAAACTAAACAAAAACAAAACAAAAGAGTATTGATGGAAAATTAGTGTTAGCAATAATGACAAGCTTAATGAAGTGAAACATCCGGATACCAAAGTTAAAACACTAGGATGTCGGTGGTGACACGATGACCAATGAACTATCAACTACAAACCTAGATAGAAGAGAAGCTACATAGTATAGCGTGTTCTTAGTCATCTCCTTTTGTCACCCCAAGTGCCTCCGTCGTGATCACTATCATTTCTTTGCGCCTCGGTGTCTATGCTCTGTCTCCTTCTTGCCTTTGTAGCGATCATTATCTTTTCCACTCACTTCATTGCTTAAATCTCGCCCCATCACCGCTCTACATATCTTCTTTTATTGTGTGTATCATCTCCTAGATGCCCTCCGCGCCTCGATTCATTTGCACTTCTTTTTCTGTCATCCTCATCTGTACTCTTTCTATCAACATTCCCCAACCTGATAACACTATCAGTTTCTGCATATCTTTCTCTGCCATCTCTATCTTCTCTCATGTCCCTTCGCCCATCCCTATCTACTCTTATTTTTCTGTTATCTTCTGTAGGAAAATCCCGGGGTAGGCATCACATGCCCACAGTGCGGAATTTAAAATTTTGAGTCCCGGGACATTCCCGAAAGCCAGGATCCATGTGTATGTATAAATAATCAAACCATAACGACCAAAGGAGACCGTCTCTAACGGTATCCACGCAGAGGTCGGAAAACCTAACCGGGACAAACTCTTTTGACCCGGGAATAGCTAGACTAAAGAGAAGAGTGCTAGCTCTTACCTTAGCCTTGGAGAGCAAGTGAAATGATCTTGGTGGAACCTTGGAGAAGTAGAAGCAAACTTGAGATGGATGAGAGGAAGAAGATGGAAACAATTTTCCAAAGCTTAACATGTAAACTTTCGACTCTTCCCTTTCTCCAACTGCAAGCCCTTCCCAATCTATTCTTCTTATGTTTTTAACACTTAAAAACACAATATATAAAGCTTGGTGGAAGGCTTCCACGTAGGTGGCATGAAAAATGCCTTAATTTGCTAAATCATCATTAGTTTGACTTTTTCAAACTAACTTTTCATCTCCATTTAATGTTCCACCGAAATTCCCATATATATATATATAATTAATTAATTATTTACTTAATTAATTAATATATATAATTGCTGAAGTGGTCCAGTCAAACTGGGGTCGGTCCTACCGCCTACAAGCCCCCCCGTAAAAAATCACCGGAAACGGTTTTCAGCAATGTCGATGTCGCGATCTCATCGGGACATATCCCAATCTAACATGGGCTAAAGGGGATTGCCTTTAGGGCACTACTCTAACATCTTCACCAACCACCCTTCCATATCCACGATCTTCACCATCTTTTGCTACATTCTTGTAATCTCGATAACCATGCCTGTCATTATCTACTTCCGTTCTCCTATCTCTATAATTTTCTCTGTCAAGTCTAACTTGAAGAAAATGACTTGCCTTCCTTTCATGATGCCTCTCATCCTCTGCGTATCCTCTGTTTCTGTCACTACGTCCATATCTATCATGTAAATCTTTTTGCCGCCTATGTTCCAGTCCTCTCGAACTTCGCATCTTTGTCTCTCAATTTGATTTGATGGATCATGGTGTCCATCCGTCTGTTCGATCTTGGACTTTCGGATAATCTTCATCAAACACCATCTCATACCTGAAATGGTTTCATTGGGCCATTTAAGCATACACAAAAAGAAAAACAGTGATCCACGGTTGAAGAATAGAACCTTGAATTATTTTCTCCACCACGCTGCTCATTATCATCCTTTATAATGTATTTGGAAGGTTGGTTCTTGGTGGGATCTCCGACGCAATATTTAGCCATATGATCCATAGCACCACACTTTGAGCAGCCTTTTCCTACAGAAGAAGATGACAACTCAAGAATACACTTAACAGAATCTAACATAGAAAAAAACTAGCAAACACCACATTTTTCTCCACCAAAATAGAGTAGCATAAAAGGAGAAAGGCAAGGAGGGTTTTCCTAATTGACAAACAACATAAGATTAATCCAAAATACTAAATGATTGTGGAATCAACCCTATATATATATTATATATATGATTAGGTAATGAAAATTAAAAAATAAAAATTTATATGGTTTAAGGGATTCTTCTAACCCCTATTGAAATATATCAAATTATGAATACCAATTTTTATTTTAGTAATATTAATATTTTAAAATAGAAAATTCCAAACAGTAGAATAGAAAAATCACACAGGAGGAGAATCAAATAGGCACATGTTCTACGTAATATCAATGTTTCCCAAGAACACTAAGACTTGGTGGCCTACTAAATGGTTCATAGTTCACACACTTTCAAGTAAAACTTCAAGCGAGAAGACGAGAACACGAATACAATAAAAGTGCACGTATAATATTCATATGAACACATGTTATTATATATAGAATCACTCGTTCATTATTACCTTTACCCATCTGGTTGTCTTTGCGCTTGAATTGAGACCACAACTTTGAAACACTTTGACTAAAATCAACATGTATCCTTCTATCGTCAATCAAGGCATTATCCATCTGCGGAAAACACAAATTTAGTTTTTCTTGAAAGATAAAAGGCTTAATCTGAAGTCCAACAAGGAATTAATATGGTAATTAAACACTACAATAGAAACGTCTTGTTACGACTTCCTGCACATCTTGAAGAATAAATTTCAATTTTCTTTAGAGATGGCGTTAATTATGACAGCTCGGCTTTTGCAACACATAGAGCTATTACATTAGTGATCAGTGTGATTAGGCCGTTCTCAATACCATAAAGAGGAAACAAAATAAGGATGGAAATATCACAGAAAGAATAGTTCACGACAATTTGGCATTCCATAGTGACCATGGGAGTAGCAAAAAATTGTCCAATAGTGAAGATTTTGGAACATAGAAAAGATGTAACATTTGGGACTTTTTTTAATTTTCTTTTAAATCCTAATTGAGCAAAATATCTATTGATCTAACATGACAATCAAAAGGAAGTAGCAACAAAAATTGAAGCTTGTCCCTAATCAATTAATAAGTGACAAAGCGGATAGTAGTAGCAACAAGCATCAAAGCTTGTCATGTGGATGGTGGCCAAACTAGTGAAGTAACTCTACAATTATCATGTTATTTGGTAAACCAATGAGGAAACTTGGCAAGTGACATAGGCAATAGCAACAACGAACAACAAAGGCAACAACCACTATCAAGGAGAACATTAGCTAGGACAAAAATAACTTCAATAAAAAGAAAGGTCACCAACATAAGATTAAAAAGATAAGTGATAAGAGAAGGAGTTCATGAGAAGAGAAGGGATAATACTAGCCAAAAATTTATGGTCAAGAAAACAATATACCCAAAGAAAGTAGCATGTTGACATAAAAATAGGTCAAGTGAGTGGCTCGAAATTTCCTTGTCTGATACCATTTGTATTAACTAAAGGAATTTAATTAACATTAATTCACTACAAATAGCAATATTATACAAAAATACAAATTTACATAACTAAAAAATCTAAACTACCCTTATATTTAACATAGACAATGGTCCAATTTTACTCTACAAAGTTACTAAAAAATCCTATTTCTTTTGTATATGTGTTGAAAGATAGCTAAAAACACAAATTTAAAGATGAAGATTAGGAAATGTTTACAAAAAACACAAGGAACATAAATGCCCACAAAGCTATTAAGAACTGAAACTTATAATATGAAATGTAGAAGACCTATTGACAAAAATGCTATATAGAGTATATGCCCATCTGATTTCACATTTAAAGGTTTAACTTCTTATCTAAGTGGAAGTTTTCATCCGAAGAAGACACTTTGTCCCATCTTCAAAGAATGTAACTTTTAAAAGCAAACTTAAATGAGAAGCAAATACATGAACCACATGTGAGAGATTAAATATTCCTAAACAAAGCCTTACTTCACAAGTTTCTCGAGAGTATGTGAAACAAATCTTTATCCCTTTCTTTTCCTCTTTTTAATTTGTTTTTATGGAAGAAAGGGCTATCAACTCTACCTATCTAATTTCCATGTTGACATTTTCAATTTAAGAACTATATACTCATGATCAACTAAACAAAATTGTGCCCTCAGTAAAATCCCTTCCCTTCATAACCTAAGAGGAGAAGCAATCTTAAACGAGAAGTCAATGGATTTCTAACATGTAAATGTCAATTCAACATAAAAGGAGATATAAATATCATAAGAAAATAAGGAATTTAAATCCTTCATCATACCTTGAAATAAGCTTGTTCACAGGCTTCCTTAGTCTCAAACTCTGGCTCAACAAAATAATAATAATAATAATAATATGTGTGACAAGTAATAGACATAATTAAAACATGTGAAAAATAGGAGATAAGTGCAAAGGTAACAAGATATCTTTCTACAATTCCATCATAATGCGACGGTAAAGATGTAAATAGTTTACACATGATGAAACAAGGAATGCAAAAAAAAGCAATGTAACAAATTATGAAACAAACATAAAATTGAAAGAAAAATTATAAGGGTTAGTGGACATTTATGTTTCCTTTCTCCATTCTCTATCAAGAGTACATATATTTTAGAACGAACAACGATATACAAGTAGAGACATATAAAATAAGGAGTGGATGCATAAGTAGACAAGCTCCCTTAGAAGCACATGTCTAAGAGGTAAGATCAACACACCTATAAATGCATAGCACAGGCTATCTCCAGTCTTGTAATCGTGAATGACTTCAGCCCTGTCATCATTTAATTATGTTAAAACAAAAGTTTTTTGGAAGACTTGATCACCCCCAACACAAAGAATCAACTAACATCCTAGAACAAAACAAAAAAAACAAAGATAGGTAATGAATAGCTAACTACTCACGATATAACAGTACCAAACCGAGAGAAGATCGTATGCAAATCTTCATCCTGAATCAAGAGATTGAAATTTATATATAGGGATGAACAAATCTCATATCATAGTATGGATTGAAAATTGAAAATTGAAAATAAAATCAAAAACAGAAAACAAAAGGTGAAACCAAATAGGACCTTAGTTTCCGTCCCCATATGAGAAAACAAAGACTTACTTGATGAATCGGATTCAATTTGCGACAAAAGAACATTATCGGGAGGCTTTATTTCAAGATCGTGAATGTCCCCAATCTGCATGAAGTAATGAAACAATTTTATGCACATATCAAGACCGTTTCCATAAATGGCATAAGTATTAAATATTAATAGAAATAATACTAAGCAAATGGATTAGTTATGTGGTATAGATGCGCACACTTTCAAGAACTACAGCACTAGAACGAGCTTCCTTTGCTCGAACAATTTCATCAAGTTCTGTTGGGCCCAATTGCTCATCCATAGGCACCCAATCATCTTCAAACCGCACCTCATCATCAGCCTGGTTACCAAAAAATCAAATGATCATAATCATACATAAGATAGATAAAACTAGTAAACTACATGACAAACTAAACCATAACAAAAAATCAACACAAATCTAATATAAATTAATTAATGAAATATCACATATGTTTGTGTGTATTTGTGGGCTAACATCAAAGTATAAAAGAGATTAACAATTTAGGTCTCTAAATGAAACGTGGTACGGTATTCACGTTCATGAAGCCCAAACAATGTTTTTTTAGTCCTAATAAATTCAAGAACGTATACATACCCAGGTAACTAGTAACTAAATTTTTTATGTCCTCTCTCTTTCTGTTTCCTTTTAGTCTCAAAGCAAAGCATAGCAGACCTTGTGTGGTCTTTCGAGGTTACTAAGAGTACAAAAAACAATAATCACATTGCACATGGTAATACTACATAGTGCAACCACGAAATAGAAATTTGGTTCCATTGGGTTAGCTAACTATTCTCAGTTCTATTCTTCTAGTTTGAGTAATGGTAGGTAATGAAAATATATTATATGAATAAGGTTCTTCAACACATTTATTAGTCATTGATCATCACCAAATGCTTCAAAGAAATTAAAAAAAAAAGTAAATTAACTATTCATCCATTTGATAAAAACATCATAAAAATGAATGAAAAGATATTGCTAGAAACCTAAAAAATTATTGTCAATTACAAAGATGTACATCCAAATACACTTTGTGGACAAGATAGAACTTGATCGAAACAAAAACACAGACAAAACATGCAGACTAAAATAGATAAATTTTATCTCCTGAAGCAAGTTTCAACATGATACATAATGAGAGTAACTTGATGCAAAATAGAAGCTAAATGAAATACCAGTGAAAATTCCAGTACTATAATGGCCCATTTAAATAAGGGAGTTGGTGTGGTGTAAAGTGAAGATTGAGGGAAGTAGAGCAAAAATGCAGGGTAAAAATTAATTTAATTTTTATCAGGAAAAGAAAAGGTTTTACATTTTAATTTATCTATGTTAGATTAGAGTTTCAGTTTATTAAGCAGTGATAAAATTATTTATTAAATAGGATTTTATCC
This sequence comes from Erythroxylum novogranatense, assembly GCA_029891385.1. Taxonomy (NCBI): domain Eukaryota; kingdom Viridiplantae; phylum Streptophyta; class Magnoliopsida; order Malpighiales; family Erythroxylaceae; genus Erythroxylum; species Erythroxylum novogranatense. The sequence goes on along the minus strand of CM057229.1, from coordinate 83,631,661 downwards.
TTATTTGGAAGTTTAGATGAAATGCTTACACCATTAGAAGGACTTTTCTATATATATACATGTCTTGAGTTGTAGATTAATTATATACAAGTTTTAGAAAATAAAATTTTTTCATATCCCAAAGATTTTGGGATCCTAGGAGATTGTTTAGTATTTTTCTCATATACTATGACATATATAACCATGTAACTCAAAAATCAATTGTAAGAACACAAATTATTTCCTCTTCAATTTTGTGCCATGGTATCAGAGCCCTGAGGTTATTTTCTTGAGAATTCTTCTATAAGCAACTTTCATTGCTAGGTTTTTCTTGAGACTTAATTCTTTTGTTTTTTCATGTGCCCAATATGTATGCATCCAAAGTTACCATTCCCAAAAAAGATGAAGCTTCAAATAAAGGAGCTTTTAATAGTAAGGAAATTGAAATTTTAGGAATTTATTAGGATCTCTTAAGAAGCCTCTTGGAACTAGTTCTTTGGCTATCTTTTTGCATGAATCCCTTCGGCTTCTTGGAACTAGTTCTTTGGCTATCTTTTTGCATGAATCCCTTACAAAAGCACTGGGCCAATGCTTGGATAATTGACTCTTAACACCTCAAAACATACAATTTATTCTTCACAATTTTTTTCAAAAATATACCCCATACCTTATTAATAGGAAGATTGTAGTGGTCAATAGTTAATTAGCTACTGTGCCAAAACTATCAGCCAACCGTTTGTCTATCCAAAAGCTTGCATATGGGCATAAATGTTATGCAATTTTTTTCTCTTATTGTGTTTTTTAGGACCAAGACTCAGGGACGAGTGGACTTGCCAAGGGAAGGAATGGTCTATCATCTTGAATCTTCACGAAAAATGATCAATAATTTGTTCACTGTCATTTCTTAGTACTTTAATAAAGATGTCATTCGGCTTTACCATTTACACTTTCTTCATTAATCTTTTAGACTTTTAAAAATCATGTTTCCACATTTGTTCAAAGGAATTAGGTGTGTCAGTCTTTCATTGGGAATTGGCAAAATGTAATCGCATATCCTTTCCTCTTAACACTAAAATAATTCATCATCCTTTTCATTTGGTTCATAGGGATATCTGAGGCGACTTTTCTATTCCTAATATTTTTGGGCCTCATTGGTTTGTCTTCTTGATTGATGATTGTATTTGGATTACACAGATTTTCTTAATCAAATATAAATCTAATGTTAGTCCTACTATTCCAATTTTTTATCCCATGATTCAAACCAACTTGGAGTTAAGATTAAAAGCTTTATGTCGGACCATGCTAAAGATTATAATCAGATTTTGTCACCATACTTTCAAAAATAGGGAATTATTCATGACTCCATGTTGATACACCTTTAAAAATGGGGTAGTTGAAGAGAAAAATGGGCATTTACTTAAAGTAACTCAACTCTACTCTTTAAAGGGAATGTTCCTACATCCTCCTGTGGGAGGCAGTACTAACTACCACACATACGATAAATAACGTCTCCCATGTGTAAGACAATAGAAATCCCATACAAACCCTTAATACCTATTATCCCGATTTTAGAATCTCAACGGACCTATTCCTAGAGTATTTAGTTGTACTTCTTTTGTATATGTTGATAGTTGTTGATATTATAGAAATAACTAGTTGGTTCTCTAGAGATAATTAGTTGATATTTTATAAATTAGTGGCTAAATTAAAGAAAATTTATTTCTTAGAGAATGAATAAATTCTCTTTGAATTAAGGTGGTGATTAGTTGTATTATCCTATATATTTCCTGTACTATTAAAAAAAAACTGATGTAGAACAAATAGAAGTATTATCAAGTTACTACCTATAAGACACACCATCACTAGATGAAAAGCTTTCAAGGGCAGTAAGCCATATTTTGAAAACATTTATGTTAGCACCTTGAATTGAAGATATCACCAAAAGTGACCCCCTAGCTAAAGCTAAAATAGTACTTATGTGTGCCCTAAACTAGGTATAACAAGCTTATTAACAATATCCTTGAAGATAACCATTCAAATGTTATCTACATTCGACAAATCGCCATTAGTAGTAAGAATGGTGCTAATGAAAATTGGTGTTTGCTCATGACAGACCGGGTTAGCAAAGGGTGAGGATTGCTTAAAATAATTAGAAATGTAATGCCTTGGCCTTCTTTATTTTTTTGAATTGGGATTCCAACTGAAGCAACACAGAACATCATTAGATCTTTATGAATCCCTATCACAATTGCATCATCACTATAACCACCGCTTGTCCAAGTATATTAATATATTATACTTGGAAAGCATAATAAGATCCATGAGCACTAAACTTTACTTGTGAGAGTTCACATTGGAAGAAAACTAGCTTCTACTTTAGGTTGATTCTTTATTTGAACAAAACAAAAACCTCATCTTTTGTACTTTCAAAGACCCTCTTATAGGACAAAAGATCCATGAGCACTAAACTTTACTTATGAGAGTTCACATTGGAAGAAAACTAGCTTCTACTTTAGGTTGATTCTTCATTTGAGCAAAACAAAAACCTTATCTTTTGTACTTTCAAAGACCCTCTTATAGGAAAAAAGATCCATGAGCACTAAAATTTACTTATGAGAGTTCACATTGGAAGAAAACTAGCTTCTACTTTAGGTTGATTCTTCATTTGAACAAAACAAAAACCTCATCTTTTGTACTTTCAAAGACCCTCTTATAGGACAAACTTTAATATCCTCTATCTTCTCTTCATATTAATCATAAATTGGTTTTCTAGTTCTTCCTCAAGTTCAACTACATTCTCCCCCCATTGCAGGAAAGTAAAGAAACATGACCCTTTTATCCACAAGTGGAACGTCAAGCTTGGACATTATTGCCTTCCTTAATTATAAAGGAATTAGATACCATAATTTTGTCTACAACAATTCTTTCATCATTAGTTACATTATTGATGATTTTATTAGTTGCAATAGCTTGTCTTTAGAAATTCTTTCATCATTAGTTACATTATTGATGATTTTACTAGTTGCAGTAGCCCTTCAACAAATTCTTTGGTTTGTTTAATAACAACATTTAAGTTTCAACAATTTCTTTATTGTGCATGTTGCTATGGAACTCTCTTCCACCATCAATGTGGAATACCTATCAATTTAAGTTTCACAAACAATTTTTTTTTGATGTTCTAGCTTAGGTTTCCATTTTAATTCAGGTTAACTGCCAAATCCAAGTAATCTTCCTTACCAAGTCTACCATAAAAATAACTTGCTTCAACCTTGTCTTTCCTACTATTTAAGTCAAGGGAGCAACTGCTTTTTAGTTCCACCTCATATCATACTCTTAACGTATCCAGTTTCATAAAACCAATAGTAGATGGTCAACCTCAAGATTGTTTGAAATCTCAAGGGACTTGTGGTCACATTACAAATTCACCATACGAGCTTCCACTAGTTCCAGGCATCATAAGGCTTGTACAACCAACTCCAAGTCTCTAGTCATGCACTATATATCTTCCATCATCATTTGTCGGGATTGGTTGCCTATATCTCAATTTCTACCACAATACAACATATTTTAAAGCTGAAATCCTTCAAAGCATGTAGGATCTTTCATTGTGATATCACTAATCAAGCTATAACAGTTGGTAGTTTTCATGCTCATAAATTGTGTTTTCAAGAGCTAGATATACCACATGACCATTTAGTTTTTAATGCTTCATAATTTCTATTAAAGTGCCCATACAAAAATGATTATTACCTCATCCTTCGGCCTCCCTTCTGGAGAAGATTCTGGAATCAATTCTGTTAATTGAGATGGATCTTCAAAAGGATCATCAAGTATATAGGTGTGCTTGATCCTATCAGTTACACATTTTTTATTTTTCTTCTCTTTTTATGAAAATCATGGAACTAATCAACCACAACACAAATATGAACAATCGGATTAGTGAACCTGATATTTTTATATGGCCGATTCTTGTCATCCACATAAGCTTCATTAATCCTAGTCAATGTCTCATGCCCTTCAGCTACCTCTCCAAAGACCTTTAAAGTAAAAGATTTAGTAACACTGAAAATTATAAGGAAACCAAAGAGTACCCATCATTTTGTTTATAAAAAGGAACAAAGGAAAATTTCTTAAAGTTGTCTATCAAAGGTATGTTTCCCTTTGTCACTAAATGACCCCATGTCCTCTGCAACAAATAACCATAACTGAAATGCAACAAAATGGAGACCCTAAATAACATAACAAGAAAGTGTAAACTTGCACACAAAACCATTGTTTTGGCCATCTCATCACAACATATATTGCTGTTTAGAAAACAAACTAGACAGATATATACTGATCTGGAATACCAATCAATTACATGTCAAAGGGCACTTGTCAGTGTACAAATCAACAACTATGTCCCCTAAGCTAGTGACTATGAGCACTGACATCTTGGGAAAACACGATGGTTAATAAAAGGGCTGAATGGGGCGAACGGATCAGGATTAGGCAAGAGCCGACAAGCTACGGCTGTGATCGGAACCTGAACTGGCTGATGACTATGCACCGATTTTGACGGGGTGAGCTCGGGAAGCTACTTATGGGGGCTTTGTTATGGGGTTTCTCTCCCTTTCACTGTCCCCGAAGACGTACGCGGGCGACAATCTGTACATTGTTAACCCTTCTACAATAACATCAGCTTTCAATTTATATTTCTTTACTTTTAACTTTTACGACCAAAAACAAAAAAAAATCCAAAATGATAAATGAGATTCAAAATGTGATAATAAAAGTTTTTTACGTTAAATATTATTAGCAACGAAAGAATAAATTGTTGCTTTTACTATTACAAAATGTTGCCTAAAAAATTCACTTTATTTCTTTATTTATTTAACATTGTTGCCTAAAAAGACTTAAAGCATTACAATATCTATTTAATATTGTTGTTATAGTTTGAAACTAATGCATTGCCTTAGTTAAAACTTAAAGAAACATTTTTAATTTTGTTGCCTAATCAAAAATTTTGTTTCCTTATACTTATTGCAACTACTTCTTAAAATGATATGAATTATGTTGCTTTAATAAAAAGGCAATGATAGTTGTACTTATAATTAAGCTTTTGTCTATTGTTTAAAGCACTTTTTGCTACAGTGATATAATGTCCAAAAGTCACCAAATACTAAAATCAATTGACATAACCCAAAGATTGCATTTATTTCATACCATCATTATGTAAGAAATTTACAACCCAACTTATTATTCAAATTCTCAATCCACAAATATATCAAAATCTTTTGTTTAAATCCTTGTAAATCATGTTAAAAATACACTAAAATTACAACAACTCAATATAAAATTTATAATAAACTTGTCAAAAAACAATAATCTAACACGTGACACATACTCCAACCATCAATGACATAAATTTCATCATCCCTCATCTTACAAGTAACATAATCACACCCAAACATCACATAGTTTAAGAATAAATCTCATTACCAATCAAAATAAATAACAACTCCTCAAAATCTAACTTTCCCAAAATTAAACAAAGGATAAAAGTAAGAATAAATAATTATTCCATTTTCTTACCCAAACCTCCAAGGTTTTTCAAGATCTATTGAGATACATGCAAACTACTCTACATTTCCTTATGATCCACATTCTAAAAATCTCTCTCTCTCTCTCAAACTCCTCCCCTCTTTCTCTAAGATTGGAAATATAGGAGAGAATATTGAATATAAGTTGAGACAATGTACTTAAAGTGTCATATAATTTGGCCAACTAATAATGGCTTAACAAATCGACTTGCACCTTTTATGACACATTATTTAATCAATCTTACAAAGCTAGACTAATCAAATAATTGAATCTACTTCTAATGTTTGCTTAGACTTATAGGTATTTATCTAAACTTCATATTTTCTTTTAAATTACTTTATTATTATAATCCTACAAGTAACAATTAAGATAGTGAACTTTATTTGGTTAACTATAAAAGTGAATTGGTATATTTCTTTTCTAGACTTCTCTCATCTTAATATAAGCTAACTTCATATGTCTCTTCTCTAATATCACTACCACTTTAATCATATATGTTAACACTTAATCATTATTTGATGTCATATCTAATCTCTATGGTACATAATATACGAATGGCAATACTAATCCAACTTGACTCGAAGTTAATAAATTTAACTCGAGTCAAATTCAGATACGCTTATCAATTGATTTGGGCACTCTTAGACCCAAGAGGCTCTAGCTCAAGTCTAGCCGAAGATTAATTAAATTTATTTATTTTATTTTAAAGATTCAAAATGATTTCATTTTGAATGAAAATTTGAATTTTAGGTCATACCGGGCTAAATGGAATAACCGAACTCAAGCCCAACACAAAACCTAGTCAACTAGGTCCAGTTACTACCTTTTTGCCCACCCTAGGCCTAGACATTTTTTAAAAATAACTTTTGACTTTACGATTCAACCCAATTTGAAGGTCGATAGTTTTAAGTTATTCTCTTTGTGGATATGTCATCGAGTAATCTTAGTCATCTGTTGTCTCACCCATCTTGTTTCTTGTTATTGAATTTCTTATCTCTACCTTTCTAGTTAGCATCTTCTTTCTTAGGATGAGGAAAAACGGGATCGATCTTCTTAGTTTTAAGATGGAGATCTTATGGAATTTGCAAAGAATCCTCCTTACAACTCTTAGTTTTTCTCAAGGTTTTCTTTTTTTCCATATAGAAATAGCATTATTCTGTACAAACATAAAGAAGCATTACTCAAGAGCATTATTCTCAATTCTCACTCCAAGAACTTCTTTAAAGAAAATACAAAAGTATTATTCTCTAAGAACAATTTCTTGATTCTCATATCTGTTTTTCTTTTACTTTTCTTGTCTAAACAGGTAAAATTGTTCATTTCATATGAATTTCGGATTAACATTCAATGGGCTTAGTGTTTCTATAATTGAATGGTATTCTTGTTGTTATTGTTGTATCTTGTTAAACTAAACAAAAAACAAAACAAAAAGAGTATTGATGGAAAATTAGTGTTAGCAATAATGACAAGCTTAATCGAAGCTGAAACATCCGGATACCAAAGTTAAAACACTAGGATGTTAGTGGTGACACAGTGACCTATGAACTATCAACTACAAACCTAGACAAAAGAGAAGCTACATAGTATAGCGTGTTCTTAGTCATCTCCTTTTGTCATCCCGGTGCCTCCTGTCGTGATCACTATCATTTGCTGCGCCTCGGTGTCTATGCTCTGTCTCCTTCTTGCCTTTGTATGTATCATTATCTTTACCACTCACTTCATTCCTTAAATCTTGTCTGTCACTGTCTACATATCTTCTTTTATTGTGTGTATCATCTCCTAGATGCCCTCCGCGCCTCGATTCATTTGCACTTCTTTTACATCATCCTCATCTGTACTCTTTCTATCAACATTCCCTTCCCGATAACACTATCGGTTTCGCATATCTTTCTCGCCATCTCTATCTTCTCTCATGTCCCTTCGCCCATCCCTATCTACTCTTTTTTTTTCTGTTATCTTCACCAACCACCCTTCCATATCCACGATCTTCACCATCTTTTGCTACATTCTTGTAATCTCGATAACCATGCCTGTCATTATCTACTTAGTTCTCCTATCTCTATAATTTTCTCTGTCAAGTCTAACTTGAAGATAATGACTTGCCTTCCTTTCATGATGCCTCTCATCCTCTGCGTATCCTCTGTTTCATCACTACGTCCATATCTATCATGTACATCTTTCTTTTTGCTGCCTATGTTCGAGTCCTCTGAACTTCTGCGCATCTTTGTCTCTCAATTTGATTTGATGGATCATGGTGTCCATCTGTCGTTCCAGTCTTGGAATTTCTGGATAATCTTTATCAAACACCATCTCATACCTGAAATGGTTTCATTGGGCCATTTAGAAGCATACACAAAAAAAAAAAAAGTGATCCACCCGGTTGAAGAATAGAACCTGAATTATTTTCTCCACCACGCGCTCATTATCATCCTTTATAATGTATTTGGAAGGTTGATTCTTGGTGGGATCTCGACGCAATATTTAGCCATATGATCCATAGCACCACACTTTGAGCAGCCTTTTCCTACAGCAAGAAGATGACAACTCAATAATACACTTAACAGAATCTAACATAGAAAAAAACTAGCAAACACCACATTTTCTCCACCAAAATAGAGTAGCATAAAAGGAGAAAGGCAAGGGAGGTTTTCCTAATTGTGACAACATAAGATTAATCCAAAATACTAAATGATTGTGGAATCAACCCCTATATATATTATATATATATGATTAGGTAATGAAAATTAAAAAAAGAAAAAATTTATACGGTTTAAGGATTCTTTAACCCCTATTGAAATATATCAAATTCTTGAATGCCAATTTTATTTTAGTAATATTAATATTTTTAAAATAGAAAATTCAAACAATAGAATAGAAAATCCACACAGGAGGAGAATCAAATAGGCACATGTTCTATGTAATATCAATGTTTCCCCAAGAACACTAAGACTTGGTGGCCTACTAAATGGTTCATAGATTCACACACTTTCAAGTAAAACTTCAAGCGAGAAGGCGAGAACACGAATACAATAAAAGTGCACGATAATATTCATATGAACACATGTTATTATATATAGAATCACTCGTTCATTATTACCTTTACCCATCTGGTTGTCTTTGCGCTTGAATTGAGACCACAACTTTGAAACACTTTGACTAAAATCAACATGTATCCTTCTATCGTCAATCAAGGCATTATCCATCTGCGGAAAACACAAATTTAGTTTTTCTTGAAAGATAAAAGGCTTAATCTGAAGTCCAACAAGGAATTAATATGGTAATTAAACACTACAATAGAAACGTCTTGTTACGACTTCCTGCACATCTTGAAGAATAAATTTCAATTTTCTTTAGAGATGGCGTTAATTATGACAGCTCGGCTTTTGCAACACATAGAGCTATTACATTAGTGATCAGTGTGATTAGGCCGTTCCCAATACCATAAGGAGGAAACAAAATAAGGATGGAAATATCACAGAAAGAATAGTTCACGACAATTTGGCATTCCATATTGACCATGGGAGTAGCAAAAAATTGTCCAATAGTGAAGATTTTGGAAGATAGAAAAGATGTAACATTTGGGACTTTTTTTTAATTTCTTTTAAATCCTAATTGAGCAAAATATCTATTGATCTAACATGACAATCAAAAGGAAGTAGCAACAAAAATTGAAGCTTGTCCCTAATCAATTAATAAGTGACAAAGCGGATAGTAGTAGCAACAAGCATCAAAGCTTGTCATGTGGATGGTGGCCAAACTAGTGAAGTAACTCTACAATTATCATGTTATTTGGTAAAACAATGAGGAAACTTGGCAAGTGACATAGGCAATAGCAACAACGAACAACAAAGGCAACAACCACTATCAAGGAGAACATTAGCTAGGACAAAAATAACTTCAATAAAAAGAAGGTCATCAACATAAGATTAAAAAGATAAGTGATAAGATAAGGAGTTCATGAGAAGAGAAGGGATAATTCTAGCCAAAAATTTATGGTCAAGAAAACAATATACCCAAAGAAAGTAGCATGTTGACATAAAAATAGGTTAAGTGAGTGGCTCGAAATTTCCTTGTCTGATACCATTTGTATTAACTAAAGGAATTTAATTAACATTAATTCACTACAAATAGCAATATTATACAAAAATACAACTCTACATAACTAAAAAATCTAAACTACCCTTATATTTAACATACACAATGGTCCAATTTTACGCTACAAAGTTACTAAAAAATCCTATTTCTTTTGTATATGTGTTGAAAGATAGCTTAAAGCACAAATTTAAAGATGAAGATTAGGAAATGTTTACAAAAAACACAAGGAACATAAATTCCCACAAAGCTATTAAGAACTGAAACTTATAATATGAAATATAGAAGACCTATTGACAAAAATGCTATATAGAGTATATGCCCATCTGATTTAACATTTAAAGGTTTAACTTCTTATCTAAGTGGAAGTTTTCATCCGAAGAAGACACTTTGTCCCATCTTCAAAGAATGTAACTTTTAAAAACAAACTTAAATGAGAAGCAAATACATGAACCACATGTGAGAGATTAAATATTCCTAAACAAAGCCTTACTTCACAAGTTTCTCGAGAGTATGTGAAACAAATCTTCATCCCTTTCTTTTCCTCTTTTAATTTGTTTTATGGATGAAAGGGCTATCAACTCTACCTATCTAATTTCCATGTTGACATTTTCAATTTAAGAACTATACTCACGATCAACTAAACAGAATTGTGCCCTCAGTAAAATCCCTTCCCTTCATAACCTAAGAGGAGAAGCAATCTTAAACGAGAAGTCAATGGATGTGTAACATGTAAATGTAAATTCAACATAAAAGGAGATATAAATATGATAAGAAAACAAGGAATTTAAATCCTTCATCATACCTTGAAATAAGCTTGTTCACAGGCTTCCTTAGTCTCAAACTCTGGCTCAACAAAATAATAATAATAATAATATGTGTGACAAGTAATAGACATAATTAAAACATGTGAAAAATAGGAGATAAGTGCAAAGGTAACAAGATATCTTTCTACAATTCCATCATAATGCGACGGTAAATATGTAAATAGTTTACACATGATGAAACAAGGAATGCAAAAACAAGCAATGTAACAAATTATGAAACAAACATAAAATTGAAAGAAAAATTATAAGGGTTGGTGGACATTTATGTTTCCTTTCTCCATTCTCTATCAAGAGTACATATATTTTAGAACAAACAACGATATACAAGTAGAGACATATAAAATAAGGAGTGGATGCATAAGTAGACAAGCTCCCTTAGAAGCACATGTCTAAGAGGTAAGATCAACACACCTATAAATGCATAGAACAAAGTATCTCCGGTCTTGTAATCGCGAATGACTTCACCTGTCATCATCTAATTATGTTAAAACAAATGTTTTTCAGAAGGCTTGATCACCCCAACACAAAGAATCAACTAACATCCTAGAACAAAACAAAAAACAAAGATAGGTAATGAATAGCTAACTACTCACGATATAACGATACAAACCGAGAGAAGATCGTATGCAAATCTTCATCCGAATCAAGAGATTGAAATTTATATATAGGGTTGAACAAATCTCATATCATAGTATGGATTGAAAATTGAAAATAAAATCAAAACAGAAAACAAAATGTGAAACCAAATAGGACCTTAGTTTATGTCCTCATATGAGAAAACAAAGACCTACTTGATGAATCGGATTCAATTTGCGCACAAAAGAACATTATCAGGAGGCTTTATTTCAAGATCGGAATGTCCCCAATCATCTGAAGCAATGAAACAATTTTATGCACATATCAAGACCGTTTCCATAAATGACATAAGTATTAAATATTAGTAGAAATAATACTAAGCAAATGGATTAGTTATACGGTATAGATCGCACACTTTCAAGAACTACTGACCTTAGAATGAGCTTCCTTTGCTCGAACAATTTCATCAAGTTCTGTTGGGCCCAATTGCTCATCCATAGGCACCCAATCATCTTCAAGCCCACCCCATCATCAGCCTGGTTACCAAAAAATTAAATGATCATAATCATACATAAGATAGATAAAACTAGTAAACTACATGACACACTAAACCATAACAAAAAATCAACACAAATCTAAAATAAATTAATTAATGAAATGCCACATATGTTTGTGTGTATTTGTGGGCTAACATCAAAGTATAAAAGAGATTAACAATTTAGGCCTCTAAATGAAACGTGGTACGATATTCACGTTCATGAAGCCCAAACAATGCTTTTTTAGTCCTAATAAATTCAAGAACCTATACATACCCAGGTAACTACTAACTAAATTTTTTATGTCCTCTATTTTTCTGCTTCCTTTTAGTCTCAAAGCAAAGCATAGCAGACCTTGTGTGGTCTTTCGAGGTTACTAAGCGTACAAAAAGCAATAATCACATTGCACATGGTAATACTACATAGTGCAACCACGAAATAGAAATTTGGTTCCATTGGGTTAGCTAACATTCTCGTTCTATTCTTCTAGTTTGAGCAATGGTAAGTAATGAAAATATATTATATGAATAAGGTTCTTCAACACATTTATTACTCATTGATCATCACCAAATGCTTCAAAGAAAATTAAAAAAGTAAATTAACTATTCATCCATTTGATAAAAACATCATAAAATTAATGAAAAGATATTGCTTGAAACCTCAAAATTATTGTCAATTACAAAGATGTACATCCAAATACACTTTGTGGACAAGATAGAACTTGATCGAAACAAAAACAGACTCAAAACATGCGACTAAAATAGATAACTTTTATCTCTGAGGCGAGGTTTCAACATGATATATAATGAGAGTAACTTGATGCAAAAGCGAAGCTAAATCAAATACCCGGTGACAATTCTGTACTACAATGCCCCATTTAAATAAGGGAGTTGGTGTTGTGTAAAGTGAAGATTTGAGGAAGTAGAGCAAAAATGCGAGTAAAAATTAATTTAATTTTTATCGAGGAAAAGAAAAGGTTTTACATTTTAATTTATCCATGTTAGATTAGAGTTTCAGTTTATTAAGCGATGATAAAAGTATTTATTAAATAGGATTTTATCCTTATTTGGAAGTTTAGATGAAATGCTTATATCATTAGAAGGACTTTTCTATATATATACATGTCTTGAGTTGTAGATTAATTATATACAAGTTTTAGAAAATAAATTTTTTCATATCCCAAAGATTTTGGAATCCTTGGAGATTGTTTAGTATTTTCTCATATACTATGACATATATAACCATGTAACTCAAAATTCAATTATAAGAAAACAAATTATTTCCTCTTCAATTTTGTGCCATGATACGAGCACGAGGTTATTTTCTTGAGAATTCTTTTATGAGCAACTTTCATTGCTATGTTTTCTTGAGACTTAATTCTTTTGTTTTTCATGTGCCCAATATGTATGCATCCAAAGTTACCATTCCCAAAAAAGATGAAGCTTCAAATAAAGGAGCTTTTAATAGTAAGGAAATTGAAATTTTAGGAATTTATTAGGATCTCTTAAGAAGCCTATTGGAAATAGTTCTTTGGCTATCCTTTTGCATGAATCCTTGACTTCTTGGAACTAGTTCTTTGGCTATCTTTTGCATGAATCCCTTACGAAGCACTAGGCCAACGCTTGGATAATTGACTCTAACACCTCAAAACATACAATTTATTCTTCACAATTTTTTCAAAACTATACCCCATACCTTATTAATAGGAAGATTGTAGTGGTCAATAGTTAATTAGCTCGTGCCAAAACTATCAGCCAACCGTTTGTCTATCCAAAAGCTTGCATATGGCCATAAATGTTATGCAGTTTTTTTCTCTTATTGTGTTTTTTAGGACCAAGACTCAGGGAGGAGTGGACTTGCCAAGGGAAGGAATGGTCTATCATCTTGAATCTTCACGAAAAATCATCAATAATTTGTTCATTGTCATTTCTTAGTACTTTAATAAAGATGTCATTCGGCTTTACCATTTATACTTTCTTCATTAATCTTTTAGACTTTCAAAACTCATGTTTCCACATTTGTTCAAAGGATTAGGTGTGTCAGTCTTTCATTGGGAATTGGCAAAATGTAATCTGTTGTGGATGGCGTCGTTGGGAAATCTTATACCAGAAAAGGAAAGCTGTAGAGTTGATATTCTCTTTTATTTTCGGTTTATTGTTTCCTATTCCATAGGTAGTTTAGAGATATAGGACTTCTATAATTATTTTCCTATTCTTATCCCGTAGGAAGTTTTAGAGGTATAGGACTTCTAGTATTACAATAAGACTGATCCTTATTTAAAGGAACAACACAGTTAGGAATTTGATAGATACAAGACTCCCATGTCTATAATATGACTGATCCTTATTTAAAAGGACAAAAGCTAAATAAAATGTAGTTCGGAGTTTAACCAAAATCAAGAGATTGGAGTTCTCTCTTATCAAACTCTAAGGTGTCAGTCTCCCTTGAATGAGTCTGAAAATTTATCCAAAATAGGTCGACAAAGGAATCGCAACAGAGGGAAGGGAGTTGAATTTGATTTTTCGATCAATCGCCCGATAACTCGATCCTATTCTCAGAGACATAACAATTTGGTATCAGAGCCAATCACCATGGGCGATGAGATACGAGCATTGCTACAAGAAGAGCGGGCTGTTACAGAATCAATCGTAGAGGCTAAATTTTTGGAATTGAAGGATCAATTGGATAGCCACTTAAAACACATCACCCACCAATTTCAGGAACAGATGAAAAACCTGGTTTCAAATTTTGGCAAGACCATGATGGGGGATAGTTCAACCAACAGTAATATGGTTCGACCAAGTCCTATATCTGCACCAGTGACTGCAGGAACGTGCACAAGACCACCAGAAAGAGTTTCCACAAATGGAGGAGCTGTGCCAAGATTCACAAAATTGGATTTCCCTACTTTTGATGGCTAAGAGGACCCATTAATTTGGCTCCATCGTTGTGAGCAGTTTTTTGAAAACCAGCACACCAGCGATGCAAACAAGGTGAGTTTGGCAGCCTTTCACATGTTGGGAAAAGCACAATTTTTCTACTATCAATTAAAATTGGAAGGGCACATCACAAGTTGGCAAGAATTCCGTAACCAATGTTCATTGCGATTTGGCCCACCAGAAGGTAGCAACCCGTTAGGCGACTTACTCAGTTTGCGACAAACTAGAAGCATAGAGCTACATCAACGACAATTTCAAGAGAAATTAGCAAGGGCTAGTGAATTTGTTCGGGTAGATCAACATGGGCTTATTCGTGGCTGGCCTGGATGTCTCCATTCGACTAGACGTCCAATTACACAAGCCTACACATTTAACCACAACCATGAGTCTTGCTCAAGCCTTTGAATAGAAGCAACAACTGTTACATGTTGGAAATAACCAAAGATGGCAAGGGCAAGTTACTCAAGTAGAGTTTGGATCCTCGAATTCACAACCATTAAACGTTCAAAAAAATGCCATAACCTCTGCAGCTACAAGTTCCTCAACAACCACAAAACACACTCCTTTTATCAGACAGTTAAGCAGAGCTGAGATGGCAAAACGTCGTTCAAAGGGGTTATGTTACAATTGTGATGAACCCTATTCAACGACTCATCAATGCGTAAAACTATTCTGGTTAGAGCTGAGTGATATTGCAGAGGAAGTGACTACCGAAATTGATGAAGAACCTGGAGGATAAGGAACAATTCCAACATACTTATCCAGAATTTGCACTTGAGGACAAGCTTCTTTTGCGCGACGGGGGTAATGTTGTGGATGGCGTCGTTGGGAAATCTTATACCAGAAAAGGAAAGCTGTAGAGTTGATATTCTCTTTTATTTTCGGTTTATTGTTTCCTATTCCGTAGGTAGTTTAGAGATATAGGACTTCTATAATTATTTTCCTATTCTTATCCTGTAGGAAGTTTAGAGGCATAGGACTTCTATTATTATAATAAGACTGATCCTTATTTAAAGGAACAACACAGTTAGGAATTTGATAGATACAAGACTTCCATGTCTGTAATATGACTGATCCTTATTTAAAAGGACAAAAGCTAAATAAAACGTAGTTCAGAGTTTAATCAAAATCAAGAGATTGGAGTTCTCTCTTATCGAACTCTAAGGTGTCAGTCTCCCTTAAATGAGCCTGAAAATTTATCCAAAATAGGTCGACAAAGGAATCGCAACAAAGGGAAGGGAGTTGAATTTGATTTTTCGATCAATCGCCCGATAACTCGATCCTGTTCTCAGAGACATAACATAATCACATATCCTTTCCTCTTAACACTAAAATAATTCATCATCCTTTTCATTTGGTTCATAGGGATATCTGAGGCGACTCTTCTATTCCTAATATTTTTGGGCCTCATTGGCTTGTCTTCTTGATTGATGATTGTATTTGGATTACATGGATTTTCTTAATCAAATATAAATCTAATGTTAGTCCTACTATTCCAAATTTTTATCCCATGATTCAAACCAACTTGGAGTTAAGATTAAAAGCTTTATGTCGGACAATGCTAAAGATTATAATCATATTTTGTCACCACACTTTCAAAAATAGGGAATTATTCATGACTCCATGTTGATACACCTTTAAAAATGGGGAAGTTGAAGAGAAAAATGGGCATCTACTTAAAGTAACTCAACTATACTCTTTAAAGGGAAAGTTCCTACATCCTACTGTGGGAGGCAGTACTAACTACCACACATACGATAAATAACGTCTCCCACGTGTAAGAAAACAGAAATCCCATACAAACCCTTAATACCTATTATCTCGATTTTAGAATCTCAACGGGCCTATTCCTAGAGTATTTAGTTGTACTTCTTTTGTATATGTTGATAGTTGTTGATATTATAGAAATAACTAGTTGGTTCTCTAGAGATAATTAGTTGATATTCTATAAATTAGTGGCTAAATTAACAAAATTTTATTTCTTAGAGAATGAATAAATTCTCCCTGAATTAAGGAGGTGATTAGTTGTATTATCCTATATATTTCCTGTACTATTCACAAAAATCTGATGTAGAACAAATAGAAGTATTATCAAGTTACTACCTATAAGACACACCATCACTAGATGAAAAGCTTTCAAGGGGAATAAACCATATTTTGAAAACATTTATGTTAGCACCTTGAATTGAAGATATCACCAAAAGTGGCCCCCTAGTTAAAGCTAAAATAGTACTTATGTGTGCCCTAAACTAGTTATAACAAGCTTATTAACAATATCCTTGAAGATAACCATTCAAATGTTATCTACATTCGACAAATCGCCATTAGTAGGAAGAATGGTGCCAATGGAAATTGGTGTTTGTTCATGATAGACCAGGTTACTAAAGGGTGAGGATTGCTTAAAATAATTAGAAATGCAATGCCTTGGCCTTCTTTAGTTTTTTGAATTGGGATTCCAATTGAAGCAACACAGAACATCATTAGATCTTTATGAATCCCTATCACAATTGCATCATCACTATAACCACCGCTTGTACAAGTATATCAATATATTATACTAGGAAAGCATAATAAGATCCATGAGCACTAAACTTTACTTATGAGAGTTCACATTGGAAGAAAACTAGCTTCTACTTTAGGTTGATTCTTCATTTGAGCAAAACAAAAACCTCATCTTTTGTACTTTCAAAGACCCTCTTATAGGACAAAAGATCCATGAGCACTAAATTTTACTTATGAGAGTTCACATTGGAAGAAAACTAGCTTCTACTTTAGGTTGATTCTTCATTTGAGCAAAACAAAAACCTTATCTTTTGTACTTTCAAAGGCCCTCTTATAGGACAAACTTTAATATCCTCTATCTTCTCTTCATATTAATCATAAATTGGTTTTCTAGTTCTTCCTCAAGTTCAACTACATTCTCCCCCCATTGCAGGAAAGTAACGAAACATGACCCTTTTATCCACAAGTGAAACGTCAAGCTTGGACATTATTGCCTTCCTTCATTATAAAGGAACTAGATACCATAATTTTTTCTACAACAATTCTTTCATCATTAGTTACATTATTGACAATTTTATTAGTTGCAATAGCTTGTCTTTAGCAATTCTTTCATCATTAGTTACATTATTGATGATTTTACTAGTTGCAGTAGCCCTTCAACAAATTCTTTGGTTTGTTTAATAACAACATTTAAGTTTCAACAATTTCTTTATTGTGCATGTTGCTATGGAACTCTCTTCCACCATCAATGTGGAATACCTATCAATTTAAGTTTCACAAACATTTCTTTTTATATGTTCTAGCATAGGTTTCCATTTTAATTCAGGTTAACTGCCAAATCCAAGTAATCTTCCTAACCAAGTCTACCATTAAAATAACTTGTTTCAACCTTGCCTTTCCTACTATTTAAGTCAAGGGTCAAGAGCAACTGCTTTTTAGTTCCACCTCATATCATTCTCTTAACGTATCCAGTTTCATAAAACCAATAGTAGATAGTCAACCTCAAGATTGTTTGAAATCTCAAGGGACTTGTGGTCACATTACAAATTCACCATACGAGCTTCCACTAGTTCCAGGCATCATAAGGCTTGTACAATACCAACTCCAAGTCTCTAGTCATGCACTACATATCTTCCATCATCATTTGTCGGGATTAGTTGCCTATATCTCAATTTCTACCACAATACAACATATTTTAAAGCTGAAATCCTTCAAAGCATGTAGGATCTTTCATTGTGATATCACTAATCAAGCTATAACTGTTGGTAGTTTTCATGCTCATAAATTGTGCTTTCAAGAGCTAGATATACCACACGACCATTTAGTTTTTAATGCTTCATAATTTCTATTAAAGTGCCCATACAAAAATGATTATTACCTCATCCTTCGGTCTCCCTTCTGGAGAAGATTCTGGAATCAATTCTTTTAATTGAGATGGATCTTCAAAAGGATCATCAAGTATATAGGTGTGCTTGATCCTGTCAGTCACACATTTTTTATTTTTCTTTTCTTTTTATCAAAATCATGGAACTAATCAACCACAACACAAAAATGAACAATCGGATTAGTTAACCTGATATTTTTATATGGCCGATTCTTGTCATCCACATAAGCTTCATTAATCCTAGTCAATGTCTCATGCCCTTCAGCTACCTCTCCAAAGACCTTTAAAGTAAAAGATTTAGTAACACTGAAAATTATAAGGAAATCAAAGAGTACACATCATTTTGTTTATAAAAAGGAATAAAGGAAAATTTCTTAAAGTTGTCTATCAAAGGCATGTTTCCCTTTGTCACTAAATGACCCCATGTTTCTGCAACACATAACCATAACTGAAATGCAACAAAATGGAGACCCTAAATAACATAACAAGAAAGTGTAAACTTACACACAAAACCATTGTTTTGGCCATCTCATCACAACATATATTGTTGTTTAGAAAACAAACTAGACTGATATATAGTGATATGGAATACCAATCAATTAGGTGTCTCACAAACATTGACCAAGCTCCTACCCACAAACAAATCACCAAAAGATCAACTATCACATTGACACGCAACTTTATGAGTGGTTTTCATTGATCTTCAACAAGTGATATGAGAAGTTAAACACAATGAAATTCAAACTAAAAAACTAATGAGCCTGCTACATTCTTTAAATTGTAGCAAATATTATACAATTTAAGGCCACAGAAGAATTTGTCAAGTTAAAACACATCATATGGTAAAAGCCATAAACCAACGTTAATCTTATCCTACGAGGTAGCATGTCATTGCAAGTCCAAAGGATTCATGTAATGTGCCTAGCATTCGACAGATTCTAGATTAATATTCTAACTCTCCATGATGTATTTTTTTTAAGAAACCTATAAATGCACATCAAGAAAGAGAGAGAGAGAAAATGACATTGTTAATTGGGTAATTAGGTTCAACACTTACTGTGTGCTTCCCATCAAGATAGTCCAGATCATCACGCAGTGTTATGTAAAACTACAAAATTTTATAGAGAAATAAGATATTAAAATAATAATTCAAATGTTCCAAATTGAAAGAAAATGTATGAAAACCAAAAAGAGACAAATTCATAACGGGTCAGAAAACTATAACCCACCTGAGAAGCATTGATTCTCTCGGTAGCTTGCCATTGCAACAGTCCCTACCTTAGTATGTTTTAGATCAAGATGGATTTCATCACTAAAAAAACGAGCCTGATCACCGTATAGAAATCTGATGAAAGGGTATAGTATCAATTGATAGAGGTGCCACCAAGCATTCATATATCCAAGAACTTTGTACAAACATAACCATCATCCAGAAGGATGAACAACTGTAAGCAGAAATTAGTAGAATTCAGAAAATACGGCATAGCACAACCACCCACTTGTAAATTGAATCCCCACCAGCTCCGGTACCAGTTGGATCACCTGTCTGTGCAGTAAAATCCTTCTGAACGGTGTGAAAGAGGCAACCATTGTAGTACTTAATCCTACGTTAATATAAGAACGTGTAAAGAATAAAATGAAGCAAGGGAATGAAATTAACACGCTCGTAGTCACTAAAAATGTTGAGGGGGACAAAATTTCCAAAATTGAAGTTTTAATTTGTCCAGTTATGCAAAAGAAAATTAAACAAAACCAAACTATAAAGAAGGGACAGAGCCTAAGGAAACCGTTGGTCACCAAATACAAGTAATGCAAAAAGCTAACTCTGTTGACTATATACTTCCCTTAGAATCAAAACTCAATTATCTCAGGAAGCTGAATCAAATCCACCAAACCGAAATATATGTATGTATTTGGAAACAGGAGTCACTTACTTGCAAAACTTCAAGAAGTTTTTGGAGGTCAAAGGGCACTTGTCAGTGTACAAATCAACAACTATGTCCCCTAAGCTAGTGACTATGAGCAATGACATCTTGGGAAAACACGATGGTTAATAAAAGGGCTGAATGGGGCGAACGGATCAGGATTAGGCAAGAGCCGGCAAGCTACAGCTATGATCGGAGCCTGAACTGGCTGATGCTGGCTATGCACCGGTTTTGATGGGGTGAGTTCGGGAAGCTACTTGTGGGGGCTTTGTTATGGGGTTTCTCTCCCTCTCACTGTCCCCAAAGAAGTACGCGGGCGACAATCTGTATATTCATATTGTTAACCCTTCTATAATAACATGCTTTCAATTTATATTTCTTACTTTTAAATTTTAAGAAAAAAAAACCAAAATGAAAATGCGATTCAAAAATCATATATTTTAAAATTATATATTTAAGAATATCAATTTCCATATATAATATAAAGACTTGAAATAAATCGTAAAATTCTAAACTAAGATGAAGATGTAAATTTTATTTTTATGATATTAAAAATATTAGTATTTGTTGATCAAAATTTAAAACAAAATATTGATGTATTTTCTATTTCAATAAAAACATTTTATTATTACTTATTCTTATAAATTTTACTTCTTATTTGTTACATATCGGTTTTATAGTAATTAAATCGATACAAGCATAGAACATCAAAAATATGAGAAGAGTTATTATTAACAGCTCAATATATAAAGTAATACAACTGAAATAAAATACCAGTACTTCGATTAAATAACACGTTCAAAGCTCAATTTTTTAAACAAACTCATTGCCTGCAATTAAGTGGAAGTCTTGATGATAAATTATTCAAAATAAAACACCAACAGAAGAGCTTGTCGTCTTGCTACACTTTAATGACTAATTCTACTAATAAACCAATCCTCTCAATTAGCTAATATATGGCCCTTGCTGATCATTATTTGTCGAATCTAATTGATAGTTTCATCTAGCCATTCTTCCATATTCCTACTTGTCTTTCACTTTTAAATTATCTAGATCAACTAAACCATTTCTCCTTAATTAGAAACCAAGAATTTGTAGTAGTTGTACATGTACAGATCAACAAAATGTCATATATAATTACCCTCAGTCAAACTCCATTACAACTAACAGTCAATGACAATGCTCTTCTTCAATCAAACAAGCCATTATTCGTGGATGGCAAAAATAATAGGTTCATGACAGTAGATCGGAACATAAAAGGGAATACCTGTGAAAGCAAACGAAAGCAATTTTTTGCAGATATATGTCTCTGTCTCGGAATCAATCAAATGCCTTATGCAACCTAAACACAAACGAAGACAAAAGTTAGATATTTCAAAAGGAAATTAGAAACGAACATGCAAAAATCCCAGAAATAGTTTAGCAAAAACACACCGCAAAAGCTCTCGGTAATGTGGTAAAAGAAACAAATTTCCCATACACCCAAAAACAAAAGAAGACAAAGGACAAAAGGAAATCAGAAACGAACATGCAAAAATACCAGCAATATTTTACCAAATACACACCGCAAAAGCTCTCGGTAATGTGGTGACAGAAAAAATTTTCCCATACACCCAACAACAAAAGAAGACAAAGGACAAAATCCACACTGCCCATTCAAGAGAACAAATCGCAAAACACAGAACTGAGAAGGAGGAGAAAATTTGCGTGTTTAGATAAATGTAGATCTAAACGGGGAGACCCATATTTTCGAGCATCTGTGTTTCACTCACCTCGCGAACCTCTTCGGGAAGACGACACCACCGTGCGACAGCGATCGGAGCCAAGCGTGCGACAGAGATCGGAGCCAAGCGTGCGATAGAGGAGTGAAGGACGTGGGATATTTTAGGAAGGGGTAACTTAAGTTCTTCTACGTTTTTCATACGAAGACGGAGACTTTGTCGCTGTCTTTCGTTTTTCAAGTAGAAAGGATTAGTCTGTCTCTGTCTTTCAAGTAGACAGGATTAGTGTGTCTCTGTCTACCGATGACAGATGACAAGAAAACAGAAACACCAACCAAATGCATGTGGATGACAGGATTATTATGTTTTGTTACCTGTCCCCATATACGGTGACAGCAACCATACGGGGGGTAAAAATGTTGAGGGGGAAAAAATTTCCAAGATTGAAGTTTTAATTTGTCCAGTTATGCAAAAGAAAATTAAACAAAACCAAACTATAAAGAAGGGACAGAGCCTAAGGAAACAGTTGGTCACCAAATACAAGTAATGCAAAAAGTTAACTCTGTTGACTATATACTTCCCTTAGAATCAAAACCCAATTATCTCAGGAAACTGAATCAAATCCACCAAACCGAAATATGTGTATGTATTTAGAAACAAGAGTCACTTACTTGCAAAGCTTTAAGAAGTTTTTGGAGGTCAAAGGGCACTTGTCAGTGTACAAATCAACAACTATGTCCCCTAAGCTAGTGACTATGAGCACTGACATCTTGGGAAAACACGATGGTTAATAAAAGGGCTGAATGGGGCGAACGGATCAGGATTAGGCAAGAGCCGGCAAGCTACGGCTGTGATCGGAGCCTGAACTGGCTGATGCTGGCTATGCACCGGTTTTGACGGGGTGAGTTCGGGAAGCTACTTGTGGGGGCTTTGTTATGGGGTTTCTCTCCCTCTCACTGTCCCCAAAGAAGTACGCGGGCGACAATCTGTATATTCATATTGTTAACCCTTCTATAATAACATGCTTTCAATTTATATTTCTTACTTTTAACTTTTAAGACAAAAAAAACCAAAATGAAAAATGAGATTCAAAAAATCATATATTTTAAACTTATATATTTAAGAATATCAATTTCCATATATAATATAAAGACTTGAAATAAATCGTAAAATTCTAAAATAAGATGAAGATGTAAATTTTAGTTTTATGATATTAAAAATATTAGTATTTGTTGATCAAAATTAAAACATTTTCTATTTCAATAAAAACATTTTATTATTACTTATTCTTATAAATTTTACTTCTTATTTGTTACATATCGTTTTATAGTAGTTTAATACTAGTTAAACCTTAAACTTTTTCTTTGATCGGTTTGATATCTAGTCTGTTTTTAAAATATTAGTCTTTACCATCAAACTTTGATCCTTCACTCGGTTTGATGTTTGGCATCTTGAAAGTGTCTGAGATACTAAAATTGTTTGATAGTTATTATTATGTATGTGAATATGATGCACATTTATTATACTTAATATTTCCTAAAATTTGTCAATTACTTTAACTTAATTTTTTATTATTATATTTTAGAAAATCTTAAACATGTTGTTTAAAAGTGAGGCCCCGTACATTTATAATGGCTTACACAATCCCTACACATGGTCGTGTATTTCCAAAGTTGCTTCAATCCTTCCATTTTATGCTTCGATTTTACGCTAATTCTTCTCCTTTTAATCCATTATTGTAATGATCAGCTAAAAACACACTTGAAGTAAAATAAATACCAAAAATACTATAGAATTATTAAATAACAAGCAGAATATATTAAATATGGGTATATAAATATAGTTAATTAATCATTTATCATAAAACCATAAGTTGGCCTTATATAATGTCAAGGTTCTAAGATGAAATCAACACTGTACACACCTTAACACTGGCACTAGTATTGTTTTGCTTTTTTAAAAGGTTGCGCATCATCAATTTTTTCTATTTCTTTAAATTGTTACTTCTATCATAAGACCAATGCTAGACATACTTCTTATATTGATGCCAGTTTGGTTTTGTCTTTAGTCACTCCCCTAAGATGCTTAAAATTGGTGCTTATCTCACATTGTAAATTAGAAATGGTTACTCTCTGTAAGCTTAATTCATTCTTTAACTTAAACTTTCCATCTTCTTTCCACTATGTCTCACCCCTTTTGGCTTATTAAACATGATATTTATGCATGGAACAAC
Organism: Erythroxylum novogranatense; assembly: GCA_029891385.1. Taxonomy (NCBI): domain Eukaryota; kingdom Viridiplantae; phylum Streptophyta; class Magnoliopsida; order Malpighiales; family Erythroxylaceae; genus Erythroxylum; species Erythroxylum novogranatense. Next base: position 83,607,364 of record CM057229.1, on the reverse strand, counting down.
ACATAAGAATACAAAAACTATAACCTAAACATATCAAATAAAAGCTTAACAAAGAATAATGTTAAGCTTTAATTGGTTTTAAATCACTAAATTTGTAAGGAATAGTAAAAATTCCTAGATCCTTCAACTTTTAAGGTAATTTATTGTCTGATATGGTATTATACTCTTCTGTCAAAGGCATTATAACATACTTTTCTATTTTTTTTATTTTGTAGATAATCTCTTTTAAAATCTTCAAATAAGATGAGATCTAAGCCAATGCTTCAGTGAAGGGTATATTGATGTTTAGTTTCCTAAAGACATTTAAAATTTTGTTGAAACTATCCCCATTTCTTTACCATATGAGGATGTGGAATTAGAAACACATAAGGCTTTACTTGGGTCTTGATAGGTGTGATTTATAGTGTGTTTTCTAGGTCATAGAATGTGTTATTAGGTGTTTTCTTAAGTGATGGCCATGTGTTTAGGAGTTATATTTATGTTTTTATTAATGTTTTGTGAATTTTGTTTGATTATTGATGATTAGGGCAAGAATTTGATTTTAATGCTTATTTTAGGTAGTTTTTAATATGCTTAAATGATGAGTTGAGACCAATAAATTAAAGAAAATTTGAATAATAAATTGAACGAAGAGGTCTGCTATGATTGTGCACATGTATGATTGTGTAAGACGGAAGTTGGAGTAGTTGTGAAGCCTCGATCATGATCATGCACTCTTATTCAGAAAAGAGGTTTATTATGATTGTGCACCTGCGTGATCGTGTGAGATGGAAGTTGGAGTAGCTGTGAAGCCTCTATCATGATCATGCAAATTGCATGATTATGATAGAACATATAGATAGGAGGCTATACATGATCCTGCAAATGCATGATTTTTCAGGTCATGAAATTTTTGTATTTTGGATGATTTGGGGCTATATTTGGAATATAAACAAGTGAGGAACCCCTAGAAAGAGCCCTATGAGGATCAAGAAGTATAAAAGGCAACCAAAAACACAAAGAGAGGTGGCTAGAACAAAGAGATGAAGGAGGTAAAATTCAAGAAGAACAGAGTTGTAGAATTTTCTAACTCAAGGACAAGAAAAGCAACACAACTCGAATTTAAAGTTTTATTCTTTTCTTTTATTTCATTAAATTTAATTTGGATACAAATTTCTAAATGTGTTTGATGGATTACTCTTAAATTGTTTTGTTAAACTTTTAATTTTCTGATTTAATAGAGATGTACTTTATGGTGTGTATCATTTTATATTTGATCTAAATTTAGAGATTATATTGAATTATTTATGTTAATGTTGCACAACAAGAGCTAGTACCATAATGGACATATAAAAATCATAGTAATAGGCAATTGACGAGATATCTTAATTGTTTGTTAGTCACTTAAAGGATTGCTTTAAATCCAATTAGATAGTTAAGAAGAGTTTTGAGAGATCAAGAGGTTTCAATTCAATTCTTATCTAATTTAATTAGGATTACTTAATTAGATCTCGAGAGAGGGTAATCATAATTATTGAATATCTAGGGTCAAGTATTATTAAATCAAGAAGGTGAAGTGAAAACAAAACAAGGATAGAAGTAATTCCTAAGTTGTCATCATTAATTAATCAAGAAATTCATTGCCATTTGTTAATTATTTAATTATCAACTTTCTTTAGTTTAGTTCATTTTCTTGCTATATTATCATATTATTTAAATTAAACAAAGTGTTACAAACATTATTAGGTGTCTGGAGCAATCCTTGTGGGAATGGTACTATTTATACTATGAAGATATGAATCGTATATTTTCACTATAAATAGACTTAAAAACAAACAAACAAGTTTTAACGTCATTATCGGGGATTGTAAATTTAACATCTAATGCATTTTAAGTTACTTTGATTTAAAGAATTAACCACTTTCCTTATGTATAGCAAGCTCAAAGGTACATAAGTTTTTGACATCACCAAGTAAGAGAGAAATTCAAAAAACAAGACATTAAGTGTTAGCCCCAAATTTTTTTTTTTAAAATTAAGCATGATTAGACTAATTGAGTGAGTTATGTTAGCATTAATTGAGTTGATATTAATTAGAATGTGATAGCATTAAAGAGTTAGGTGGTGAGTTAATGAGATTAATTATGTTAGTTGGGCCTTAATGAGGTAGGAAAGGAAAAGAAAGATAAGATGGGCTTAAAGGATAATGGGCTTGAGTAGTTTAAAGAGGAAAATAAGGAGGATATAAGAAGGAAGGAAAGAAGAGGAAGAGAGTTGGGCTTTAGGCTTTTGGGCTTAAGTGAGTTAGTGAGAAGTATAAAAGGAGGAGGAAATAAGTGAGTAGGAGAAGAAGAGAGGTAGGTTACGAAAATTTAGAGGAAAAGAGAAGGAGAAGTCGTGGGAGGAGAAAGAAGAAGGAGAAAAGAAGAAAAGCTTGGTTAGGGTTTGAGATTCCAAGAGTTCAAGTGAGAGTTTGAAGAAAGTTCAAGAAGGAAAAGTGTAGAGGAGGAGCTAAGCTACATTTTGAACTAAGAAACTCTTGGGTTGAGTCAAGAACTAAGGTAAACCATGTTTTCAAGTGTTGGTTTTTAGTTGGGTTTTGGTGTAGAAAGCTTAGAAATGAAGTGGGTTTAGTGATTTTCAAGTAAATTTCATGAAAGGGGTTATGTAGAATTTTAATTGAAGTTATGTTGAAATGGGTTTTGTTTCTCTTGAAGTAGAGCAAGAGAGAGGAGAAGAGCAAGGAGAAGAGCACTCTAGCAAGGTTAAGCAAGTTATAAGGTGGGTTTCATTTTATCTTTATGTTAGTAAGTTCTAAATACTATCTCAACTTAGGAAAATTAATGTTTTTCAATTACCTTAGGTTGAGCATTGATTGAGCTTTGGTTGTGTATTAATTGATTTATGATTGCCATTATGTGAGAGTTTGATTAGTATATGACATTGCTTGCTTTTGGTTGACAAGTTCATGAATTGAATGAGCATGAATATTAGTGAAATCATGAAAGGTGATTTAAGCATGAAATACAATTTTTAAGAATCAGCTATTTAGATGCATGAAAAATCTAATTTCAGAAATTAGCTAGCGGACAAGAACAGTACAGATTTTAATGCATGAATTTGTCTTATGTGGGTACTTAAGTCCACCCAGCAAAGTCATGTGCACGTCGACCATAGAAAGCAGCACTACCGCCTGATTGTGGCATAGGATATTCCTTTTTGGACTCCTCAGCATACGACTACACTCGTGTAGTTCGTCAGTTATTGTGGAATTATTTTACCATCAGCTATGTGCTTATGTGTTAACATGTATTTGCAAGAATGATAGATGCATGAATCATGAAAGTTATGCTTTTAGCTTTATGAATTTATGAAATGCATAGTTGCATGATTGTTTGATGAGAGAATTGCTAACAGTATGAATAATGAATAGATTCAGCTTATTTGCATAAATATAAACATGTTACCCATTTGTTTAAAGCTCACCTTTCCAATCCGTCCCATCTCCGGTGAGGAGCACGAGATCGACCACCGAGCTTAAAGGCATTACTCCAGAAATGATGATTTTGTATTTTCAAGATAGCTTTTGTAAATCAATGCTTTAGATGCAATTTGGGCAAGTTTACTTTTGCAAGTTGTATTTTGGATTTTGGATGCAAGTGGCTTAAAATGCCTCTAAAGCCTTGTAATAACTCATATTTTTCATATGAAAGCAAGAATGTTAAGTTTTAATGTATTTTGTGAAATCCATGTATGTTTGAAACAATTGCATCATTGTATAGTTTGGATATGGTTAGAATGCTAAGAGTGTGGTTGTTGCCTTGAATTGCATTTGGAGATGCTTTTGGGATTGAGTTATGTTATATGAGGTTGCATGTTGAGTTTTATGCAGGTGGAAGCATTAGGATTGCAAATTGGTTAGTTGCATTTTCAAGGGAAATGCTGTCAAATTTTCCTAAAATTTGACAGAACTTCGCTTCAGTTTTAGACCCTCTTAGGGCTTGATTTAGATCGGGAAGTCTTCACAAAGATTGTAGTAGAAGTTCAGAAATTTCTAAGGGTGTATCATTTGTCTCATTTGGACTTAGGTTTAAAAAGTTATGAGGTAAAGAACACATTCAGTCACTGTTCATTTAGCTATATTACTGTTACATTGGTCTTTAATGAGAAATGTCCTTTGAGTGGCTTTTTACCTTGATTAGTGATGGAATTAGCTTTTGCATCCTTCATGAGAGTTGTAGAGAAGCTTGTTATCTTTCCATAGTGGTATGGTATGCACATGTTGGAGTTAGGATTAAGAAGTTATGAGTTTTGAAAGATGCTAGTGTCAAGTGGTCTGAAGTTGGATAGAAGGGGAGAGGGTTTGAAGTTTTGAATAAAGGCGTGTCCGTTAAACGGACACGAATGTCCGTTAAACGGATAGAATTGGGTGCCAAAACATCCCTTAACCTGCCCATGTCCATTAGACGGACATGCATGTCCGTTTAATGGACATTCTCGAAGCATTTGGTACCCATCCACCCGAATGTGTCCGTTAAACAAACATGGCTGTCTGTTAAACGGACAACTACGGGAAAAAGTGCAAATTGGACAATGTTAGAGGCTGAATCTCGTTTTGTGGTCTCATAAGAGTTGTAGATCTAGATGTCTAATTTCAAATGGTGAAAGAAAGAACACAATCCGACATCTAGATAAAAAGTTATGGCAATCGCGCCAAAAGAGTTTCAATTTGATTTTGGAAGTGAGCATGGTCTATTGTTTTGGGTATAAATCCCTCATCCGACCTCCAATTGAGGTGAGTCTTGAACCATTGGATTTATAAGACATATATCTTTCTTCCTACAAAAATTGGTAATTTGGAGTTAAATTGAGGAAGTTCTCATTAAAGGAAGTGAGAGGCCGGTTAAGAGAGCACGTTTCAGGTGTGAACTCTTTTAGGTTTTTGGAGTGTATCTTGAGTTATATAACTCCGATTAAGGTTATTCTTGCCTCTATGCGAACGTGAGGCTTTAAGCTACATTTGATATGAACAAGTCAATATGTGATTATGATGTTTAGGTAGTGTACGCTCATCACTTTTATGGAGCAACAGCAAATAGCACTGCAATGTAATAAGCGCAAGGTTTCAGGAATACGAAAGTTGGGCTCGGAGCGGGTCGACATCTTGTAGTATCGAGCAAGAATAAGAGTGTTAAGTTATAAGCAGTTGGGTCCTGGATCCAACAACTGTGGTATCAGAGCAAGTGTGACAGTGGTAAGTCTATGCAGTTGGGTCCCGGATCCAACAACTGTGGTATCAAAGCAGCTCTAGGTTTATGATTTCCTAGGAACCCTAGTGGGTAGCCTCAAAGGTAGAGTCAGCATGCATCATGTTACTTGAATCCTAAGCATTGTTTTAAATATAGTACATGCATTATTGGTTTTGAATTGTTTTACATGATTTGAACTGGTTTTACAACGCATAAGCTAAAGATTTGAAATGGTTTTCAGTTAAAGGAGTAATATGCCGCCTCGAAGGAGAACTCGAGGAGCTCAATCTCGATCAGGCTCTCAGTGGGGAAGTACAGATGAATCCCATATTCCCCAGGATGCAGGGACCATCCCTGTTTCAGATTCAGAGGCACCAAGTGTGCAACATGAAGTGCCTCTCCAGCCCCCTCCTATACCTCAAGTAAATCCAGTAGATCCCCAGTTCTTTCAGGCCTTCGCCCAGGCTTTCACTTACGCCATGGGCCAAGGAATGCAAGCTCAGATGCCAACTCCAGCAGATCGGAGTGGGCAGTATGACAAGCTCCGGAAGTATGGGGCTGTCGATTTCAGCGGGACTACTAATCCCGAGGAAGTCAAGATGGTGAAGCGGACCGAGAAGGTCTGAATCGATGAAGTGCTCGGATGAGGAGAGGTTAGAATATGCAGCTAGCTTATTGCAGGGGACGCATTGACTTGGTGGGAGTCGGTGCCCATGATCAGCAATACCTCCAGTCTTGACATGGAGGAGTTCGAAGTATTCAAAGAAGTACTTCTCGAGGGTTTACGCCCAAGAGAAGGCCAGGAGTTTGAGCTTCACGCAGAGGAGCCGAGCGTGAGTGAGTATGAGCTGAAGTTCACTTAGCTGTCACGGTATGCAACAAACATTGTGGCGACTGAAAAGGATAAGTGCCGCAAGTTTGAGAGTGGATTGCACTTAGGGATCGGGAGAAGGTTACGATCCATAATTTCCATGACTACCGGCGATTGGTAGATCTTGCTCTCAGGAAGAAAAGTTGGAGAACATCAAGTCGAGGTATCTAAAGAGGAAGACCAGGAGCGATCTTCCAGAAGGAGTGAGTGCTCCAGCACTGAAAGGAGCACGGGACTTTTCATTCTCGTGGTGGTATGGGCGGTAGTGGTCTGCCAAGAGCCAGTGATCAAGGCGATTTCGAAAGCGTGTCTCTAGTGTGGGAGGCCCAGGGAAGATATGGAAAGGCAAGTATGCAAACCCTCAGTGTGGTCAATGTGGGAAGTTTCACCCGGGGAAGTGTCTCAGGGGGTTTGGTGGTTGTTTCCAATGTGGAGAGAAGGGGCACATGATGAGAGATTGTCCTCAGAGGTCAAGGCAAGAGGGCTCTCAATTTCAAGTCCAGAGGCAGACGGAAACAGCAGGAACCAGACCAGTTACAGAAGTAGGCAGTTCAGGAGCTGTGAGGAAGGCAAATCCTGCAGGGAGGCCAAGGGCACAGGGTCAGGCACCAGCTAGAGTATTTGCCATGACCAGGGAAGAAGCCGCAGCTGCTCCCGAAGTTGTGACTGGTATGGCTCAATTATTTAATTCAGCAGTTTATGTTCTGATTGATACTGGCTCTACACATTCATTTGTGTCCTCAAGTCTGAATATGCATGTTGTGAATCCTGAGATTATGGATAATTTTCTGGTTGTTAGTACTCCTTTAGGGAGTAAGGTGGTGATCGATTTAGTCTACAAGAAGTGCGAGCTCGAGATCGATGGTGCTAGATTGGTAGTAGACTTGCTACCTCTGACCTAAAGGGACTAGATGTCATACTAGGTATGGATGCCATGGAAAAGCAAGGGCAAAGTTAGATTGTAGCAGGAAGGAAGTGGAGTTTGACCTAGGAAATGGAGAGAAAGTGGTCTTCAAGGGGGACAGGAAGATGCCAGCACCGAGGATCATTTCAACTTTGCTAGCTGACAGGATGATGGGCCAAGGGGCCGAGGCCTTTTTGGCACACGTGGTGGATCCAGAGGTGAAAGTAGGAAGGTTGGAGGATTACCCTATAGTGAAGGAGTTCCCAGAAGTATTTCCAGAAGAGTTACCAGGTTTGCCGCCGGTGAGGAAAATTGAGTTTGCAATTGACTTGATTCCCGGAACCGCAGCCATTTCAATACCACCATACATGATGGCTCCAGCTGAGTTGAGGGAGCTTAAGGAGCAATTGCAGGAATTATTAGAAAAGCAGTTTATCAAGCCAAGTTCATCACCTTAGGGAGCGCCAGTTCTTTTTGTTAAGAAGAAGGATGGAACATGGCGAATGTGTATTGATTACAGGAAACTCAACAAGGTGACGATTAAGAACAAGTATCCTCTGCCCAGGATAGATGATCTGTTTGATCAGCTGCAGGGAGCAAGGGTCTTTTCGAAGATAGATCTCAGATCAGGTTATCATCAACTCCGAATCAGGGAGTCTGATGTTAGTAAGACGGCTTTCAGGACCCGTTACGGGTACTATGAGTTCAGGGTCATGCCATTTGGACTGACCAATGCTCCATTGCATTCATGGACCTTATAAATGTGGGTTTTCAGAGTTTTAGATCGGTTTGTCATAGTATTTATCGATGACATTCTGGTCTATTCAAGGATGAAGGGAACATGCGAGCATCTAAGAATAGTGTTGCAAAGATTAAAGGAAGAGAGCTATATGCCAAATTCAGCAAGTGTGAATTTTGGTGCGTGAAGTGATTTTCCTTGGACATGTGATCTCCAAAGAGAGGATCCATATTGACCCGAGAAAAGTAGAAGCTGTGGTGAATTGGCAAGAGCCTAAGACAGTAAAAGAGGTACGGAGTTTTCTAGGCCTGGCAGGTTATTACAGAAGGTTTGTGGAGGGATTCTCCATGATAATTGCACCAATAACTAAATTGTTGAGGAAGAATCAGCAGTTTATCTGGAGCGAAGAATGTCAGAAGAGTTTTGAGGAACTCAAGCAGAGATTAACGAGTGCTCCAATCCTAATCCTGCCCAATGGAGATCGGGGTATCTGAGGTACAGTGATGCTTCGAGAAAAGGCTTAGGTTGTGTGTTAATGCAGAACGACAGAGTGATAGCCTATGCATCACGGTAGTTGAAGCCATATGAGTTGAATTATCCTACTCATGATTTAGAGCTAGCAGCAGTAATTTTTGCCCTGAAAATTTGGAGACACTATTTGTATGGGGTGCAGACTAGGATCTTCACGGATCACAAGAGTCTTAAGTATTTACTGAGCCAGAAAGAACTTAATTTGAGGCAGAGAAGGTGGATTGAGTTGCTTAAGGACTACGATTTGATGATTGAGTACCATCCAGGCAAGGCAAATGTAGTAGCGGATGCATTGAGTAGGAAGTCATCCATAGCTCATGTCCAGGCAGTTTACTTGCCTTTGTTGGAACAGATGGCTAAGCTTAAGATAAGCTTGAAGCAGGAGAAGTCAGAATGCATTCTTGCTCAATTCAGGGTGAGGCCGATACTTAGAGAGAAAGTCAAGGAGTTGCAGGAGCAGGATGCAAAATTGAGTAAGCTTCGTGAGGAAATCCAGAATGGCAAGCAGTCTGAACTGGTAGTGAGAGATGACGGACTCATAGTAGTCGGAAGCAGATTATGTATTCTGAATGTTAAGGAAGTCAAGGATGAGATCTTGGATGAGGCACATAACGCGCCTTATTCCATGCACCCAGGCAGCACCAGGATGTACAGGGATTTGAAGGAGCATTTCTGGTGGAAAGGCATGAAAAGGGATGTAGCAGAGTATGTGAGCAGATGTCTAGTGTGTCAACAAGTTAAGGATGAACACCAGGCACCTTCAGGCATGTTAAGGCCATTGTCCATTCCTGAATGGAAGTGGCAAAGGATCACTATGGATTTTCTGATGGGTTTACCCAGAACTAGTAGGAAGCATGATGCCATATGGGTTATTGTAGATCGGTTAACCAAGTCAACCCATTTTCTGGCAATTAAGCAGACGGATTCGTTGCAGGTGTTAGCAAGGAAATACATTGATGAGGTAGTGAGGTTGCATGGAGTTCCAGATTCCATAGTATCCGACAGGGATCCTCGATTTACGCCGAGATTCGGAGTAGTTTGCGAGGAAGCTCTAGGGACTAAGTTGAGTTTCAAGACAAGATTTCACCCTCGACGGATGGTCACCGAGAGGACCATTCAGACCCTAGAGGAATGCTCGAGGCGTGTGTCATGGACTTCAAAGGAGCATGGGATGAACATTTGTCGTTGGTCGAATTTGCCTATAACAATTGCACCATTTGAGCATTCAGATGGCTCCTTATGAAGCTGTATGACGGGAGATGCAGGACTCAATATGTTGGGATGAAGAAGGTGAAAGGAAGCTGGTAGGACCGAATTGGTTCGAGATGATAATGGATAAGGTTAGTTTGATCAGCGGCTTGGCAAGCATTTCAGATAGAATGAAGAGTTATCAGATGCTCACGGGAAGGAGATGGAGTATGCAATAGGTGACAAAGTATTCTCAAGACGCTCCATGGAAGGAGTCATGAGGTTTGGCAAGAAAGGCAAGTTAAGTCCTCGGTATGTGGGTCCGTATGAGATTCTAGAGAGGATCGGGCCGTTAGCTTACTGAGTTGGCATTGCCTCGAGTTGTCTCAGATCCATGATGTTTTCATGTTTCCATGTTGAGAAGGCACAGATCGATCCTTCTCACATTATTCAGACCTCAGAGGTTCAGCTGAGTGATGATCTGAGCTATGAGGAGATGCCAGTGACAATTCTGGATAACAAGGAGAAAGTTCTCAGGAATAAGACAATTCAGCTAGTTAAAGTCCTTTAGAGGAAATATGCAGTCGAAGAGGCGACGTGGGAACCTTTGGATGCAATGAAGGAGAAGTATCCACACCTCTTCAATGGATCAGGTAAGAATTTCGAGGACGAAATTTCTTAAGGGGGGGAGAAATGTTAGCCCCAATTTTTTTTTTTAATTAAGGAAGATTAGACTAATTGAGTGAGTTATGTTAGCATTAATTGAGTTGATATTAATTAGAATGTGATAGCATTAAAGAGTTAGGTGGTGAGTTAATGAGATTAATTATGTTAGTTGGGCCTTAATAAGGTAGGAAAGGAAAAGAAAGATAAGATGGGCTTAAAGGATAATGGGCTTGAGTAGTTTAAAGAGGAAAATAAGGAGGATATAAGAAGGAAGGAAAGAAGAGGAAGAGAGTTGGGCTTTAGGCTTTTGGGCTTAAGTGAGTTAGTGAGAAGTATAAAAGGAGGAGGAAATAAGTGAGTAGGAGAAGAAGAGAGGTAGGTTACGAAAATTTAGAGGAAAAGAGAAGGAGAAGTCGTGGGAGGAGAAAGAAGAAGGAGAAAAGAAGAAAAGCTTAGTTAGGGTTTGAGATTCCAAGAGTTCAAGTGAGAGTTTGAAGAAAGTTCAAGAAGGAAAAGTGTAGAGGAGGAGCTAAGCTACATTTTGAACCAAGAAACTCTTGGGTTGAGTCAAGAACTAAGGTAAGCCATATTTTCAAGTGTTGGTTTTTAGTTGGGTTTTGGTGTAGAAAGCTTAGAAATGAAGTGGGTTTAGTGATTTTCAAGTAAATTTCATGAAAGGGGTTATGTAGAATTTTAATTGAAGTTATGTTGAAATGGGTTTTGTTTCTCTTGAAGTAGAGCAAGAGAGAGGAGAAGAGCAAGGAGAAGAGCACTCCTAAGCAAGGGTTAAGCAAGTTATAAGGTGGGTTTCATTTTTATCTTTATGTTAGTAAGTTCTAAATACTATCTTAACTAAGGAAAATTAATGTTTTTCAATTACCTTGGGTTGAGCATTGATTGAGCTTTGGTTGTGTATTAATTGATTTATGATTGCCATTATGTGAGAGTTTGATTAGTATATGACATTTCTTGCTTTTGGTTGACAAGTTCATGAATTGAATGAGCATGAATATTAGTGAAATCATGAAAGGTGATTTAAGCATGAAACACAATTTTCAAGAATCAGCTATTTGGATGCATGAAAAATCCAATTTCAGAAATCAGCTAGCGGACAAGAACAGTCCAGATTTTAATGCATGAATTTGTGTTATGTGGGTACTTAAGTCCACCCAGCAAAGTCACGTGCACGTTGACCAGTATAGGCTTCGCCCGCCTGCCCGATTGTGGCATAGGATGTTCCTTTTTGGACTCCTCAGCATACGACTACACTCGTGTAGTTCGTCAGTTATTGTGGACTTATTTTACCATCAACTATGTGCTTATGTGTTAGCATGTATTTGCAAGAATGATAGATGCATGAATCATGAAAGTTATGCTTTTAGCTTGATGAATTTATGAAATGCATAGTTGCATGATTGTTTGATGAGAGAATTGCTAACAGTATGAATAATGAATAGATTCAGCTTATTTACATAAATATAAACATGTTACCCATGTTTAAAGCTCACCCTCCAATCCCGTCCCATCTCCGGTGAGGAGCACGAGATCGACCAACGAGCTTAAAGGCATTACTCGTAAATGATGATTTTGTATTTTCAAGATAGCTTTTGTAAATCAATGCTTTAGATGCAATTTGGGCAAGTTTACTTTTGCAAGTTGTATTTTAGATTTTGGATGCAAGTGGCTTAAAATGCCTCTAAAGCCTTGTAATAACTCATATTTTTCATATGAAAGCAAGAATGTTAAGTTTTAATGTATTTTGTGAAATCCATGTATGTTTGAAACAATTGCATCATTGTATAGTTTGGATATGGTTAGAATGCTAAGAGTGTGGTTGTTGCCTTGAATTGCATTTGGAGATGCTTTTGGGATTGAGTTATGTTATATGAGGTTGCATGTTGAGTTTTATGCAGGTGGAAGCATTAGGATTGTAAATTGGTTAGTTGCATTTTCAAGGGAAGTGCTGTCAAATTTTCCTAAAATTTGACAGAACTTCGCTTCAGTTTTAGACCCTCTTAGGGCTTGCTTTAGATCAGGAAGTCTTCACGAAGATTGTAGTAGAAGTTTAGACCTTTCTAAGGGTGTATCATTTGTCTCATTTGGACTTAGGGTTAAAAAGTTATGAGGTGAAGAACACATTCAGTTACTGTTCATTTAGCTATATTACTGTTACATTGGTCTTTAATGAGCAATGTCCTTTGAGTGACTTTTTGACTTGATTAATGATAGAATTAGCTTTTGCATCCTTCATGAGAGTTGTAGAGAAGCTTGTTATCTTTCCATAGTGGTATGGTATGCACATGTTGGAGTTAGGATTAAGAAGTTATGAGTTTTGAAAGATGTTAGTGCAAGTGGTCTGAAGTTGGATAGAAGGGGAGAGGGTTTGAAGTTTTGAAGAAAGGCGTGTCCGTTAAACGGACACAAATGTCCGTTAAACAGACAGCCTCGGGTGCCAAAACATCCCTTAACCTGTCCATGTCCATTAGACGGACATGCATGTCCGTTTAACGGACATTCTCGAAGCATTTGGTACCCATCCACCCGAATGTGTCCGTTAAACGGACAGCTACGGGAAAAAGTGCAAATTGGACAATGTTAGAGGCTGAATCTAGTTTTGTGGTCTCATAAGAGTTGTAGATCTAGATGTCTACTTTCAAATGGTGAAAGAACGAACACAATCCGACATCTAGATAAAAAGTTATGGCAATCGCGCCAAAAGAGTTTCAATTTGATTTTGGAAGTGAGCATGGTCTATTGTTTTGGGTATAAATCCCTCATACGACCTCCAATTGAGGTGAGGCTTGAACCATTGGATTTATAAGACATATATATTTCTTGCTACAAAAATTGGTAATTTGGAGTTAAATTGAGGAAGTTCTCATTAAAGGAAGTGAGAGGTCGGTTAAGAGAGCATGTTTCAGGTGTGAACTCTTTTAGGTTTTTGGAGTGTATCTTGAGTTATATAACTCCGATTAAGGTGATTCTTGCCTCTATGCGAACGTGAGGCTTTAAGCTACATTTGATATGAACAAGTCAATATGTGATTATGATTTTTAGTTAGTGTGCGCTCATCACTTTTATGGAGCAACAGCAAATAGCACTGCAATGTAATAAGCGCAAGGTTTCAGGAATACGGAAGTTGGGCTCCGGGAGCGGGGTCCGATATCTTGTAGTATCAGAGCAAGAATAAGAGTGTTAAGTTATAAGCAGTTGGGTCCTGGATCCAACAATTGTGGTATCAGAGCAAGTGTGACAGTGGTAAGTCTATGCAGTTGGGTCCCAGATCCAACATTAAGAAGATATATAAAGACCAATGGAAGAGGAAGGAAACCAAGGAGGTCAAAAAGAACGCTCATAAAATTTATGAAATCGAGGTTCAGTGCTAATCAACAAGGGATCACAAGACCACTAACACAGATAAATAACTTCAAAGGTAAACAACCTTTGCTGAATATATTGCAAACCAATGTCTAGTTTTATGAACTAGCCAAATGGGTCATTAGAGGATGCATCTAAGATAAGGCTATTCCCATTCACACGAGCTAAGGCATAGTTGAATTCTCTTAGCACAAAGAACATGATGACATAAGAGGAATTGGTACAAGCCTTTTTAGCTAAGTGCTTTCCTTTAACAAATACCAGAAAGATCATAAAGGAGATAACAAATTTCTAGAAAAGTTAGGGGAATCATTGTACGAAGCATGGGAAATATTCAAAGAGTTACAAAGGAGTTGCCCATACCTTAATTTAGTAAAGAGTTCCCATGGCTTACCTCCTACAATGGAGGAGTCAATCCATATATAAGAGGTACCATTGATGTATCAACTAGAGGTTCATTGATCACGAAGATATTATATGATGAACATTACTTGTTAAAGGAGATGACAAACAATAGCTATCTATGGATGTCAAAGAGGAGCAAATAATAACTAACCTTCAAAGGTCATAAAGGAGTGCTTCCTATTGATTCAGTGAAAACATTAGAGGTTAAAGTAACAAACCTGGCTAAACAAATAAATAGCCTAAAAGTCACTTCTTTTAGCCCACTAAAAGTAATGTAATATGAATTACAAATTATGTGGTCAAGAAGGTTATGTTACATCTGATTGCTTCTTATTGGACAACAACATTATGAGGTAACTAAATTTTATAGGAGCGTTACGAGGTTTAGGTGGTAACAACCCTTACTCAAATACTTATAATTATGAGTGGAAAAATCAACCAAATTTCTCTTAATCTAGTGATGCCAGAAATCAAATGAGATCACAAGGCCCACTAGGATTTTAATAAGGTAGGCTTAGATTTTTGGATTCAAAGATGGATAAGCTAATGAATATGTTGAATTATAAGTTCAAGATACAAGATGAGAGTTAGAAGAGGATAAAATCTAAGTTTGATCTAATTGCAAAAATCATGCTTCTTTTATCCATAATTTGGAGATTTAAGTGGGGTAATTAGAAAACACATTATCGACATGAAGTTTAGGGAGTTTCCCAACCAATTCAAAGTCTAATTCAAGGGAGCAACTAAAGGCCATCACACTTAGAAATAGGCAAGAGTTAGAAGAACCAATCAAGAAGAAGGTTGAATCCCACTATGAAGGAAACATAGAGATCAATGACAAGAAGGAAGCGAAAAACTTGGTGGTTGATCATCTATCATGTCTTAAAGGGGCTAGATGCAATGAGGTGATGAAATCAATGAACATTTCCCTAATGAATCCTTGATGGTGATAAAACATCTATTTTTTCCACGGTATGCTGATATTGCAAATTATATTGCTGGTGGTATACTTCCCTTTGATTTTTCTTATCAACAAAGGAAGAGATTCCTATATGAGTGTACTCACTATTTTAGGATGAACTACTATTGTATAATATTTTTCGTGATGGACAAATTAGGAGATGTGTTTCAAAGGAGGAGATGTTAGAAATACTAACTCATTATCATAATTCTACTTATGTAAGGCATTATAGAGCGAACAAAATGGTAGCTTGAGAATTGGAATGTGAATTTTATTGGCTTAACTTGTTTAATGATGCTTGTGAGTACATAACACAATGTGATAGATGCTAAAGAGTATGGAGTATTTCAAAGAGAAATGAGATGCGTCTTTTCTAACATCTTGGAGGTTGAAGTATTTGATATGTGGGGGTTGGTTTCATAGGAACTTTCCCATCTTCCACCAAGAACACATACATGCTGGCAAAAGTAAAACATGTCTTAAGATGGACCAAGGTAATGGTAACTCCAACTAATGTTGGTAAAGTGGTGAAAAAATTCATTAAAAAAATATGTAGTAGATTTAGAGTTTCAAGAGCGATCATAAGTGACAAAGGAGCCAATTTTTGTAATAAATCATTTAAAGCTCTTCTTAAGAGGTATAAAGTCTAAAATTAAGTGTCCATGCCCTATCATCCGTAAATAAATGGCTAAATGGAGGTTGTTAACTGAGAGTTTAAGAGAATTTCGATGAAGATGGTTAATAGTTTGAGGAAGGATTGGGCATTAATGCTTTATGGGCATATCAAACTGGCTTTAAGACACCTATTGGTAAAATATCAATCTGATGCGTCTACAAAAATGTTTGTCACTAGCGTGTGGAGTTGGAGCATAGGGCATACTAGATGATTAAGGCATTAACTTTTGATTAGAAGATAATTGCTGAGAAGAGACTTCTCTAACTTAATGAATTAAAAGAGTTGAGATTTGATGCTTATAAGAATTCCAAGTTATATAAGGAGTTGTATAAGGAAAAGGTGGAAAGATGGCATGATTCTTTTATTAAAAAGAAGGAATTTAAGATAGGAGATGCAGTTTTGCTATTTAACCAAAATTGAAGTTGTTTTTAGGAAAGCTCAAGTCAGGTTGGAGTGGTCCTTTTAAAGTGATCCAAGTGTTTATGCATGGAACTTTATAATTGGAGAATGATAACAAGGAAACATTCAAGATCAGTGGCCTTAGATGCAAATCGTATTTTGGAGGAACATACTCATAAGAAAAGGAAATAGTTTCTTTCCTATCCTTTGGTTGAAAAATCAAGATGGAATGGTAAGCTAATGACCTTAAAATTAGCATGTTATGGTTGAAATATGTTTTTATAATTTCTTATGTGTTTGTTGCATTTTTTTATGGTTTTTAAGTAAGTTTGATTGATGGATGTTTATAGCATAAAGTGTGTAAAAGTGTTGCAGATGTGTCCAGGGGGATCAAGATTGTGCAAATGAGAGCATTAGTGCATAATCATGCAAGTGTGCAGGCCACAAAAAAAATCATTCACACATTTACACAATTATGCAAGCATGACTTTACCCCACTCCCTAAAAAAAAAAAGCCTTGTTCTATTTATTTGTTCTCTCTCCTTTCTTGTTTCCCTCACTTCTTCTCTCTTAAGTTAGCACCCCTACCCTTTTTCACTCAATTTTCAAGTAGATTTCATTCTTTCTTCTACTTTTCTTCCATTTTTATATAGTGTACCTCTAGATCTTGTGATTGTTGCACTACAGCTTGATTTTATTGGGAGTTTGAGGGCAATTTTTTTTTGCAATTACCTCATTTTCCGTGTTCTTAGTGTGTTATTTTCTAAGTATTCAACAATAACATGGCACCCAGAGTGAAACAACTCATACAAAGGTCTAACCCTAAGGGAAAAGTGAACATCACTAGAAGTGGTGTATGTGATATGGAGGATTTTTTTGGCTTCCCTAAAACAAAAATTATTGAACCCTATAAAGATTTCCATTATAACAAATATTGGAAGAAATTAACTAGACAAGAAATGTTTAAACCACATAATGTACCAAATAATTTATTTAGGATTCTACAACATTTATTGTTTCATAAATTTATATGTCATACCTTTTTTGTAAAGAGTCAAAGCAATAAGTGTTCCAAAAAGGATTTGTTTTTTACTTTAGTGTATGTATAATAAGGTTAAGGTATGCACTTAATGTACCAAAAAATTTATTTAAGAGTCTACAACATTTATTGTTTCATAAATTTATGTGTCATATGTTGGGTCCGTGACCCAACTGCTTAAAACTTACCACTATCACTATTGCTCTGATACCATAAATGTTGGATCCGAGACCCAACTGCTTAAGCTTAATACTCGTAACGCCACTGTTTAAACTAAACATGATCACTCTTAAATCGAATCCGAAACGGAACGAAAAATAATGAATCGGATCATATAGCGAATCAAAGCGAAGCAAACACATGAATTGGAAATGAAATCGAATAACAAAAATATGAAACAAATACGGATCGAATTGAAGCAAATAACTCCCGTATCTGACCTCCAATTGAGGTGATTCTTAGACCAATAGGTTCCTAAGACATATATCTTCCTCTCCATGAAAATTTGTACCATTTGGAATTGTATTGGGAAAGTTTGCATTAAAGCAAATGAGAGGTTAGTTAGGAGAGCATGTTTAAAGTATGAGCTCTTTTAGGCATTTTAAGCATATCTTGAGTTATATAACTCCGTTTAAGGTGATTCTTATTTCAAAACGAACTCAAGACTTAAAGCCACAATTTGTATGAATAAGTCAACTTGTGATTTTGATGGTTAAATAGTGTGCGCTCACCACGATTGTGGAGCGACAACTAATGACCCTGCAAGGAAATAAGTACAAGGCTTCAAGACACAGGAAGTTGGGCTTTAGAAACGGGGTCCAACAGATGTGATATTAAAGCAAGAGTAAGAGTGTTAAGTTTTAAGCAGATGGGTTTCAGACCCAACAGATATGGTATCAGAGCCAGGTTGATAGTGGTAAGTTTTAAGCAGTTGGGTTACGGACCCAACAGATATGGTATCAGAGCCAGGTTGATAGTGGTAAGTTTTAAGCAGTTGGGTCACGGACCCAACAGATATCCAAACCCTCTTTCATGCTTCCTACCTCCTTCCTAACAACATATACAATTATAAACTTTATAATTTTACTTCTTATCATGCAAAATCACTTCATAACAATTCAAACATGAAATTAATCTCATCAATCTCTCAAATCTTGTCTCAAATAATTCATCAAAATCACAAATTCTCATCATACATCAAAGCTATCACAATCACAAATCTTATGCAACATCCTAACTTGTATCAATCATAACACTTAACTCCAATCTTGAAAACTTGCATACTTAGTATCGTTGTAAAGATAAAAGAACAAGCTAAAACTTCAAAGAAGTCAACTTTGGCCAATTCTATTTCAATTATTCCCAAATTTTCCCTGAATCAGCATACACATTTTTATTCTACACTTAACCTCAATGCATATGATTTCTTACATTCAGTAGTATCATGTCATTCACCAAATTCCTCTCTTGCTTTTGCATAATATCTCTCATATATAACCATAGTTCATACTTAAGGTTCCTCAACTCATCATCCTTACATAAACCCATATCTCATTAAGGCACAAATAACATCTATAACATAATTTATATACCAAAACATTCATTTACTTTCATTTTCATATTTCTAATCTCCACTCAAAGTTCGGAGTCCAACATTTCTCCCCCTCTTAAAAGAATTTCGTCCTCGAAATTCATTCTTAAGAAAACGCCAAGCAATACAATTCCTTTACTCATGTCTTCCAAATAATCCTAGTCATTTGCATATTCAAATTTCTCACCACACATATTCATAATGTTTTTCACCTCTTATCTTAAATACCATCCATATCATATCCAAACACCAATATTTCTTATCGAATTGATTAGGAGTGTAGGATGTTCCTCCGTTTCTCATTTAACTTCATCACTCTAAAACTTTCTTTCAAATAATAGTATTCAGTAGACTCACTCAGTCTTTCAATTCGTTATTTGATCATTTACTTTCTTAACTAGTTCCTCCTTATGCTTCAAATTACTCACAAATTTTTTTCCCACTTCTTGTGTCGATATTATCACATCAATATTTCCTTAACATACTCATATATATCATACTTTGAATCCTTTTGTCAGTAGCATTAACTCATAATACTTTCTTACGAACCAATTCATAACGGCTTAGCGAATTCTTTTTCCTAACTTGTGCACACCTGACCAAGGTGATACCTTCAGAGACAATTTAGTTTTCACGTAATAATTCACATCACTTTAGTCTCAGTTCATGTAACTCTTATGTCAATCTCCCGTATTCCATATCTTTTCCATGAATCCACCTAATTCATTCATCTTTCTTGTTGGGACCCGATCTTGGGAACCGGATCCCAACCGGAAAGCGGAAACCGAAAACGAACATAATCGAAAGCAATGGATTTCTTTTCGAATTCAAAACGGAACAAATAACAAAGCGGAGACAAGTGTTCACACAAATCGTAGCCAATCGAAAAAATGAATGTCCGACATCCGGGAGAAACACAAAGTATAGAAAACTTATCGCATTGGATTACCTCGACTAACCATCCGAAATCCGGTATAATTTTTTTTTCTCTTATTCATTCCTTTTCTCTTTACTCAATCACATTCAAATCATAATCAATCCACACAATTTCCTTTTTGAAAATTTATCCTCATATAACAATCAATTCATATAATTTGTCTTAATCACGCAAATCTCATCTTTACAAAACTAACTTCTTAATTCTTATTCTTATTTTAACCCGATTTTCACTGAAAATCGGGCAGCATAACGGCTATATTTTGACAGCCCAAAAATTCCTGCAAAGGCAAAATACACTTCTAATATCTCAACCCAACAACACAAATCAACATCGGACCTCCCGTTCGGAATCCGAAACACCAGCAAAAACGCACATCTAAACCTAATACTTCAAAAATCCTCAATCGATCATATAAAATTCAATCAATCCCAACCACATTCAATATCTCAAATCCATATGCAAAATCCACATTCAATATCCAATTACATACATAAAGCATAATCATACTCAGTTATGACCATAAAATCAATATCCAAGTCTCGAATTCATATACATCCCGTAATAACTGCTTTATATACACAAAAGGCAATTCAAGCCAAAAACAATATCAATTCTCAATTTACACAAAAATAAAAATGCGGCAAAATCGAACTTGACACTCTTTCATCCGATCTCCTGCTCCAATACCTGGAGATGGGGATGAAGAGGGGGTGAGCTCGGAAGCTCGTGGATAATATATTTATAAATTGAGCGATGGCGAAATCATTTTTTTCATAAGCGTTTTGCCAAAAGGGCTTATTTTTCAAACTTTGCAACTTTTCAAAAATTTCGACTTTTCAAACAGTTTCCTCAAACCTTTCATGACTCATTTTCTCATTTTTCAAAATTCTCACATTTTTCATAAACATGAATGCAATCATAGCAAATCACAAACCACATAAAATTACAAATCAAACACATAAAACATATCAAATGGCTTGGTTCGGTCCAAAAACGAAACGTACTGCACATTCCCGCAAAGCGGTCCTGTGCAGCCGTGAACATAACATACTACACTTTTCCGCATAGCGGTCCAGTGTAGCCGTGAAGGGAGTTTGAAATCGGAGCTCTATGCCACTAGCGGGCAGTCGGGAGAAGGCTATAAAAACGGACAAGTGCGCACTCGTCCCACATATGGGACCTGACCAAACCCACATAACACATAATCGAAAATGAACATTCGAAATGCCCGAAGGCACTTTTAGAAAACCTTGATTTTCATATTTTCAAATCATAAAATAAGCACATATCCAAACATGAAATCATATAGCCATTCACATTGCATCTAAATTCATCAATTTGATCACACATCAATCAAAATCATAAATATGAATGCGATTTATTTCTTTAAAACGTAAATCCAACATATACATATCCATAATGCACATTTTTCAAATTTGTCAAATAATTTAAAACCATGAATTTTTTCAATCTTATATTTTCTAAAACTCATTTCCAAAATAAGGAATTTAACCCTTCGAAATCATCATTTTCAAACATTTAAATAAGCATTAATTTATCAACAATTCGCTTCTTAAATTTTCAAATTCACATGCTTAGCTTAAAATTCAATAAATAAATATACTACCCACCTTATTTCCATGCAAGCAACTTGTCCAATGCTTCAATTTGACCTTTGCTTCTCTCTCTCTTCCAAATTAACAAAGACTTAAACCATAATCATCCAAATTCACATCATAAATATCATAATCTTCAAAATTAACTTAGGAATTCACCAATTTACTATAATTCCAAGCGATCTAACTCACCAATTTACAAAAACCCCAATTCACCAATTTGGCCTAAACCAATTTATCCAAATTCAATACCATAAATCACATGATTCCTCAAATTGGGCTTAGAAAACATCAATACCCCACATCTTCAAGTTATCTAAATCACTAATTTCTAAAAACCCCAAATTCCAAAAATTGGGCATTACCCTAATTAATGTCAATCCAAAATTAACTCATTATACTTGACAATCACTAAATTAATCTCATAATACATAAACCCACATCATTTCTAATTAATCTAAACCAAAATTTCAAGAAAAACTCAAAACTTAAAACTTTTCTCTCACCTTTTTCCCTTCAATTTTTGGATTTCTTTGCTCCCAAAGGAAACTTTCACGCTTTTCTACTCTTTTCCCTTTGAAAACAATGAAAAATCCTCTTGAAAACTCTTAAAAATGCAAAACTTAACTTTCTCTCTCTACCCTCTCTTCTTTCTCCTTCGACTTCACCATATGCTTCTCTTATCTTCTCCTTTCTTCTTACTCTCTTCTTTAAATTTCTAGAACTATCGTGATTCCCAGCCTTTAACAACGACAACCATCTTTAATAAATAATGCCATGTCATTAAAAATGGAGGGTAAATGACCATTTTCCCCTCACTTATTGGCCTATTTCCAGGTTTGGCCCTGCACAGGATTTTCAAAATCTGATAGCTTACGTCCTGTTTTCAAGCATCTAAATGAAATAATTTGGACAAACTTTCTTCTTGAAAATTGTTCCTCTAGATCATACGAATCCAACGCCACCAACCGCACTCAATTCGGATCAGAAACGAAGAAGTTATAGCCAAAATACTATCGGACCTTCACAAAATCCGAGACTGAACATTAACATAACTTCAGCCCAGAAATGGACAATCTTAGGGATGAAATTAAATTTCGATCCCTTCACAAGAGTTGTAGCCCTATATCTTAATTTTATTTTCCCTCAAGAATAAACTCAATCAGAGTTGTACAACTCCTGAATTTCGTAAAATACTGAACCATGTTTAGAAACTTATCAAACTTATAACCTACAACCAAATCTCTTACCTTGGTTCAATCAATCTCTTTCCATTTAATCTCCTAAAAATCATAATTCTTCATAAAAATGAAATTAATTGTCTTAGGAATCCAACGCTTCGAGAATCAAATCAATCGGATGTCGGACGAAGGAATTATAAGCAAAAGATTACAAAAGGGATCGGATTAAAAACAAAGTAATGGAACTTCAAAACTGAACTTTTCAAAAATCATATCTCTCGATCCCGAATTTGGAATTCGACAAATTTGGTGTCAATAAAAAGATCAAAGGAAGCTCTACAACTTCCCTGAAGTACTCAAAATCAAATTAGGTCTCGAAAGAGGTCAAAACCTCAATCAAAAATTCTGTCCAAAACAGCTTTTCCTAAACGACTTCCAATTTTTAATCGCTCATAACTCCTAGCCCCGATATCAAAAAATTGCAAACTTTATAACAATGGAAAGATAAAAACATCATCTAAAACTTTCATGAAGACCACTTGCTCTAATTCAAACTAAATCCATAAGACGAGTGGCCTCGAAGCATAGAACACACAAATCTATACTTAATAGCATTTTTAAAACAAAGCATATCTGCAGAAAATCATATCTCTCAATCCCGACATCGAAAAATAGCAAACTTTATGTCCACAAAAAGCTCTCGACAGAGGCTACAATTTTCATGTTGATCATTTTCTCGAATTTTGCCTAAATAAAAAAGTCAACTTTTTCTTCAAAAAGTCAAACTTCAAGCGAACTTTGACTGACCATAACTCTCACTTCCGATATCGAAAAATATCAAACTTTATGGCTACAGAAAGCTCTTGACATAAACTACATGCTTCTAGAAGACAATTTTCTCAAATTTTGCCTCAAACAAAAAGTCAACTCTCTCAAGTCAAACTTCTATCTCCAAAAGTCACTTTCTTATTTCTTTTTCAAATTCTCTCACTTTCTTTCTTTATTTCTTGATTTTCCACTCCCATTTCAATTAACTCATTCTCTTTCCTCTCATAATCCATATAAAATCATTCAAATATTAAAGTCCTCAAAACTAAACAATTCTTTTCTCATAAATTTTTCTTAATTTCAGCAAATTTTCTTAAATTCATAAATTGTCTCACTAATTTCTTTCTCATTAATATTCATTTTAATATTTCTAATTAACATCAAAAGTTCGGTGTCCAACATTTATCCCCCTCTTAAAAGAATTTCGTACTCGAAATTCATACTTAGGCATCAAGTAACACATCCGCCTAACCATAGTCAAATTACTTTCTTATCCATTTCCCATCACATAGATTCTTAACTTAATCACTATTTCTGAATCTTAATGAACCTTAAGGGACCATCCATCATTTGTCTCATCTTGCAAGGATTCACTTCCTCCTTCTTTAAAGCATAAGCATAGTCAAAATCAATCTGTCTCCAATCTCATTTGTATTATCACATTCCTAAAATCGATCATGATTCTCGTCACTTTAATCAACAATCAATTTAATTCTCCAAATATTTCAGATATACCTTCATATCATTTAATCCTATCCTTCAAGTATTTCTTATTTCATCTCATAAATGTGTAAAGTCGAATCATCCAAATTCATCTTAAAATTCTCATCGCATAATGCCATCATGAACTTCAAATCTCAAGTTCATTAACACATACCTAAAATCAATCAAAGTTCTTAACCTCACTCAGAAAATCACTAAATTCATTCTTCATAACCATATTGCCCAAGTATGATCATAATACTAGGCTCTGATACCATCTATGTTGGGACCCGATCTTGGGAACCGGATCCCAACCGAAAAGCGGAAACCGAAAACGAACAGAATCGAAAGCAACGGATTTCTTTTCAAATTCAAAGCGGAACAAATAACAAAGCGGAGACAAGTGCTCACACAAATCGCAGCCAATCGAAAAAACGAATGTCCGACATCCGGGAGAAACACAAAGTATAGAAAACTTATCGCGTTGGATTACCTCGACTAACCATCCGAAATCCGGTATATTTTTTTTTCTCTTATTCATTTCTTTTCTCTTTACTCAATCACATTCAAATCATAATCAATCCACACAATTTCCTTTTTGAAAATTTATCCTCATATAACACTCAATTCATATAATTTGTCTTAATCACGCAAATCTCATCTTTACCAAACTAACTTCTTAATTCTTATTTTTATTTTAACTCGATTTTCTTCGAAAATCAAAAGATCTTATTTGTATTTTGATGACCAAAATTTCTGCAAAGGCAAAATACACTTCTAATATCTCAACCCAATAACACAAATCAACATCGGACCTCCCGTTCGGAATCCAAAATACTAGCAAAAACGCACATCTAAACCTAATACTTCAAAAATCCTCAATCGATCATATAAAATTCAATCAATCCCAACCACATTCAATATCTCAAACCCATATGCAAAATCTACATTCAATATCCAATTACATACATAAAGCATAATCATACTCAGTTATGACCATAAAATCAATATCCAAGTCTCGATTTCATATACATCCCGTAATAACTGCTTTATATACACAAAAGGCAATTCAAGCCAAAAACAATATCAATTCTCAATTTACACAAAAATACAAATGCGGCAAAATCGAACTTGACACTCTTTCATCCGATCTCCTGCTCCAATACCTGGAGATGGGGATGAAGAGGGGGTGAGCTCGGAAGCTCGTTGATAATATATTTATAAATTGAACAGTAAGCAGAAATCATTTTTTTTCATAAGCGTTTTGCCAAAAGGGTTTATTTTTCAAACTTTGCAACTTTTCAAAAATTTCGACTTTTCAAACAATTTCCTCAAACCTTTCATGACTCATTTTCTCATTTTTCAAAATTCTCACATTTTTCATAAATATGAATGCAATCATAGCAAATCACAAACCACATAAAATTACAAATCAAACACATAAAACATATCAAACGGCTTGGTTCGGTCCAAAAACGGAACGTACTGCACATTCTCACAAAGCGGTCCTGTGCAGCCGTGAACATAACGTACTACACTTTTCCGCATAGCGGTCTAGTGTAGCCGTGAAGGGAGTCCAAAATCGGAGCTCTATGCCACTAGCGGGCAGTCGGGAGAAGGCTATAAAAACGAACAAGTGCGCACTCGTCCCACATATGGGACCTGACCAAACCCACATAACACATAATCGAAAATGAACATTCGAAATGCCCGAAGGCACTTTTCGAAAACCTTGATTTTCATATTTTCAAATTATAAAATAAACACATATCCAAACATGAAATCATATAGCCATTCACATTGCATCTAAATTCATCAATTTGATCACACATCAATCAAAATCATAAATATGAATGCGATTTATTTCTTTAAAACGTAAATCCAACATATACATATCCATAATGCACATTTTTCAAATTTGTCAAATAATTCAAAACCATGAATTTTTTCACTCTTATATTTTCTAAAACTCATTTCCAAAATAAGGAATTTAACCCTTCGAAACCATCATTTTCAAACATTTAAATAAGCATTAATTTATCAAAAATTTGCTTCTTAAATTTTCAAATTCACATGCTTAGCTTAAAATTCAATAAATAAATATACTACCCACCTTATTTCCATGCAAGCAACTTGTCCAATGTTTCAATTTGACCTTTGCTTCTCTTTCTCTTCCAAATTAACAAAGACCTAAACCATAATCATCCAAATTCACATCATAAATATCATAATCTTCAAAATTAACTTAGGAATTCAACAATTTACTATAATTCCAAGCGATCTAACTCACCAATTTACAAAAACCCCAATTCACCAATTTGGCCTAAACCAATTTATCCAAAGTCAATACCATAAATCACATGATTCCTCAAATTGAGCTTAGAAAACATCAATACCCCACATCTTCAAGTTATCTAAATCACTAATTTCTAAAAACCCCAAATTCCAAAAATTGGGCATTACCCTAATTAATGTCAATCCAAAATTAACTCATTATACTTGACAATCACTAAATTAATCTCATAATACATAAACCCACATCATTTCTAATTAATCTAAACCAAAATTTCAAGAAAAACTCAAAACTTAAAACTTTTCTCTTACCTTTTTCCCTTCAATTTTTGGATTTCTTTGCTCCCAAAGGAAACTTTCAAGCTTTTCTACTCTTTTCCCTTTGAAAACAACGAAAAATCCTCTTGAAAACTCTAAAAAATGCAAAACTTAACTTTCTCTCTCTACCCTCTCATCTTTCTCCTTCGACTTCACCATATGCTTCTCTTATCTTCTCCTTTCTTCTTACTCTCTTCTTTAAATTTCTAGAACTATCGTGATTCTCAGCCTTTAACAACGACAACCATCTTTAATAAATAATGCCATGTCATTAAAAATGGAGGGTAAATGACCATTTTGCCCTCACTTATTGGTCTATTTCAAGTTTGCCCCTGCACAGGATTTTCAAAATCTGATAGCTTGCGTCCTGTTTTCAAGCATTTAATGAAATAATTTGGACAAACGTTCTTCTTAACAATTGTTCCTCTAGATCATACAAATCCAACGCCACCAACCGCACTCAATTCGGATCAGAAACGAAGAAGTTATAGCCAAAATACTATCAGACCTCACAAAATCCGAGACTGAACATTAACATAACTTCAGCCCAAAAATGGACAATCTTAGGGATGAAATTAAATTTCGATCCCTTCACAAGAGTTGTAGCCCTATATCTTAATTTTATTTTCCCTCAAGAATCAACTCAATCGGAGTTGTACAACTCCCGAATTTCGCAAAATACTGAACCATGTTCAGAAAATTATCCAACTTATAACCTACAACCAAATCTCTTACTTTGGTTCAATCAATCTCTTTCCATTTAATCTCCTAAAAATCATAATTCTTCATAAAAATGAAATTAATTGTCTTAGAAATCCAACGCTTTGAGAATCAAATCAATCGGATGTCGGACGAAGGAATTATAAGCAAAAGATTACAAAAGGGATCGGATTAAAAACAAAGTAATGGAACTTCAAAACCGAACTTTTCAAAAATCATATCTCTCGATCTCGAACTCAGAATTTGACAAATTTGATGTCAATAAAAAGATCAAAGGAAGCTCTACAACTTCCCTGAAGTACTCAAAATCAAATTAGGTCTCGAAAGAGGTCAAAACCTCAATCAAAGATTCTGTCCAAAATAGCTTTTCCTAAACGACTTCCAATTTTTAATCGCTCATAACTCCTAGCCCCGATATCGAAAAATTACAAACTTTATAACAATGGAAAGATAAAAACATCATCTAAAACTTTCATGAAGACTACTTACTCTAATTCAAACTAAATCCATACGACGAGTGGCCTCGAAGCATAGAACACACAAATCTATACTTAATAGCATTTTCAAAACAAAGCATATCTGCAGAAAATCATATCTCTCAATCCCGAAATCGAAAAATAGCAAACTTTATGTCCACAAAAAGCTCTCGACAGAGGCTACAATTTTCATGTTGATCATTTTCTTGAATTTTGCCTAAATCAAAAAGTCAACTTTTTCTCCAAAAAGTCAAACTCCAAGAGAACTTCGATTGATCATAACTGTCACTTTCGATATCAAAAAATATCAAACTTTATGGCTACAGAAAGCTCTTGACATAAACTACATGCTTCTAGAAGACAATTTTCTCAAATTTTGCCTCAAACAAAAAGTCAACTCTCTCAAGTCAAACTTCTATCTCCAAAAGTCAACTTTCTTATTATTTTTTTCAAATTCTCTCACTTTCTTTCTTTATTTCTTGATTTTCCACTCCCATTTCAATTAACTCATTCTCTTTCCTCTCATAATCCATATAAATTCATTCAAATATCAAATTCTTCAAAACTAAACAATTCTTTTCTCATAAAATTTTCTTAATTTCAACAATTTTTTAATTCATAAATTGTCTCACCAATTTCTTTCTTATTAATATTCATTTTAATATTTCTAATTAACATCAAAAGTTCGGGTACTTCTTGATGAATTGCTTTTGATTATACTTATGTGAGATGTGATTAAAAGATATTGAAAGATGAGATATTTTGAGTTTATATATATGTAAGATGTAAAATGAATATGTTAAGGAAAATGAGTTGTGAATATAGTGATGTAATATGATAATGAATGTGGTGTAATTGACATAAAAAAATGAATGAAATGATTGATTATGATCTTTTGGAAAGAAATTAGTGAAGAGCATGTGTTACTTGATGATTCCTTAAGTATGAATTTTGAGGACGAAATTTTTTTAAGAGGGGGAGAGATGTTGGACCACGATTTTTCAGTAGAATTTAGAAATAAGAAATGATATAAAAATTAGTGTTTTATATATGCATTGTGTAATGGAAGTTGAAATTGAGAAATAAAGAGTGAAAGTGTGAAAAGTTGTGAAATTAGAAAAGTTTGACTTGAGAGTTGACTTTTTGATTTTGGGAGAATTTGAGAAAAAGATCTTCATAAAACTTGTAGCTCCTGTCAAGAGATTTTCGTAGCCATAAAGTTTGATATTTTTCGATATCGGAAGTGAAAGTTATGATCAGTCAAAGTTAAGTATTATTTTGTTTAAAGTTTGACTTTTTGGGTTAAAAGATGACTTTTTGATTTATGCAAAATTTGAGAAAATTATCTACATGAAACTCGTAGAGTTTGTTAAAAACTTTCTGTGGCCATAAAATATGCAATTTTTCGATGTCGGGATTGAGAGTTATGATTAGCCGAAGTTTGGAAGTTGTTTAGGAAAAATGATAAGGACAGAATATTTGATTGGAAATTTGACTTCCTTAGAAACTAAATGGATTTTTCTGTTCTTAGGGAAGTTGTAGAGCTTCCTTGATCTTTCTATTGACACCAAATTTGTCAAATTTCGAGTTCGGGATCGAGAGATATGATTTTTGAAAGGTTCGGTTTTGAAGTTCCGCTACTTTGTTTTTAATCCGATCCCTTTCGCAATCTTTTGCTTACAATTCCTTCGTCCGACATCTGATTGATTTGATTTTTGAAGCGTTGGATTCCTAAGACAATTAATTTCATTTTCTTGAAGAACTATGATTTTTAGGAGATTAAATGGAAAGAATTGTTTGAATCAAGAGTGAGGATGGGTTAAGGTGTTTAAGTTGGATAATTTTCTGAACATAGTTCAGTATTTTGCGAATTTCGGGAGCTGTACAACTCCAATTGAGTTGATTCTTGAGGCCAAACAAAATTAAGATATAGGGCTACAACTCTTGTGAAGGAATCGAAATTTAATTTCATCCCTAAGATTGTTAATTTCTAGAATTAAATTAACGTAATGTTCAGTTTCAGATTTTTCGCAATTCCGATAGTATTTTGGCTATAACTTCTTTGTTTCTGAACCGATTTGAGCGTTTTCGGTGGCGTTGGAAACGTAAGACATAGAGAAACAATTTTCAAGAAGAAAGTTTTGTCAAATTATTTCGTTTGCCTACTCTAAAGCAGGATGCAAGGTATCAAATTTTCAAAATCCTGTGCAGGGGCAAACTTGGAAATAGGCCTAATTGGAGGGGCAAGATGGTAAATTGTGCTTCATTAAATGAAACACATGAGGGCTGTCGTTTCTTTAACTCCAAAACCAGCAGAGATTTTTGAAAATCAAAAGAAGAGAGAAGAAGAAATGAAGAAGAAGAAGAAGAGAATGAAACAATCGGCTATGGAAGGAAGGAGAAGAAAGATGAAGCAAGGTTTGGTTTTTTTTTAGTTTTTCTTAGAGATTTTCATTGGTTCCAAGAGGAAATAGGGGGAAGATGATGAAAGCTTGCCTTGGAGCTTGAAAATAACGAAAATGGTGGAGAAAATGGTAAGTGAGAGAAAGTTTCAAGTTTTGAATTTTTGATGAGTTTGTTGGTTGGTTTAGCTTAAGATGGTTATGGATTGAGTTTTCCTAAGGTTAATTGAAGAAAATAGGTTATGATTATGTTTAATTTTGGATTAATTGTGAATTGGGGGTTATGCCCAAATTTGTGAATTGGGGTTTTTGTAAATTGATGCTTTAGATAGCTTGGAGTAATGATGAATTTGAGATTTCTTAAGTCAATTTTGATGTTTATGCCTTAAGTGAGGTTTAATTTGAAAAATTGTAAATTGGGGGTTTAGGTAAAAGTTGAGATTTGGGAATTTTTGAAATTGATGATTTAGATATCTTGGAATTAGTTTGAATTGATGAAATATGACATCAATTTTAAGGATTATGTTATTTATGATATTGAATTTGTATAAATTGGTTTAGGCCAATTTTAAGATTTGGGGATTTTGGAATTTATGATTTAGATAGATTGATTTTATATGGAATTGGTGTTTTCTAAGTCCAATTTGAAGAATTAAGTGAATTATGATATTTATTTTGGATAATTATAGCTTAGGGAATTTTAAAGTTAGAGGAAAGAAGAAGGAATTTGGAGATTCGATGCTTTGGACAAAGTATTAGCGTCAATTCGAGGTGGGTGATGTATTTATATGTTGAATTATGAGTAAATTATGTGATTTTGAAAAATAAAAAAAAGAATAATATTTCTGAAATTATGTTTTCAAAGGATTTGAAAATAATTATTCAAAGGTTTACGTTAAAATGTTTGAAAATGATTCGGAAAAATTGTAAAAAAAATGAGAATACGAGATTTATGAAATTTATGTTTTCGCATTTTTGAAAAATGTGAACCATGCTGTTTTATGCATTAATATATGTTGATTGTGGGTTGAAAGAAATACTTGCATTCCTTTTTATGCATTTGATTGATATACGATTAATTGAGTAATTGAATATGATTGTTATATAAATTGATGTGAATATGTGTGCATGTGTCAAGCATTTTGACACGATTTGATATAATGATATGAAGATTTAGAAAATCAAGATTTTTGAAAAATGCCTTCGGGCAATTTGAATTCTCTTTCCGCTTATGTGTTATGTGGGTTTGGTCAGGTCCTTCTGTGAGTCAGTGCACTGTCTCTACTTGTTTATTGTTGGACCCCAAATTTTTTTTATTTTCTTGAAGTTATTAAGCATGAATTATTTTTGATTTATGATTTATGGTATAGTTTGATTTTATGGAAAATATTATGGAAAATTTGAATTTTTTGAATTTAGTAGGGAATAAATGTTTATGGAAGAGTAAAAATGTTTAAGGGCAAAATGGTCAAGGCACTTGAGTTAGAATGTTTTAGGCTAAGCATGGAGGGGCATTTTAGTCATTGCCCTATCTTGTAGGTTTAAGGACTTAAAGAAAAGAAAGAAAGGAAAAATAGAAGAGAAAGAAGAAGAAGAGGGTCGGCAGTGAGAGGAGAAGAAGAAGAGAAAAAGGGCAAGCTCGATTTTTTTCGATTTTTAGAGGATCGAAGCATTCTTCAGGTTTGTTTAACTCTTCTACTCTTGTTTAGGTTGAATCTAACCTTATTTTTGCTTGGAATGAGTAGAAATTGTTGGTTTAGGGTTTATGGTGAACTTTGGTAGTTTTGCTTGAGTTGTTGTTTTGTTGATGTTTTTGATGTTAGAAATGAAGTATTAGAGGTGTTTTAATGTTTAGATGTGTTTATAATTGAAAGATGGGAGGATTATGGTTGAGAAAAGTGAAAAAAATGAGTTTCGGGAGGTTTACGCCGTCGCACGTCGCGACTTGTAGATGTGTTCGTCATGGGTAGCAGGCTTCGTCATGACGTGCTCGATTTCTCGTCATGTGAACGGCCAATTTCTTGCTGCGACATGCTTCGATATTTTGGGCATAACGTTTGATGTAGATGTCTAAATGAGGTGATTCTTTTTTAGTTGTAAACTAGAGACATAGGGCTACAAGTGTCATGAAGAAATGAAGTTCTGAATCAGTCTCTAAGAATCTTAAATGTTTTACGGAAGTTGAGCATGAAATTCTTGTTTCAGTTTTGGTTGTAGTTTGAATGGTTAAGGTTTGATTTTCCGATTTCTACACCAAATTGATTTGGATTTTGGATATTTGGTTAAGGAAATCAAGTGAGGCAAGAGGATCAAGAGGCTCAAGAGGAAACTCATCCCTAAACAAGAACAAGCAAGAATTCCAAGGTGGGTTCATGTTTATAATAAAGTATATAAGTTACTCATTGTTTAGTTCCAATCAAGCAAGATCTCATGCATTTACATTACATCATCCACGATCGCATTGCATACTACCATGAATGATTATATTCTGCATTGTGATTTGCATTCATGATTATTATCAAGATTTTCACAAAGGAGTGCTTTCTTTTCATGAATACAAGTGCATGAAATCAAGTATTACGAAATACATGACAAGCAAGTTTATAAGCAAGTTTAGAAGAAAGTGCCAGTTTGGCAAACAAGTTTACAAGAATATGAATTAAGCATACTTATGTGAGTTTGCGGTGTCCCTCACGATAGTCAAGTGCACATTGACTCACGAAAAGGCTTCTCCCGCCTGCCTGATGTGGCATGTGGTTATCCCGAGGATCCTCATGAAACTACGTCACACATCAACATTTCGATGGCATGTGTAGTACGTCATTTAACCCGGACACCCAAACCATTATGATATGTTATGTGTTATGATTTATTATGTGACATGCATCATGAATTGTTTCAAGAATCAAGTATCTTTTAAGACAATGACATATACATGATCAATGATTATGATTTCAACAAGTACCACAAGAATGAGTTATTTTTGAATTTTTTGCTTATTGCGATATTATAAATATGTTCCCACAAGCTTTATAGCTCACCCCTTTAATCTCCCCGTGCATGTGGTGTGAGCAAGAGATCGAGTGAGTCACGAGTTTTAACAACACTCCGTTTTCATTTCATTATGTTTGTTTATTTTCAATGTTATATTTTGGAAAACAAGACTTTAGTTACATTTCAAGTATCATTGGTTCAAGAGTGTTTTAGATTTTTGGCTCTTGAATTCAAAGTTGTAAATTGTTTTGAGATATTATCTTTTGGAACATGAATTACAGATTTGGATATGTTTTAGAGCATGAAAGTAAGTTTTGAGTTTATTCACGATGGGTCCATTGAACTTCGATGGTCTCCTTTCTAAACTGTTACATTTGCATGTTTCACTTGTTTATTTAAAGCAGCCCATTAATCTTCCATGGTCTTTTCCTTAAAAGTATAAGTAGCATGTATTACGCCACGCTCTCATGTCCGACGTTGGGCTCCGACAGCGGGGTCCAACATTTATAGCCTTCTCCCGGCTGCCCGCAAGTGGCTTAGGAGTTCCGATTTCGGACTCCCCTCTGTTCACGGCTGTACAAAACCGCTATGCGGGAATGTGCAGTACGTTCTGATAGGACCAACCCAAACCGTTTGATGTGTTTTATGTATTGAGTTAAGAGTTTACGTGTTTTGTGATCTAATGTGATTGCATTCATGTTTATGAAAAATTTTGAGAAATGAGAAAAAGGGTTTTCAACCATGAAATTATAGAAATTTGATATGAAAAGTTTGGAAAATTGAAAGGTTTGAAGAAAATTCTTGAAAAGTTGCAAAGTTTGAAAAAGATAAGCCTTTTGGCTAAATGTGATGAAAAATGATTTCTACTTATTATTCAGTTTATAAATATGTTACCCACAAGCTTCCGAGCTCACTCCCCCTTTCATCCTCATCTCTAGGTTTCGAGCAGGAGATCGGATGAAAGAATGTGAAGACGTTTGATCCGATTTTGCATTGTCTGTATTGTTGTGTGAATTGAGATTTGGAATATTTTGTAAATGGCGTGAATTACCGTTAATTAAGTGATTATGATGTATTTCGAGCATGTATTTCAGAATGTATGAAGATTATGAATTAATGTATGAGAGTATGAGATTGTATATGGAATTGTATATGAATTTGGGAATGAGATTGAACTATGAGAATAGTAGATTGAATTACAATTATGAAAGTGTTTTAGAAATAGGCTTGTGTTTATCTGCTGAGATCCCGGACGGAGGGTCCGGTGGATTTTGATGTTTGTATGTTTGATTGGAAATTTTAGAAGTGTATTTTGAACCCTTGCAAGTTTTGGGTTAGGTCAATGGCAGCCGTTATGCTGCCGAAATTTCGTTAGATAAATTGAAAATGAATAAAAAAAGATTTAGATGTATGAAAGATGGATTCATGAGATTGGTATTAATGTTAAGAAGTTTGTTATGATTTGAGTGAGATTATGAAATTAATAAATTTCCAAGAAAAAGGAAATTGTATGATTTGAATGTGATTGAGTAAAGAGAAAAGGAATGAATAAGAGAAAAAAAAATTATACCGGATTTCGGATGGTTAGTCGAGGTAATCCAACGCGATAAGTTTTCTATACTTTGTGTTTCTCCCGGATGTCGGACATTCGTTTTTTCGATTCGCTACGATTTGTGTGAGCACTTGTTTCCGCTTTGTTATTTGTTCCGCTTTGAATTCGAAAACAAAACCGTTGCTTTCGATTCTGTTCGTTTTCGGTTTTCGCTTTTCGGTTGGGATCCGGTTCCCGGATCGGGTCCCAACATTTCTTGATCACTTAATTTCTAATACCTCTTTACATCAAACAAAATACACAATTTTTTTTGGTAACATATTCCACCTCCCTACTTGATGCTCTGTTAGGGAGTGTACTCACTTTCGAAGCATTACATATTCCTTCATGTTCAGTTCTTTCATTGATCATCCCTAATATAAACTATTTGATCTGCTTATTCTAACTTAACAAAATTTTTCTTCAAAAGAGGGTTTCTTGCTACCATCATCTATACTCTTAATGCAATCTTGATCAATCACTTATTACCAACTAGTCGTAATAACGCGGGAAGACCAATTTCTATCTTCCTCACAAGGTCATAATGTTCAAATCACCCAAAACCCAAGGGAGTAAAGAACATACTTATTGTCGCACATACTTGGGTAGCGTCATTAAATTCATCCTATTTTGACCACTGACCAATTCATTGGTCTCCATTAACCCCAGACAATATTCTTCTCAGATCAATTTATTTCTCATTGTGACATCTTTAACAAATCTCAATCTATTCCCACATGATCATTATGAGCACCTTCATATGTTACTCTAGTTTCCCCTCAAACTTTAGACTATGGGAGCTATGACTAACGATTATCCAATAAGTCATAAGTTTCTTCCTCTATCATCTCCACACACATATATATATATATGTTACCTACGTGCTTACTATACTCACTTGTGTATGATGAAGGGTCATCATACAGATACTCACAATAACAACAATTTAACCTTCTGGGACTTGTACAAGTATCACCTTCATTCATATAATCTTCCCATTATCCTTCACATTACATCTTACATATGAATTCACCATTGATTCAAAAATCATCACACAATTTATAAATGTAAGAAAAATCATCACACAACTTACATATCAAACATGTAGCACATTTTTCAAATCAATCACAAGCAAGAAAAGGAACATTTTTAAAGTAATTGAAAGCATTTCATTCTCTTGATTCAAAAACAAGCTTTTATTTCTTGATTCGGAAAAATAAAACTTAAAGGCTCATTTCTCAAATTATAAGCTTGTACCCACTTAGGTTTCGATTTCATATTCTTACGACCATAAGAATCTCTGATTAACTCCCGCATCTGACCTCCAATTGAGGTGATTCTTAGACCAATAGGTTCCTAAGACATATATCTTCCTCTCCACGAAAATTTGTACCATTTGGAATTGTATTGGGAAAGTTTGCATTAAAACAAATGAGAGGTCAGTTAGGAGAGCATGTTTAAAGTATGAGCTCTTTTAGGCATTTTAAGCATATCTTGAGTTATATAACTCCGTTTGAGGTGATTCTTGTTTCAAAACGAACTTAAGACTTAAAGCTACAATTTGTATGAATAAGTCAACTTGTGATTTTGATGGTTAAATAGTGTGCGCTCACCACGATTGTGGAGTGACAACTAATGACCCTGCAAAAAAATAAGCACAAGGCTTCAAGACACAGGAAGTTGGGCTTTAGAAACGGGGTCCAACAGATGTGGTATTAAAGCAAGAGTAAGAGTGTTAAGTTTTAAGTAGTTGGGTTTCAGACCCAACAGATATGGTATCAAAGCCAGGTTGATAGTGGTAAGTTTTAAGCAGTTGGGTCACGGACCCAACAGATATCCAAACCCTCTTTCATGCTTCCTACCTCCTTCCTAACAACATATACACTTATAAACTTCATAATTTTACTTCTTATCATGCAAAATCACTTCTTAACAATTCAAACATCAAATTAAACTCATCAATTTCTCAAATCTTGTCTCAAATAATTCATCAAAATCATAAATTCTCATCATACATCAAAGCTATCACAAACACAAATCTTTTGCAACATCCTAACTTGTATCAATCATAACTCTTAACTCCAATCTCAAAAACTTGTATACTTAGTATCGTTTTAAAGATAAAAGAACAAGCTAAAACTTCAAAGAAGGCAACTATGGCCAATTCTATTTCAATTATTCCCAAATTTCCCCTGAATCAGCATACACATTTTTATTCTACACTTAACCTCAATGCATATGATTTCTTACATTCAATAGTATCATGTCATTCACCAAATTCCTCTCTTGCTTTTGCATAATATCTCGCATATATAACCATAGTTCATACTTAAGGTTCCTCAACTCATCATCCTTACATAAACCCATATCTCAATAAGGCACAAATAACATCTATAACACAATTTATATACCAAAACATTCATTTACTTTCATTTTCATATTTCCAATCTCCACTCAAAGTTCGGGGTCCAACATCATACCTTTTTTGTAAAGAGTCAAAGCAATAAGTGTTCCAAAAAGGATTTATTTTTTTACTTTAGTGTATGGATAATAAGGTTAAGGTATGCACTTCTACACACATCTTTCATACAATAGTTATTTTAATTATTAAAAAAGTAGTCATTCAGGTATGAGATTCTTAGTAACCGATTTGGATTAATGATTGATTATGATATATGCTTATAAAGATTTTAAAGTTTTAGGTTGCAAGTGCAGGACATAATTGTAGCTAACACATATAAGTATGGATTCGATCATAAGAGGATTGTAAGTACTCGTAATAATTTTTTAATTATCTAACTGTTGAATCATATTATGAATTTTAATTAAAATTAAGCTAAACAAATAAACTAAGAATTAAAACAATAATGAACACGAACAAGGAAAATATTAAGAAGATTCAATATAAAATAATAGTGCCTAGTTTGAATATTAGCCCTTTATCATGCAATAAAATTATTAATTCTTGGATTGTGAAAATTCCTATCGATGTTAATATCTTTTTCAAAACTATAAACAATTAATCCATCAGTTGATTAACAGAAGTCTTTCTAGTTAAAACTCCTAAGATTGCATTATTGATCCATAAATTTTACTATTAGATTTGACCCTAATCCAAAAGATTTATGTCGACCTATCTCTAAGTTATGCAACTCTTTTCAATTATGATAGATCTGTTCACATAACAAGATTTTCTCAATCTAATCTCAATCTTAATAATATAAAATCAAATCATCAACTAATATTTTGGATATATTAGAACAAGAATATAATGCATAACTGAATCATAATAAATCAATCAATAAAATTTTATTGAATAAAAGATCAAATCAT
This sequence comes from Erythroxylum novogranatense, assembly GCA_029891385.1. Classification (NCBI taxonomy): domain Eukaryota; kingdom Viridiplantae; phylum Streptophyta; class Magnoliopsida; order Malpighiales; family Erythroxylaceae; genus Erythroxylum; species Erythroxylum novogranatense. The sequence goes on along the minus strand of CM057229.1, from coordinate 83,569,397 downwards.
ATTGTTATCACAACTTACAGTTCATCACGCCTAGACACTAAATAACTTAGTTCCTATCCATTGAAAGTGAAATTAGTAATAAATATTCAAAATAATAACTAGAAAACAAAAAAATCATAATTTTAAATCTTGCCTTTTCTTTTAATGAATCTTCTTGTAATTAGGATTGAATAAAGCTCTCTATTAGATCTTTTGACATTATCCTTATGTTTTCCTCATTTCTTGCTCATAATTGTTGCTTCTCTATGTTTCTTACAACTTAAAATTACTATAAAACTAAACTCCTCCATTGTTTCTGTCACTGATAATGTCCTTTTATACTAAAAACTAAGGTTTTTGGGACATACATGACCGTGTAGCTCTAAAAATACCTTAAATTATAACTTTAAACGACATTAAAGACTTTCAAATCTTTTTTTATGTTGTGATTGCATCCGAATTATTCTCCTTTTGGTTCATGAAGGCAATTATCACCTACAAATACACTTAAAGCGAATTAAGTACTAAACAATACTAGAAATGTTGGGTCTTGATTTTTTTTTATTTCTTATAAATTGCTTAGTTGGTTATTTATGTTTATGTGTCGGATTAATTTTTATTATTTTAGAATTGGGCCATTAATTAGAAATTTGATGGAAGAATTAGAAATTGAAATTAGAATGAAAGGGTTAGGATTAAGTTAGAAATTAAGTTGGCTTAAGGGGTTAGTAGTGCCATATAAGACAAAGAAGGGTATTTTTGGAAGGGCCATGTTAATGAGGGGTAGAATGGGAAGGTAAGGAAGAACAAAAAGACAAAAATTAAGAGGAGAAGAGGAGCATTTTCGTGCAAGCCCAAAGGAAAGAGAGAGAAAGGGAAAGAGAGGAGAGAAGGAGAAGAAAAATCGATAAAGGTAAGGAAAAGGAAGGAAATTTTCGTGGGCAGGAGGAGAAATCAAGGCTTTCAAGGTAAGTTCTTCACCCTCTTCATGCTTTGGTAAAGAAATAGGTTGGGGTTTTGTGAATGAGAAATTCTGGAGTGAGAAAGAAGGGTTGTGTTGGGAATGCTTGGAGGAAGAAGAAGATGGTAAGATCTATGGGGTTTTTGGGTTTCTAAGCTAGGTGCTAAAGTTTCTAACATGTATGAGCCATGGGTAGGTTAAATTGGAACTTGATTAGGGTTATTTGTGATTTGTTAAGATTATGGAAATTTGGGGAATTTCCAATGGAATTGGAAATTGATGAGAAATTTTGATTGTGTTAGGGAATCAAGAGCCTACCCAAGAACAAGAGGAGGGGCACCATTGAAGTTGAGCTTTGTAAGGATATAAGGTGGGTAAATTATTTATAGTTGTTGGTAATATGGGCAAAATGCTTGTATGTATTGTATGTGCTAAATGGCTTGTTAAATTGTTGTGATGTTGAAATTTCATTGTGATGTATGCCATTGTGATAAACTAATTGAATTGTGATTATGCCATGTTATGCATTGGCCAATGTTTGACATTTTGATATGATTGTTATGCCATTGAGTTGAATTATGGCATTTTGGTATAAGAAAAGCATGAGAAATTGAGATTTCGATATGATTGGTTTGAGCATGAAATTGATTGTGTTTGGGCAAGAGAGGAATCGTTTCGTAGTCACGTGCACATCGACAAAAGCCTTTTCCCGGTTGCCCGCTTGTGGCCCACAAGATCCGAAAATGGACTCGTTTCGTTCACGGTGTAAACTTAGGTTTCGCCGTTTTGTTTCACGGAACCCTCGAGCCAATTGGTTGTGCAATTGCATTTTGATGTGATAATCCATGTTTTGAATTGAATTACATCTAATATGTGATGATGTTATGAATTATGAATTGGGTATTGAATTGTGGATGTTGAATTGTCATTGTGAAGTATATGCTTAATGAGTGTTTATGTGTATATATATGTTTGATTGTGTGGCTCATCGCCAATGGCTATAAATACATTAGCCACTGAGCTGTGTAGCTCAACCCAATATTTTTCCCACTCCTCAGGTGCAGATCGAGAAGATCAATAAATCCTTGCAGGCATTTGGACAATTTTGAGAGAGAGTTAGCTTTTATATTAAGTTAGGAGCTAGATTTTAAAATAGCTTTAACAGCCTATTGAACATTGAGCATCGAATGTATTTTGCAACTTGTGTAATGTCGATATGTAATTAAAGCTATGTATGAACTCCATTTTGACTTGGAAATGAATTGAAGATTGAAAAAGTTTCCTTGTGCATGTGCTTATTTATCTTGTTGTGTGTCATGTTTATTCCAGGTTCCATAGGGGTGTTCATTGTGTATTGAATTCATGGGGGAAAACTGGGTTGATTTTGGCCATATTGGGCAAAATGGTTTTCTTGAACTTTGTAGTTTATCCTCTTAGCTTTTCAACGCTTTGAAGTTTGTAAAATTTGGGTATTGGAGTTGAGAGATATGGGTTTTGCAAGTGATGATGTTGTATGGAAGGTAGGAATGTGACAGCTTTGGAGAAGATGAGAATTTGTGTGTTGTACGAGTTTTTGAGTTGATATTTGGAAGTTTAATGCATCTCAATTGGTAATTGAATGTTTGAGGAGTGTTATTACAATTGAAGGGTTTAATTTGGGAAGTGTGCAAGTGTTTATGATGTTAGGATCGAGATTGGAAGCTTTGGAGAGGCATTGGAGGCTTTGGGGAGCCCCAATGTCCGTTAAACGGACATGGGTGTCCGTTTAACGAACGTTCTCGGGTGGAAAAGGACCCTCAGCCCAGTGTATGTCCGTTAAATGGACATGGATGTCCGTTTAACGGACTTTCTCGGACAAAAAAGGGCTGTTTTTCCAGTCTATGTCCGTTAAACGGACATTTACAGGTCAGCTACAGTAAATTGCGATTTTGACCAGTTTCAAGGCTGAATCTCGCTTTGAGGTCTCATAAGAGTTGTAGATCTTGATGTCTTCTTTCCAATGGTCTAAAAACGAAATCAATCCGACATTTATAGCAGAAGTTATGGAAATCGCGCCAAGACATGTCTAGTTAGAATAAGGACATGAACATATTGGATACTTTTGACCATAACTTCTTAGTCCAACCTCCAAATTGAGCGATTCTTGAAGCATTGGAATTATAACAAGCTTTTCTACCTCTCTGTAAAAATTGGTAGCTTTGGGCTTTGAATTCAAAAGGATTGATTCAAGGCAAGTGAGGGTTTGTTGAAATGACCCTACTAGGAAATCCCGCTTACACTTTTTGTTTCCGAATCGGATAGTTGGGCTCAGGAAACGGGGTCCAACACCATGGTTGGGCTTCAGGAACGGGGCCCAACATCTTGTGTTATCAGAGCTAGGTTTTTAAGGAGTCCTAGGCTTAGAATGTGTTGTACTATGCATTATTGTGTTATGTGATAAATTGCTTGCATTGTGAATTGAGTATTTGCCTTATGTGACATGCATATCATGAATACATGTAGGAAATAGGATTTAGATAAAGTGTGAGCTAATCGTTAGTATTTCTATTGAAGGAGTGAAATGTCACCTCGTAGAAGAACACGAGGAGTTATGTAAGGATCGGTCGCACCTGACCCTCCACCGAGAGAGGAGGGCACGGATGAATTTGTAGCCCTAGTGAATTTTGAGATTTCTATCGAGCAAAGTAGTGAGCCCGCTTGGTCACAGTCGCAGGAGTCACCTGTTCCGTAGGAACAAGCGCCTACCTTGGACCCAAGATTGTTCTAAGCCTTCACTCAGGCATTTGTCCAGGCTATGGGAAAGATGCCACAATCGTCTGCTCCGGCCCCAGTTAAGAAGGGTAAGCAGTTTGATAAGTTGAGAAAGTATGGGGCAGTGGATTTCTATAGCACCACTGATGCCGAGGAAACTGAGGCATGGCTGAGAAAGACAGAACGAATATTGGAGCATATAGACTATGAAGATGATGAGAAGGTAGTATATGCTGTGAGTCTGCTGCAAGGGAATGCTCTGCATTGGTGGGAGAATGTCCCAGGGATTCAGTTGAAACCGCCAGTGTTGGCATGGGAGGACTTCCTCACTGTTTATAAGAAAAAGTATCTGTTTGAGGTGTACATTCAGCAGAAGCAGAGGGAATTCTTGAGTCTCACCCAGAGGGAGATGACTGTCAGTGAGTATGAGCGCCGGTTTACACAGTTATCCCGGTATGTAGCAGAGATGAGGCTTAGCCAGGCGGCTAAGTGTCGTCGGTTCGAATCAGGACTGCACCTAGCCATCAGGGAAAAAGTGGTGGTGCAGAATTTCTGTGATTTCCAGCAACTGGTGGAAGCAACATTGAGGGTGGAAAACATTGAAAACATAAAGAGTGCTATTAGCAAAAAGAGGAAAGGCAAAGAACAGTTTAAGAGGGGAGGCGGTGTTCCTATGTCAGAGAGGAGTGCCAGGAATTTCCCTGCACAGTCTGAGGAGAAAAGCAGTGGAACGAGCAAGTCTCGACAGATGAGAACTGTTTCACATCAAGCCTCAACGGCTGGAGGCAGCAGGAGGGGAGATGGGGATAAACCACCCATTCCTAAATGTGAGCACTGTGGAAGGTTCCACAAAGGGGAATGTTATCGACTGACTAGAGCATGCTTCAATTGTGGAGAGAAAGGACATATGGCAAGAGAGTGCCCTCAGAATCCAAGGAATGAGAGAAGTCAGATGCAAGCTTCCAAGAGGGTCGAGACAGTGGGACACAGGACAGTGACGGAAGTGGGCAGTAGAAGTTCTGATGCCGCCAAGAAAGTGAACCCTCCAGGGAGACCTAGGGGACAAGCACCAGCTAGAGTATTTGCTATGACAAAGGAAGATGTCGAGACAGCTCCAGAAGTCGTGACTAGTATGATTAAACTTTTTGCTGAAGATGTTATTGTTTTGATTGATCCGGGTTCTACTCATTCATTTGTGTTATTGAGTAGAACTATGGTTGGTAAGGAATTGTGCCCATTGGATACTCCTTTGATGGTAAGTACTCAATCGACCAATGTAATATTATTAGTCAAGTATATAGAGACTGTGAGATACTTATTGGAGAGGAGCGATTAGTGGTGGATCTAATGCCATTGAGGATGAGCGGATTAGATGTAATTTTGGGGATGGACACTTTGGAGAAGTACAATGCCAACTTGGATTGCAAACGCAAGACGATGGAGTTTGAAATCAGCAATGGCAGAAAGGTAGTGTTCATGGGGGACAGAAAGGCGAGTTCGATTAGAATGGTTTCGTTTTTGACAACAGAAAAACTGATGAGGAAAGGATGTGACGCATTTTTGGCCTATGTGGTAGACACAAGGGCAGATGGAGGGAAGTTAAAGGAAATACCTGTGGTTATGGAATTCTCATATATCTTTCCCGAGGAATTACTAGGACTACTACTGTCTAGGAAAATTGAATTTTCCATTAAACTTTTTCCGGGCACAATGCCAATCTCGATTCTGCCTTATAGAATGGCTCCGGCGGAATTGAAGGAGCTTAAAGAGTAATTGGAATATCTATTAGAGAAGGGTTACATTAGGCCGAGTTCTTCGCCATGGGGAGCTCCGGTCTTTTTTGTAAAGAAGAAGGATGGATCATTAAGGATGTGTGTGGACTACCGAAAGCTCAACCATGTCACTATCAAGAATAGATATCCGCTCCCCCACATCGATGATTTGCTTGATCAGTTGCAAGGGGCGAGAGTCTTTTCTAAGATAGATTTGAGATCGGGTTACCACCAATTGAGGATAAAGGAGTCGGATGTGTCTAAGACTGCTTTCAGAACACAGTATGGCCACTTTGAGTTTTTGGTTATGCCTTTTGGATTGACGAATGTGCCTGCAGCCTTTATGGACTTAATGAACAAGGTCTTCAAGTCCTTCTTAGACCAATTTATCATTGTTTTTATAGATGATATATTGGTTTATTCTAAGAGTGATAAGGAGCATGAGGAACATTTGAGGGTCGCCTTGGAGACTTTGAGGAAGAACGAGTTATACGCCAAATTTGATAAATGCGAGTTTTGACTAAGAGAAGTAGTGTTTCTTGGACATGTGATTTCGGAGCGCGGAGTACATGTGGATCCGAGAAAGATAGAAGCGATTATGAAATGGGAAGCACCTAAGAATATAGCAGAAGTGAGGAGATTTTAGGGTTTAGCTGGATATTACATGAGGTTCGTGGAGGGCTTTTCTATAATAGCAGCTCCACTTACCAAGTTGACCAGGAAGAACCAGAAGTTTGTATGGACAGATGAATGTCAGAAGAGCTTTGAGGAGCTTAAGTATCGATTGACGAGTGCACCAGTTTTGACTTTGCCTTCGGGTAATGATGGATACATAGTGTATAGTGATGCCTCGAGGAAGGGGTTAGGCTATGTGCTGATGCAAGGAGATAAGGTGATTGCTTATGCTTCGAGGCAATTGAAACCTTATGAGATGAATTATCCCACGCATGACTTGGAGTTGGTTGCCATAATTTTTGCATTGAAGATTTGGAGACACTATTTATATGGAGTCACCACTAGGGTGTTTACTGACCATAAGAGTCTGAAGTACCTGATGAGCCAGAAAGAATTGAATTTGAGACAGAGAAGATGGTTAGAACTTTTAAAGGATTATGACTTGATGATAGATTACCATCCGGGGAAAGTAAATGTAGTAGCGGATGCACTGAGTAGAAAATTGACTATAGCACATATGGAGACAGTGTATTTTCCTTTGCTAAAGGAATTAGCCGAACTTGGAGTGACATTGACACAAGCTGAATCGGATTGTATATTGGCTAACTTTAGGGTAAGGCCAGTATTGAGTGAGAAGATTAAGGAATTGCAGGAACATGATGAGTATTTGAGCAAGCTCAGAGAAGAGATAAAGAACGGTAGACCTTCTGAAGTGGAGGTAAAGGAAGATGGATTGATGGTTGTAGGTAACAGACTATGTATTCCTGACGTGCAAGAGTTAAAGGATGAAATTTTGGATGAGGCACATAATGCGCCTTATGCAATGCACCCAGGAAGTACGAGAATGTATAGACATTTGAAGGAGCATTTCTGGTAGAAAGGGATGAAAAAAGAAGTTGCAGAATATGCTAAAAGATTCTTAGTGTGTCAGCAAGTCAAGGCTGAACACCAGGCACCTTCAGGCAAGCTTAAACCTTTGTCAATTCCGGAATGGAAATGGAAGAAGATTACGATGGATTTCTTGATGGGATTGTCAAGAACCAATAGGAAACATGATGCAATATGGGTGATTGTGGATAGGCTAACTAAGTCTGCTCATTTCTTGCCAATTAGACAGACAGATTCGTTGAATGTGTTGGCCAAGAAATACATGGATGAGATCATAAGACTTCATGGAATTCCAAGTTCGATAGTCTCGGATAGAGATCCCAGGTTTACCTCCAGGTTTTGGGAAAGCTTATAGGAGACTTTGGGAACTAAGTTAAACTTTAGTACAGCTTTCCATCCGCAAACTGATGGACAATCGGAGAGAACGATTCGGACCTTGGAGGCGATGCTAAGAGCTTGTGTTATGGATTTCAAAGGCTCATGGGATGATTATTTGCCTTTAATAGAATTTTCTTATTATAATTCCTATCATTCGAGAATTCAAATGGAACCATATGAAGCTCTTTATGGTAGGAGGTGTAAAACTCCTATTTGTTGGGATGAGGAAGGTGATAGGAGACTTGTAGGACCCGAGTTGGTACAAGTCACTGTTGACAAGATTAAGTTGGTGAAACGGAGACTTAAAGTAGCTCAAGATAGAATGAAGAGCTAAGCGGATGCACATAGAAAAGAGATGGAATTTGAAGTTGGGGACAGAGTGTTCCTTAGAGCTTCTCCATGGAAAGGGGTTTTGAGATTTGGTAAGAAAGGCAAGCTAAGTCCGAGGTATATAGGCCCTTATGAGATTATTGAGAGGATTGGGCCTTTAGTTTATAAGTTAGCTTTGCCATCAGAATTGTCTAAGATTCATAATGTTTTTCATATGTCGATGTGGAGGAAGTACCGATCAGATCCTTCACACATAGTTCAACCTTCAGAGGTTCAGCTAAGAGAGGATTTGACATATGAGAAGCAACCAGTGGACATCCTAGATTCGAAAGAAAAAGTTTTAAGAAATAAGGTTGTGAAATTAGTTAAAGTCTTATGGCGGAATCATGCGACAGAAGAGGCAACATGGGAGCCTTTGGAAGCAACGAAGGAGAAGTACCCGCACCTTTTCTATGACTCAGGTAAGAATTTCGAGGACGAAATTCTTTTAGGGGAGAAGGGTTGTTGGGTCTTGAATTTTTTTTATTTCTTATAAATTGCTTAATTGGTTATTTATGTTTATGTGTCGGTTTAATTTTTATTATTTTAGAATTGGGCCATTAATTAGAAATTTGATGGAAGAATTAGAAATTGAAATTAGAATGAAAAGGTTAGGATTAAGTTAGAAATTAAGTTGGCTTAAGGGGTTAGTAGTGCCATATAAGACAAAGAAGGGTATTTTTGGAAGGACCATGTTAATGAGGGGTGGAATGGGAAGGTAAAGAAGAACAAAAAGACAAAAATTAAGAGGAGAAGAGGAGCATTTTCGTGCAAGTCCAAAGGAAAGAGAGAGAAAGGGAAAGAGAGGAGAGAAGGAGAAGAAAAATCAATAAAGGCAAGGGAAAGGAAGGAAATTTTCATGGACAGGAGGAGAAATCAAGGCTTTCAAGGTAAGTTCTTCACCTTCTTCATGCTTTGGTAAAGAAATAGGTTGGGGTTTTGTGAATGAGAAGTTCTAGAGTGAGAAAGAAGGGCTGTGTTGGGAATGCTTGGAGGAAGAAGAAGATGGTAAGATCTATGGGGTTTTTGGGTTTCTAAGCTAGGTGCTAAAGTTTCTAACATGTATGAGCCATGGGTAGGTTAAATTGGAACTTGATTAGGGTTAATTGTGATTTGTTAAGATTATGGAAATTTGGGGAAATTGAAAGAAATTTATAAAAACAAAATTACAAGAAACTTAACCTTTCATAATATAGGTCCTTCATACCATAAATCCATTGGTACCACAACTTAAACACTTTTTTTAATTAAATTTGCTATGCTCGCAACATATATTGTTTATTTTTATTTATTTTTGCAAGTATCCATCATATACCAATAATTAAAGAAATAGTGGACCTTTTCAAATTTCAAGTTCCAAGCAATCAAATAATTGAAAATAACCTTTAGGGTTCAAGATAATAAAAAAGTTTCAAGAAAAATAAGGTAAGGGCTAATAATGGGGTTATAATCAATGAAAAGGCTAAGTCTCAAAATTGGTTACTCCTAACGGATAAAATATGGTGGATAGTTATTAAGAAAATAGGTTAAACAAAGGTTCAATATAAGTTCCTTTATCATTTCAATGCTTTTAAAATATGGTGGATAATTATTAAGAAAATAGGTTAAACAAAGGTACAATATAAGTTCCTTTATCATTTCAATGCTTTTAATTTAATAACTATAGTCTTAATATGAATAATAAAAGCAAGTTTTATAATCATCCAACTATACATGATATCACACATGAAATAATAAAAGAGCTTAAATAATGATGAACTTGTTATTTGGCTTAAAAGCTCACAAAAAGGATCTTGTCCTTAAAAACTATTTAAAGACAAGAAAAACACGAACAAAAGTAGTAACCACCATATCAAAATAAGATTAAGATGAGACATCAAAAAGAACTTTAGAGGATTATAGATTTCCATATCAAGACTCCAACAAATTTTTGCTTTTTCCCATTATTTCTTTCATTGTATTGGATGTTTATTTTGATTTTTTTTATGTTTAACATGATTATGGGTTTCTAAATCCATATTAGGGATTGTTCTTAAATTGTTTTGTTGAACTTTTTTCTTATTGAATTCAATAAATCTATCAATGCTTTGTGATAATTGTTATGCTTATACTTGGTAATAAATCGAGAGAGTGAATCAAGTTACATGTGTTAAGGTGTGCACAAGATTTGATAACTTAATAGACCTGTAATTATCAGATTAATTAACAATTGAAGAGGTATCTTAATTGTGAATTGTGAAATTAATTATCCTTAGGATTGCTCAAATCTAATTAAATAAGTTAGGAGTAGCTTTATGAATTGAGAGATTACAATTATATTATTATCAAATTCAATTAGCATTACTTGATTAGATCTTAAGAGAGGGTAATCAAAACCTTAGGATATCCAGGATCGAGCTTAATTTGTACAGTAAGATAAAGGGAAAACAAAATAAGGATAGAATAATTCATAAGTCTCTAACTTTGATCAACCTTATTTTATTGCTAGCTTAATTCTTTAATTGTTTCATTTTGTTAGTTTTTTTCAATTTTAGTATTTTATTATCTTTTGTATTATAATTTATGATCAGTATACTTGTAGTATTGATAGTTTTAATTATAAAACTTATCAACAAGTTTTTGGTGTCATTTTTAGGGATTGATTTAACATCTTATATAATTGGAATTCCTTTGATTTAAGGATTTGATATTTTCTTATGTGATTACAGTTGTTTGAACAGAAGACAAAAAAAAGGAGAAGAAAGCAACTTTAAGCTAAACAAATTACAAACATCCAACCAAGTGAAGGCATTAAAGCATGAATTAGGTGGCAGTACCAACTAAATTATTCGTGGATTAACAATGCAAGAGATTATATAAGAATGCAAGGTCCACCAAGTTTCCAAAAGAATAGGCTTGAATATTTAGAGGCAAAGTAAGACAAGTTAATATACATAATGGGCTCTAACAATAGCCAAGATGAAAGTTAGAGGAGGATTGAAGCCAAATTTGATCAATTCGTAAATAACCATTCCTTTGCTCTTCATAACTTGAAGGTTTAAGATAGATAACCTTTCTATGCATTGTTAACAAGGAATGTGAGGATTCTTCCAATTAACATAGAAGCACAATCAACATCCATCTTATGAAATTTGTGGGGGTAACCGCTATAATTTTCAATGTCAAGCAATAGACTATATATGGGAGCATCCATATTTCTTGTGAAATTGGACTCCGATACACTATATAAACATACTGATAATTTAGAGCGGGGCAACTATTCCTCAGATATACTATATAAACATATTGATAATTTAGAGTGGAGCAACTCTTATATTGATGCATTGAACGATTACGCTTCATCTTAATCTTTAATGGAAGATCTTACAAATAGTGAAGCTATCCATCATGTCTTCCAAAAGAGGCTTTCTTAAGCCAAAAACATTGAGCCAAATATAACATACTCTTAGTGCCCATTAATACCTTAGAGTGACGAGAAGACAAAGGTCATTGATATCAATGATGATGAAATCCAAAAAGAGATAGAAGAACAGAGGATAGAGATAATAAATGTTGAATAAGTTAAGGAAGTCTTTGTTTAATAAAAGGAAGCATAAGAGGGGACAAGGATGATTACGAAAGAAGAAGAGCAGTTTACCTTGTTATAGGACAAACTGTTGGATTCAATTCATGATTTTGGGAGTTTCATCATTCCCTATTTTATTAATAGTTTGTTATGAAAAGGGCATTGTTGAACTTAATGTTGTGTCTAGTTTTTATGGATTTTACTTACGTTCATATTTTGATTTTGGGTTACAAATTCTTGTCTTTAATCCAAAGTTGATATGGATTGAGTGAAAATTAGGTGAATGTTGCACGAACATTAAATGGAGAATTTTGTGAATATGGCATGAAGAATAAGAAGAATTGAGCATAAAAATAGGTGTGACACATTAATTGCATGGTCACACATGTTAACTACATGGTCACACACAATAATTGCATATCACTCACTTTAGCTCATGCCGTCTCACGGTGATGCCAATATCATGAAACTTCTGTGCATGCTTCCAACTATTCTCATAGCTTGCATACATACCAACCTTTTTAAAAGAATGGAGAGTGTGAGTGAAGCTCCCATGCATGCTCACAATGCCAGCTACATGCTTCTTCATCTCACCAATTATCACACTTCTTCATCCAGCCAGATACACAAACGCTAATTCACATTAATTCCATGCAAACACACTTAATTACTTGGTCACACGTCACTCCCATGACCATGTCACACTCGTAACCATGGCTGCGCTGGTGTGACAATGGTGGTCACACCCACAACCACCTCATTAATAACTGTGACACATTATTCCTTTAATTTATCTAATTATATGTGCCATCTTTAGGTTGAAGGGCTCGCAATCCTAAACCTAAATGAGACTACAAATAGAAAGAATAAGGGGTGACAGTGGATGGATTCATTCAGAACAGGAGAGCCTCATTCGGGGACATAAAACAAATGGAGGAAAGAAGGGGAGAAGAGAGGAGTGAATGGATAGAGTCGGGTAAGGAAAAGAGAAGCACAATAGAGAGGTGGAAGCTTGGGACAAAGGTAAAGAGCGAGAGTTGAAGCTAAATCCCAATGAGCATAAGCAACCATTCATCTGGACAAGAAAAGAGTAAAGGTGGAAGGTGAGAGCCAACACTAGAGAGCTTGACCTTAGCAGGATATTCACCACAAACACCAAGAGCCTTTAACTTGTTTGCTCATTTTATCTCAACGTCTGATGCCATTGTTCTTCTGTTTATTAACTTTATTACTCTACTACTTTGTTAGAGCATCTTTAGTTATACATTATGTTCATCACTTTTACATTTTCTATTCACTATTAATATGTTATTGAAGTGCATGAAGATGATGAATTGTGTTTATGCTATAATGGGCTTATCTATTTTTATTGAGGATTAATGTAACTATTTTAGTCAAATATGTATGCTTGAGGGATTGTGTTGATGTATTATGTTTGTTATAGTTTATGAACTAAATGGATGTAATAGTATGATCAAACTTTACATCATTTTGGTATTAAATGAAGAATCGAGACAAGAGGTTCAATACGGAATGAGAAACTATAGACACTTAGGTTAAGAATTAGAAATATATTAACTTAAGTGGTAATTAGTAGTCAGGTTTCCATTATTAATTCGAACGCTAACTTGTCAAATACGAAAGTTAGACTTAGTTTATTATTCGAATCGATTACAGGATCTAACTATTAATTTTAATAAGACAACTATCCAATCATTTCCGTTTAATCAGATATAGGAGATTAAATTAATGAAATTAATTCTCAATAGTTTTTCACTTCGATTAATCTATTTGTTTTTCTTTCCAGTTAAATCAGTTTGCTTTCAAGTCTAGTTGCATAATTTTATTTAGAACCTTCACTAAACAAATCGGGATAGAATGTTCAAGATTGAGTTAGTTTTTTTAATTGAATGAACCAATTTCGCCTCCGTGGGAGATGACCCTAGGTAATCTGTTAGGGTCGAGTCCTGTTACTTATCCTGAGGCCACCACTCGAGGTGATAGGGTGAGGATCATGCAAAAGGAAAGTCAAAAACTTCAACTCTTAAGGAAAATTTCAGTATCAACATTTGGCAGGTTTGTCGCGACAAAGTATAGGTTTGCCGCGGAGAAGCTATAAAATGTTTTCTATAGACCTTTTAGGAGAAGTTTACCTTAGCAAAGTCCCCGGATTTAATCCGAGTACCTCTTGGAACAAATACGTCGCAAAATTTTTTTCAAAATCACACATAAATACCTTTCGGGAAAGGTTCGTTGCAGCCAAGGGTGGCTTTGTCGCAGCGAAACCTTCAATTCCAAAACCTAAAATCCCAACATTAACAACAAAATTTTTCACAGATACACATTACCAATTTCCCACAACCCTCAATAAATCAACCAAAGAAAATGTAAACGTACACAAAGGAACTTCTACTATACAAGACGGTCGTGAGAGGAGGAGGTTGGGAACTTGAAATTTTAAGGAGATTAGCAGCTTCAGCTCTGGCAGACTTCGTCGTAGTGAACTACCCTTTGAGAAAAATACACCGCGGAGAAAATCATTCTTCATTACGACAAAGTTTCAGATGGACACCAGCTCCTTTCAGGAAAAATACGTTACGAAGAAAGTTTGTACTTCACCACAGCGAAGCTCTTTGACTAAGCGAGAGCAGCTCTAAGGAACGGCTAAACGTGGCAAACTTCTGGTTTCGCTGTGATAAAACTTGACGAAACCAGCACCCAGTCCCAACATTTAACGCACCAGTTATACACATACATACCAATTTACAACCACTTTAACCTCACAAACAAAAGATAATTGTGAACATATACAAAAGAGACTTCTACAATTCTTATTACTAAACAAAACGAAGTTTTAACGCAGCTTTAGTTGCATATCAACAAACACATCAATAACTTCATACAAAATATAAATGAATGTTTGTGTTTGATATGCTTATAAAACTACTCAAAAAGTCGAACTAACTTAGTACGAATGTTAACTATCTTGGAGTTTGCCAAAGTCTTTACAAGGATCAACGATCTTCTTATTATGCACCTGAGGAGGAAAATATTAGGTTGAGCGACAAAGCTCATTGGCTAATATATTTATAGCCATTAGCAACGAGCCACACAATCAAACATATATACTTATATACATATATCTTATTTATATCTAGCAATCAATCGTTCACAATACTAGCTCAAAACTCATTGTTAGAATGTCATCACATAAATAATAACATATACATCACCAAAGCATGACACTCAATTATACACCATACTTGACAATTCAAAGATGCAATGCGCAACCAATGGCTCGAGAGTTCCATAGATCGAAATGGTGAAACCGAAGTTTACACCATAAACAAAATGAGCCTATTCTTCAGATCTCATATGCCAAAAACAGGCAGCCGGGAGAAGGCTTGGTAAACATGCACATGATGAATGAAATGGTTTCTCTCTTTTCCAAACACAAGAAAATTTCAATACTTAATACATTTCACACACATTCATACTTTACATGCTTTTCATGCTCTTTTCTCTTTTCATTTATACAAAATTCCATGACATATTCCAAGGCATAACATGATCATAAATCACAACACATTTTCAACAATCCCAATAATTCTAATCATGCCATTTTAGAACATAATACACAAGCAAGACAATTTGACCATATTACCTAACAACTATAAACATATTACCCACCTAAATTTCTTGAAAATCTAACTCAATTGTGCCTTTCCTCTTGTTCTTAGGTAAGATTTTCTTGGTTCCCTAAAACAAACCAATTTTCTCGTTCAATCCAAATTCAAATGTAAATTCATAAAAATTCAACAGTAAAAAATGATAAAATTAAGCTTAAACTTAACCTATCCATAGTCTATCTAGGTTAGAAAAACCAAAACCTAGGTTAAAATCCATGAAAGATCAAAATGGATTCTCTTCTTTCTTCCAACACAATCCCATTTCTCTCTCTAATCGCTTTTGTTTTTCTACCACCCAAGAAGAAAAGATGAACTTACCTTAAACTTAGCCCAAATCTCCTTCTTTTTTCTTCCTTCCTAGCTTCCCACGTTTTCTTCTTCTCTTTTCTTTCTTCTTTACATTTTCTTCTCTTCTTTCACATTTTCTCTTCTCTTTTCCAACACTCACACACACTTCTCGTCTTTCTTCTTCTTCTTTCACGATTTCTCCTCTTTCTCTCTTCTTCTCACAATTTTTCTCTTCTTCTTTCTTGTTTCAAGATCACTTTTATTCTTTTTCTTCCAGTTATACCCCTCCTCATTTAACCTAATGCCTATTAAATCCTTAGTCCATTAGTACCATACTATACTCCAATTTAATTATAGCAATTCCATTCTAATTTCTAATTTCTACTTATGCCCACTAAATTAATGGACTCAATCATAAAATAAATAAATAAACAAACAAATCATAAATAAATAATTAAACAAATAATAAATATTTTTAAATCGGGTTCCAACAACTCTCTTCCGCTAAAAAAATTTCGTACTCAAAATTCTTACCTGAGTCATTGAAGAGGTGTGAATACTTCTCCTTCATTGATTCCAAAGACTCCCATGATGACTCCTCTCTTACATGATTTTTCCATAAGACTTTAACCAGCTTCACAGTCTTGTATCTCAAGACTTTTTCCTTCGAGTCTAGAATCTCCATTGATTGTTCCTCATAAGTCAAATCATTTCTTAATTGAACCTCTGAAGGGCGAAGGATCTAATCGATATTTCCTCAATATTGATACATGGAAGGCATTGTGAATCTTAGATAATTCTGGTGGCAAGACTAATTTGTAGGCTAAAGGCCCAATCTTTTCAATAATCTCATAAGGGCCTATGTATCTTAGACTAAGTTTGCCCTTCTTACCAAATCTCAAGACTCCCTTACATGGAGAGGCTCTAAGAAACACTTTGTCTCCAACTTCAAATTCCATCTCCCTTCTATGCGCATCTGTATAGTTCTTCATTCTGTTTTGAGTTGCCTTGAGTCTCTGTTTCACCAATTTAATATTGTCAATTGTAACTTGTACCGACTCAGGCCCTAAAAATCTCTTTTCACCTTCCTCATCCCAACAAATAGGAGTTCTGCACCTCCTACCCTACAAAACTTCATAAGGTGCCATTTGAATTCCTGAGTGGTAGGAATTATTATAA
Source organism: Erythroxylum novogranatense (assembly GCA_029891385.1). Classification (NCBI taxonomy): domain Eukaryota; kingdom Viridiplantae; phylum Streptophyta; class Magnoliopsida; order Malpighiales; family Erythroxylaceae; genus Erythroxylum; species Erythroxylum novogranatense. Next base: position 83,552,903 of record CM057229.1, on the reverse strand, counting down.
ACAAATTCAATTAAAGGCAGATGATCATCCCATGAGCCTTTAAAGTCCATAACACAAGGTCTTAAAATTGCCTCCAAAGTCCGTATTGTCCTCTTTGATTGACCATCAATCTGTGGATAGAAATTTGTGCTAAAATGCAACTTGGTTCCCAAATCCTCTTGTAAACTTTCCCAGAATCTGGAAACTGGGAATCCCATGAAATTTGATTATCTCATCTATGTATTTCTTGACCAAAGCATTCAAAGAATTTGTCTGTTTAATTGACAAGAAATGTGTTTACTTGGTTAGCCTATCAACAATCACCCATATTACATCATGGTTCCTACTAGTTCTTGGCACTCTCATTAAGAAATTTATCGTAATCTTCTCCAATTTCTATTCAGGAATTGAAAAAGGTTTAAGTTTGCCAATAGGTGCTTGAAGTTTTGCTTTAACTTGTTGACACACTAAACATTTTCTAGCATACTCTACAACATCTTTCTTCATTGCTCTTCACCAAAAGTGCTCTTTCAAATCTCTATACATTCTTGTACTCCCCGACTGCATTGCATAGGAAGTATTGTCTGCCTCATCAAAAATTTCATCCTTCAATTCTAACATATCTGGAATACACAATCTGTTACCTACCACCATCAATCCACCTTCTCTTATCTCTATTTCAGAAGGTTTACCATTTTTAATGTCTTCTCTGAGCTTGCTTAAGTACTCATCTTCCTCCTGCAATTCCTTAATCTTCTCATTCAACATTAGCCTTACTCTAAAATTAACCAATACACAATCAGATCCAACTTGCCTCAATGTCACCTTAAGTCTGGCTAATTCCTTCAATAAAGGAAGATATACTGTCTCCACATGTGTCATAGTAGATTTTCTTCTTAGTGCATCCGCTGCTACATTAGCTTTCCTCGACACTACAAGAGTTAAGAAAATTAGTTACAATTGTTTTGTGAGTAACTATTATTTCGTCACAAATATGAGGTTTTTTGTGACAAGACAATGGATTGACACTATTGTTTAGATTAACTGTGACGATTTATTTTTTGTCACTAATAAAATAGTAATTATGACAATTTAGTATCTTTCACAATTAAGTTGTCACTATTAATATATTAATAATGACAACTTTTCTTTATCACTAAGTTTTGTCACTAAAAGCCAATGCAATTTGGCGGCAAAATGATTTTGGCGAGGATAAATTGTAATTGTGACAAAACATATGTTAGTAGCTAATATTTTTTATTTGTTGTGTCAAAACATAGTTTGGTCACTAATATTTTGTTCTTTTTGTTATGAAACTGTTAATCTTCATATTATATTTTACTTGTTGTGACAAAAAATTGTCAATAAATATTTAATTAGTTAGTGTCTACTTTATATTGTCATAATAACTAAACTATAACTATTATCACAACTATTCGTAATTTAGTGACAAGTTTTGTGACTAAATATTTTATCACAAATACGATATTTTTTAGTGCCAAGACAATTGATTGACACTATTGTTTAGATTATCTGTGATGATTTATATGTTTTGTCACTAATACAATAGTAATTGTGACAATTTAGTACCTTTCACAACTAAATTATCATTATTAATATATTAATAATGTTAAACTTTATTTTATCACTAACTTTTATGACTAAAAGCCTATGAAATTTGGCACAAAAATAATTTTGGTGGGAATAAATTGTAATTGTGACAAAACATATGTTAGTAGCTAATATTTTCTATTTGTTGTGTCAAAATATAGTTTGATCACTAATATTTTGTTCTTTTGTTACTAAACCGTTAATCGTCACTCAATATTTTACTTGTTGTAACAAAGAATTTTGTCAATAAATATTCAATTAATTAGTGTCTACATTATATTGTCACAATAACCAAATTATAACTACTGATTACAACTATTAAGTAATTTAGTGACAATTTTTGTGAATAAATATTTTTTCATCACAAATACGATATTTTTAGTGCCAAGACAATTGATTGATACTATTGTTTGGATTATCTGTTATGATTTATATGTTTTACTACTAATACAATGGTAATTGTGGCAATTTAGTATCTTTCACAATTTGAATTATTACTATTAATATATTAATAGTGTTAAACTTTATTTTATCACTAAATTTTGTCACTAAAAGCCTATAAAATTTGACTTAAAAATAATTTTGGCGAGAATTAATTGTAATTGTGACAAAACATATGTTGGTAACTAATATTTTCTTTTATTGTAACAAAACATAATTTGGTCACTAATATTTTTTTTTCTTGTTGTGAAAACAGTTTATTGTCACACAATTTGTTTGGGTTTGTCTAAATTAAAATTTTATCTTAAATTTTAAAATTAATTTAATTTATTAATTTCAAACAATACCCGACTAATTTATTACAATTAATATGAATTTAAATTTTGTTAAGTCCAAATTTAAGTTAATCAAATTATATTTAATTTATTAAATTTGTTTAGAGTATTTATTTTCAAAATATTAAATTATAAAAATATTAGTCAAATTTTAATATGTCGTTAATTGAGCAACTACTTTCCAATTTCACGTTTTTTGTCCAAGAAACAACTTGTCATCCCATTGTTTGCTTATGGAGAAGTAAAGGAATGAAAACAACCAAGTCTTTTGCCATTTTGAATCGATCCCTCTGAAACTTTAAGCTACTTCCATGGAGACTTGAAATTTCAATGAACAATTTATGGAGCTATTAGGGAAGGTTAGCAAATTGTATAGGATATCCATTGCCCTTTTTGGTTCAGATAAGATCAACTACTCCAATCCATACTTATTAATAGCTTACCGACTTCTTGTTTTGTCTACACAACAATTTACTTAGTCTTGATGTGTCATCTAGAATGGGAGACATTAGTTTCTTTGTGGGTGATGAAAAGGAGGCATTGAAGTCTTTTGATTGATGCAATTCTTAAGTTTGTTCTAATAATTAGTTATAGCAATCCAAAGAAAAACATAATATTGCGACAACAATCACTGAGGTAAGTGCTATTTAGTATTAGTATTTTGAAGTTAAAACAAAGAACTATGCCTTGAACAAGTATCGAAACAAAATGAGGTTTTTCCTCATTCCTAATTACGTAAAAGAGTGAATGGAGCCATCGGATTCCAAATACACCTGCCTTTGAGAAACAGTGAATGGAGCCATCGAATTCACATTAATTTCCAAATACACCAGCCTATGTACAACATTGGAATACAACTATAGCCAAGTCTCTTTGAGCTCTAACCTACTCAGAAGAGTTAGAATGGACAAAGTCCTTTGCTACACAATGGGAACCAACAAGAAACCTTGAAACTACATCACTTCCTTACTCATAACTTGAACAAAATTAGCTCTCCAATTCTCCCACCACACCACACATAAGTGCCACAACTTACTAGATTCATTTTAACCACAACAAGGCAAAAACTACAATCCAATCTACTGTCAACACAAACATAAGAAGCTAAGTTCTTGATATCTGAAAAGAAAGCTTTAATTTATTCTAGAACTAACTTCACCTCAAGTTCTTCTGTTGGCCTTAAAGGATCAAGATGACTACATTGATGAAGTTCCATGTGCATACCTTCCAATTCTGTAGCTGCAGATTGTATGCAATGTGTATACCTTCAGCTTCTTCGAGTATTCATTCAGCATAACTCTGCAAATTGTATGCAATGTGCATACCTTCAGCTTCTCTGAGTATTCATTCAACACTATATATATGATTTATTATATAGTTTGTAGCATATGAACATGAAAAGTTAAAAAGAAAAAACTACATTAGAATACTTGATAATTTTAAAGATGTCGAGGACATAGAATTTAAGCAGAACTATTTCACCTCATTCACCTCAGCAAAACTATTTTGAAGATGTCGAGGACATAGAAGTTCTTCATGCACCTCAGTAGAACTATTTTGCCACAAATTTAAGCCTTCAACACATATTACCCCTAAATTTAAAGAACAAAGTAAATAACCAAAGCTTCAGAATTTCACAAGCAAATAATTTTCCACAAAAATATGGTTTTGAGTGTGACACTTAATAGTTTTATGCTTCATCCCTAGAAGTTCCTAAAATATAAGTTATCAAAGTTGTAAACCTTGGATTTAGCTATAAAAGTCTTCATGCAATTTTCATGGAACGTAGAGAAACCAAAGATAGTGTAAAACTTGAAGCTTATCATCTCCCTGTTACTCATATGAGTTGCCAACTTTTTTCTTAGTTTTGTAGCAAGCCCTCTATTTGAGTTTTTTTTGCCATTTCCATCTCATATCCCACATGGCAGACCGATGATAATATTTGATAAATTAAACAACAGAAAATGCATATGAAAAGTATAGATCATGCATATTATACACTATGTTCAAATCCATAGTTACTCTAATCAATAAGTGGTTGAAGCATGCAAAGCTACTAATTCTCATATTCATGATCAAAATAGAAAAGGAGTTTTATCAGAAAACCAAATTCTGAAAAAGATGGAACCATCAAAATATACTTGGTCATCATCTCTAAATGCATGCTACTATTGCCCTAGAATCACACGTGATTATCACTATGAGAGTGTGCACGTGCATATTCTCATTGAGCATATTTTTGTTTTTCTTTGAGCAGAAGTGCAAAAATTGCTTTGTAATAAGCTTGAAACCCGATGTCCTATTGCCTGCAAATAAGTACGTCAACTAAAGTATCATTAAGAAACATCAAGTCTCTGAATTTAAGTGAGTAAAATGATTACAAAACTGCAAGGTATACCTAAAAGTAGCTCCAGATAAAGACAGCTTGTTTGAGTTTTTCAAGCTCAGCAAGTCCTTGCTCAGAAGAAAGGGAAGGGGATGAGGATAGTAGACTCAGATCAATTATAGGAAAACTCTTAACCCATTGAAAATTAAAAGCAAAGTTCTTGCCAATGTTCAATCATTGTCATCGTCGCCTTCCTCATCTTCAGTTACTAAATTTGTTTCATCATCATCCATAAAAGTATCTTCATCACAATCAGTTTGTTCATTTTTCCAACACTCATAGTATCAACATTTAACAAATTTGCTTCAATAGTTGCAGCATCTATATCAGATCTATATAAAGATATTGTATTAGTATCATCCTCTAATGTAGATTCGTGAAGTGTAAAGCCAAAATTTTCATTTTTTTTGGCATGGCTCATCTCCTATACCATCATCAAGAAGATCATAAAAATTATAAGGCTTTGTTTTGACAACAACTTGCCAATTGAGCTCCTTAATATCTCTTACATAGTAAACTTGTTCAGCTTGAGAAACTAAAACATATGGTTCATTAGTTTCAATTTGTGTGTGACATTTACTATAGGAAACCCAAACTTGTCAACCTTATATCCACCTTTATGATACACATCCCACCAATTAGCCTTAAATAAAATGGTACTATTTCCCCATGATAATTTAATTGTATGATATCTATCAAAACACCAAAATAATCCAAATTGCCTATATTCACATCACATTTTACAAAAATTCCACTATTTTGTGTTTTCAATTACAAACCTCTGTCCTTTGTGTTAAACCTCCAACCGTTGGTGAGGAAGCTTTTATAACGATTAACTCGCTTTTCTGGCCCATAAGTTAAATGCAATAATTGATCACTAACCTTTTCACTTCCTTTATTATGCAATTCATTAACTTATCATAAATAATGAGCATTAAAAATTTATCTTATATAAATTATAATTTATAAAAAGTTATAGTTGAAAAAATATATATAGTATTTACATATTTCTTAAATCCCTGATGGAATTCTTTTTGATATCTTCTTTCTACATTTCTAAGATCTTGAGTTTTTCTTTATACATGCTTCACATTAAAAATAAGTAAATATTAGTAGTTACTTCAAGAATATATAAACTATAAAAAAATTATGTAAAATAAATAACTTCAAGAGTTAAGAGAACTTACTCCATAAACTCTCTGATTTCTTCACAATTGTCTAGCACATACATTCTAGCTTGAGCCCATTCAGCTAAGCTCAACTCATCATATTTTTTCCCAAGAAAAGGCCTACCAGCTTGTGAGAAAAGTTGAAACCTATAATGAGAATGAGCATCACTTCCCTCATCATTTCTTCCAACACGATTCAACCGAATTTCAGTTCCATGCCATGTAAATACCTTGAACAAAAAGGCATGCATTCTTGAACAATATATGCCTCAGCAATTGATCCTTCTAGACATGTCTTATTTCTCACATATGATTTAATCCTACACAAATATCGTTCTATAACATACATCCATCGGTATTGTACTGACCCAGCAAGTTTAGCCTCACTCACAAGATGAATGGTTAAATGCACCATTATGTCAAAAAATGATGGAGGAAATATTTTCTCTAATTTACAAAGTGTAAAAGGAATTGATTTTTCAAGTCTCTCCGAATCATCAAAATGCAAAACTTTAGCACGTAACTCTCTTAAATAAGTACACAACTTAAGTAATGCTTCGCACACCTCTTTACCTAACAATCCATGTATAGCCAAAGGGAGATATCGATGAAGAAATATATGATAATCATGACATTTCATTCCAAAAACTTTGCATTTAGTAAGACTCACACATCGAGAAATATTGGAAGAATGGCCATCTGGAACTTTTAGATCAATTAAGAACTGACAAAATACTCTTTTTTTAGCTTTAGATAGTGTATAACATGCAAGGCGAAAGGCATATCTGCCATCACTTGTGGGAGTTGTATAAAGCTCAGGACGTATACCATAGATTCTAAATCAAAATGAGTATTTATAGTATCCTTTGATTTCCCCTCAATGTTCAACAAAGTCCCAATTATGTTATCACGTACATTTTCGATATGCATGACATCCAGATTATGTCGCAACTTAAGTGTTCTCCAATATGAGAGTTCAAAAAAAATACTCTTTTTTCTCCAATTTTCGAGCAATAGAACATCTCTATGCTTTCTTTTCCTTACAATATTTCCAAAATTCACCTGTTTAATGAAAATAGTATAATAAGAAAAAAAATAATACAAATAAAATATACACATAAATTAAAATCAATCAAACTTCACCTAAGAAAATTGATTATATTGTTCAACAACATCATCCCCTGATAATTGTTTTAGTGCACTTCGATTTTCTTTGGTACCATCAAATGCTTTAGCATTTTTCCTCCACAGATGATTAGTTGGTAAGAAGCGACGATGACCAAGATAGCATGTTTTACGTCCATTTTGAAGCCTGCGAGAAGATGTTTCAAGATTGCAAACAAGACATGCTAACTTGCTTTTGGTGCTCCATCTTGATAAATTACTGTAAGCTGCAAAATCATTTATGGTCCATAATAGAGCTGCTCGTAATTGAAAATTACTCTCTGAAAATACATCATATGTCTCTACACCTATCTCCCAAAAGAATTTCAACTCATCAATCAATGGCTCTAAATATACATTGATATCATTTCCAGGAGCTTTCGGACCAGGAATTAAAAGTGACATCATGAAATAAAGATCTTTCATGCAGAGCCATAGTGGAAGGTTATAAGGAACTAACATAACTGGCCATACACTATAAAGAGTGCTCATATTCCCGAATGGGTTAAAACCATCACTTGCTAAACTAAGTCTAACATTATGTGGGTCTATTGCAAAAAAAGGGGTGCACGGTATCAAAATTTTTCCAAGTTGGAGAATCCGCTGGATGTCCCATAAACTCATTATTACACAACTTTTTCTTATGCCATCTCATATCTTTAGCAAAGTTAGATGACATGTATAATCTTTGCAAGCAAGGAGTTAACGGAAAATATCACAACACTTTTTATGGAATCTTTTTCATACGGTCATACTCATTAATCATATTCCCATTATTCTTCCATCTATATTGACCATATGTTAGACAAGATTGAGCATTCTCATATTTATTTCTATAAAATATGCAATCATTTACACAAGCATCTATCTTCTCATATGAAAGCCCTATATCTCGAGAAGCTTTCTTACAATCAATATATGAGCTAGGAACTTTATTACCTTTAGGAAACCATCTTTTCATTATTTGAAGCATTCCATCAACTGCATTTGCACTAATCTCATAAAGACATTTCCAATTTAATAATTTAATAATGAATGATAGCATGGAAGATTCCTCACAACCAGGATATAACTCTTACTCCAATTCTCTTAATAATCTATAAAACTTAGTAGCTTCCTTATTTGGACTGGTGGGGCCACTCTAATAGAATCATCAGCTTCTTCATTTAGATCATAAGAATAATCCCTCGCAATGTCATGTAACATATCACGCATTCCATCATAATTTTCACTTTTATTACTCTGATTACTATCATTTTCGTCATTAGAAAAATATTTTAGAACTTCTCCATGATGGTACCATTGCTTGTAGTTTCTGTTTATCCCATTTAACATAAGATGTTCATAAATTGATTGATTTTTCCTAAATAAATTAATGTTGCATTTTTTACAAGGACATCGAACTGCTCTTCCTTCATCAAAATGTCTAAATACAAAATCTAGAAATTCATTAACTCCATTTTCATATTGTGGCAGTGCTCTATTAGAAATTTCCATCCAAGTTTTGACAATCGTCATTGTATTACAATACAAATTAATTGAATGGGTTCAGCAAAATTTGACACAGAACTTGCTAGGATAGGGAACCTTATAAGCATTAATATTTTCCAATTTAACATTGACACATAACTAAGAACAAATCAAAATCCACCGATGAATAACCCATTCTCGATTAGCTTGTAACACCCTATGTTAGGGGGTTAGAAAATTAAGAAACTCCAGTACATCATTTGCTTTGCATAATTGAGTTTTCACTTATGTGCATTTGTAATTTTGGACACATACAAATATTTATACATGCATTCATTGACATTTTTCTGGGTATAAGTGATTTTTTTAAATGTGATTAAAGTGTAAATTTTGGATTAATTGTGTTACAAAATTTATTTGGTGATAATAGTTATTATTTCAAAATTTTGGTGAATTTTAGAAAAATTGATCAAAAATTTGAAGTATTTTAGACTAGGAAAAATATTGAAATAAGAGACAAATTGTATAGTGACAAATGGATCAACTAATGTGTGACATGTGGATAAAAGATAAGTGACAATTGGTAGCCTTACTTGGAGGACAAATGTAACACATGCATTGGAGACATGTGTCAAGCCTTAAGAGAGACACCTAGGCATTAGGAAAAGGTTTCTGCAGCCCCTTTTCCTTGGTTTCACCGAAACCACCATCTCCCTTCTTGCTTTGCCATCCCCAAAACCCATTATTTTCTCTCCTCATTTCTAGAATTTTGTTGAAGTATAAACCAAGTAAGTAATGCTTTAAGTTTTATGATAGTGTAAATGATTTCTGTTGAGGTTTTAATGTTTGTAACTGAATGCATGCATGAATGGTGTATATTTTCATGCTTGTGGAGTACTGCATATGTAAATGGTGTTGATGCATGTGTGGGTGGTGAAAGAAGAAGCAAATATGGTGATTGATAAACAAGATGAAGGATTATAGTCATTGGAATATGACATATACAGTATTTTACTGAACATACATCTATATTTAGACCATAACTTGATCTGTGAATATCCAAATTGGAGTTTGATTTATAGTAAACTAGAGACATAGAAATACATTTTTCATGAAAGAATTGAATTCAAAATATTCCCTTAAGAGTTTGGAAATTTGGTTTGAAGTTGAAATTGGCGTTCTATCAAGGTATGAAAACAATCTGTAGATTTTTGTGTATAACTTGCAAGATACTGAACTAAAATGCATGATATTGGTGTCATTAGACTTTCAAGACAGTGAAGAAAATTTTATTAGTAGAAGATTTTGCCTAAATACCCCATTATCGAGGTCAAAATGGTCATGCAAATCAGACCCAAAATCTGCTTAAGAAAAATCTGGAAAAAAAAATTGATAGGTTATGATTGATTTTATGAAGAAACAAATTGGTTTGACAATAAGTTGATATGATATGGAAGTGAATTAAGGGTAGTTTCAGTTATGTATAGAATGAATAAATTGAGAAAGTAGTAAAGTGATAAGTGCAGAAAATGTGGTAAACAAATATTGAAGATGATGAATAGTGGAGAAAAATTTCTAGTTTTGGTATTTGCACTTAATCTTGCATTTTGAGTTGTTTTAGAGTAAGCTGAGTTGGAATGGGAGTAAAAAAGTAGAGAATATAAGTTAGAAATGGATTAGAATGAATAAATCAGTAGGAAGAAGAGTGAAAAAGTCTGCAGCTTCGGTGATGAAGGAGGAATCTTGCATTTTTTAGAGAGAGAAGAGAAGACTAGTTGTACCAAAACCAAATTGTGTTGACTCTTTTATCCACAACTTTTTCATCCGACCTCCAAATGAGAATTGAACCAATAGACTCCTAAGACATTTTTCTTTCTCTCCATAAAAATTTAGTGCCATATGAATTGATTTGAAAGAGATTGATTGGATGAAAGTGAGGATATGTGATGGAATGTCATGATATGGAGAATTTTCACTGAACATGCTTCGGTATTGTGATTATATCTTGATCTGTAGAGTTTTAAATGAGTTGATTCTTAATTCAGATTAAACTTGAGACATATTTCTACAACTTTATTGAAGAAGTGAAATTTTAATTCTGTCTCTAAGACTTTCAAAATTGGCATGAAGTTGAGTCTTGTCTTAGGTTGTAGCACTACCAGGGATAGAAATCAAATCCTTTGATTATTGAATAAATTGTATTTATGTGGGCTGAATTAGAATAAGATGTATTCACCAAAGTTGTAGTTTATTCTCTTAGCTTTAAATTGGTATAAAGTTTGTAATTTTTAAATATTGGAATTGAGAGTTATGAGGTGTACAACTTGGAGGCATGATCATGCATTAGCCAAAAATTTCAATTGTACACAGTCTGTGGTATTTTAATCATAACTCATAGAATAATGAACCAAATTGAATGATATTGATATCAATACAGACTTAAGACACTAGGGAACAATTTTATAGAGAGAGTGTTATGGAAATATATCATTTTCTTGATCTTCTTGATTGTGCAATGTTGACTCGAATGAGGCACTTCCAGCAAAATCTAGAATAGTAATTGAATGTATGAATTTTGGAACTTTTGAAGTACAATTGATGTTTACATCAGTTTAGTAAGAAAATATACCTAAGAATTTGTCATGAACACGCATTATACATATCCAGATTACATAATGTTAGGCAATCTTTTAATTCATGCTTATGCTGTTATATAATTCTGTATGATGAGTTGTCACTTCATGTATATATTAGTTTTTACTCATTAAGCTATATGCTTAGCACGGTGGATTTGTCTCGTGTAGGTTCAGAGCGAAGATTATAAAGACTAGGACAAGTCAACCATGATGGTCGATGGAGTCTGGGTCTTGTTTTGAGAGAAGCGTATTCTGAGTTTGTTTTGGGTTTGTATTTGATGTGTATGACTTTTCAATTTGTTTGAAGGTTTGTAATAACCTTAAGACATGTTGGTCTTTGAATTTATGGTATGTAATATGATAGGTATAGTATGAATGATATGTTATGTACTGTATGGTTGCTTTGAGATTCTAAAATGTGTGTATGAAATGTTTCGTCTCGTTTGGATTTGTCTTGATTTTGTATTTATGTTTTGTTGTCTGCATGGCACCCTTGTATCCTCCCAAGGGGTATTAGGGCGTCACATTTTTTGGTATTAGAGCATGGTTTAGATGGTTCTGGTTTAACCAGCGCTTAACTATTGCTTCTATTTGAGTCTACAAGTTGTGTTTTGGCCTAATGCAGTGTCCCATATTTTTTCTATAGAATTAATGATGGAAGGATCTCGCGATGTTGTTGACGAAGTTGCTAAGAGCAATTAGCTAGAGCAAACTCGTCCAATAATATCTGGACCCTCTAGGGTCAATCGAGGTGAAGCTGAGGTGCCACCTCCTCCTCCAGCTCAGGGAGAGACTTTGATTAAGCTGTCCCAGGTTATGATGATGTTATTGCATTAGATTACAGCACCTAAGGCTCCAATTGATCAACTATGAAAGTATGGAGTGGAGGAATTTACTGGGACATCTTTAAAGGAATCTGAAAGGGCTGAGTTCTAGATTGAGAAGGTGAAGAGAGTGTTGGATGAGATCAGTTGTCCAGCAGAGCAGATGGTGCATTGTACTGTTTCCCTTCTGCAAGGAGCAACTTATGAATGGTGGAAGTTCATTTTGAGAAGTCCTCGACCACCCGTGCCCCTGACTTGGGATTACTTTACCCAAGAATTTAAAGCTAAGTATGTAACAAAGGCTTACAGAAAGGATAAATGAAAGCAATTTTTGAACTTGAAGTAGAGAAACTTATCAGCTGTTGAGTATGATCGGGAGTTCAACCGACTCAATAAGTATACCCCTAAATCTGTGTTTACTGAGGAGTTCCGATGTCACTAGTTTGAGACAGTCTGAGTTACCACAAGCTAGTAGAAAGGTCTCCCATGCATCTGTTGGGAACAGAGGACGACATAGAGGTTGACGAGGATGTAATCAAAATAGGACTAATCGGAGTTCCCACTCAGAAACTATAAATCGATCAACTGTGTTTTCTGCTTCGGCTCGAGCTTATGCACTGAAAGCTCGTGAGGATCAAGATGCACCAGATGTCATTGTTGGTGTTGTTTCTCTCTTTAATTATGAAATGCATGCATTGATTGACCCTATATCTACTTATTCATAAATCTGTGTTAGAGAAATGTTTGATATGGAGATCCCTATAGATCAGTTAGAATATGGCATGCATGAGACCAGTCCTCTGGGTAATAGTATGTCGGTAAATCAGGTGTATAGGAACTGTCCTATTATGATCCAAGGAAATGATTAAGTAGTAGATCTGATCAGATTACCTTTTTATGAGTTTGATTTGATTCTGAGTATGGATTGGTTGTCTAAGTATCGGGCAGTAATTGACTGTAATGCTAAGACAATTATGCTTAGGAGGTCCGATCAGTTTAAAATAGTATTGCATGGCGTTTGCACTAGTTCTTTAACTAATATGGTATCTACTATGCAAGCTCAGAAGCTTCTCAGGAAGGGATGTGAAGCATATCTAGCTTTTGTGTTTGATTCTAAGAAGGAGGTTGGTAAATTGCTAGATATTCCAGTGGTGAATGAGTTTCCAGATGTGCAGAGGAATTGTTTAGACTCCCTCTTGAAAGGGATGTGGAGTTATCTATTGAAGTTATGCCTGGCACTACTCCTATATCCAGAGCACCGTATAGAATGCCTCCTACTGAACTGATGGAGTTGAAGGTGTAGTTACAAGAGCTTCTAGATAAAGAGTTTATTCGACCCAGTATGTGACCGTGGGGAGCATCGGTGCTATTTGTTAAGAAAAAGGATGGCACACTAAGGATGTGCATCGATTACAGACAATTGAATAGAGTCATAGTGAAGAATAAGTATTTGTTGCCAAGGATTGAAGACTTATTTGATCAGTTGAAACATGTAGGAGTGTTTTCAAAGATAGATTTGTGATCGGGGTACTATCATCTTTGGGTAGAGGATGTGGATGTACCAAAGACTGCATTTAGGACCTGTTATGGACATTATGAATTCCTATTAATGCCATTCGGGTTAACTAATGCTCTAGTAGTATTTATGGATCTGATGAATAGAGTGTTCAGGCCTTATTTGGACCAGTTTGTTGTGGTGCTTATTGATGATATTATGGTCTATTCTAAGAATGAACAGGACCATACTGAACATCTTCAAATTGTATTACAGACCCTGAGGGAAAGACAGTTGTATGCTAAGTTGAATAAGTGTGATTTCTGGCTTCAGAAGATATCATTTCTAGGGTATGTTGTGTCTTCTAAAGGAATTAGAGTTGATCCTAGTAAGATAGAGGTAATTGTTAATTTGAAGTCACCACGGAATGTGACAAAAGTGAGAAGTTTTTTAGGTCTGGTTGGTTATTACCGACGGTTTGTTAAGGGATTTTTGGTGATAGCATCCTTTAACGAAACTGTTATGGAAGGGAGTAAAGTACGAATGGTCTGATAGATGTCAAAGTAGCTTTGATCAGCTGAAAAGTATGTTTACTGAGGCTTTTGTATTGATCCAACCTATTTCTAGTAAGGAGTGTGTTTTGTTTAGTTATGCATCTATAACTGGTTTGGGTTACGTTTTGATGCAGGAAGGAAAGGTAGTTGTTTATGCCTCTAGGCATAAATAAGACTCATGAATAGACCTACCTTACACATGATATGGAGCTTACAGCGGTAGTGTTTGCCTTAAAAATTTGGCGGCACTACTTATAGGGTGAAAGGTGTAAAATTTTCACAGATCATAAGAGTCTGAAGTATCTGCTTACTCAGAAAGAAATCAATCTTAGACAACGGTATTGGTTGGAACTATTTAAGGACTATGATTGTATTCTGGTTTATCATCCGGGTAAGGCTAATGTTGTGGGAGATGCCTTAAATCGAAAGACAATTTCAGCATTATCAGTGAAACGAGGTGAATGGGAACTTGAATTTGATGGAGCTTTAATAGCTCAATTGAAAGCAAGGCCAAATTTGAGGCAAAAAATTTGTGATGCTCAAAGAGTTAATGATAAGTTATAACAACTTATCTTGGCTACTTAGGAAGGTAAACAATCTGGTTTTTCTATGCAAGGAGATGGTGAATTATATTATAAGGATCAGTTGTGTATGCCAGCTAACAATGAATTAAAGAAGAAGCTATTGTTTTAGGCTCATAATACAGTATTTACTATGCATCTAGGTGGGAACAAGATGTATCAGGATTCGAAGTAGTATTACTGGTGGTCAGGCATGAAACGAGATGTTGTGAATTATGTAGCAAAATGTTTGATATGCCAGCAGGTTAAAGTTGAGCACCAGGTTCCATCTAGTTTTTTACATCCTATTTCTATTCTTTAATAGAAATGGGATAACATTACCATGGACTTTGTCACTAGACTTCCTCTCACTCAAAGGAAGCATGATGCGGTATGGGTAACTGGAGATAAGTTTACCAAATTTGCTCATTTTCTGCCTGTTTGTCTTGACTATTCTTTAGATAGGCTTGCAGATTTGTATGTGAACGACATAGTGAGATAGTATGGAGTACAATTGTCGATTATTTCTGATCATAATGCTCGATTTACTTCGAGATTCTAAAAATGTTTACAGAAAACATTGGGTACTTAGGTTAAGTTTAGTACTACTTTCCATCTCCAAACAGATGAACAATCTGAACGAGTTATATAGATATTAGAAGATATGTAGCGGGGTTGTGTGTTGGAGTTTCTCGGGAGTTGGGATAATTATCTGAATTTGATGGAGTTTGCTTACAATAATAGTTATCAGACGATCATTGTCATGGCACCTTATGAAGAGTTGTATGGTAAGAAGTGTAGAACTCCGGTATGTTAGACTGAGTTGAGTGAAAATAAGATGATCGGGCCAAAATTTGTGAAAGATACTGAAAAAAAGATTCAGATTATTCAGTAAAGGTTGAAACCAATGATTGGCAGAAATCTTATGCTGACCTAAAAAGTAGAGATATTGAGTATCAGGTAGAAGATAAGGTATTCTTGAAAGTATCACCATGGAAACACATACTTCAGTTTGAGAAGAAGGGTAAGCTTAGTCCGCGATACATTGGTCCTTATGAAATTCTGAAAAGAATTGGACCAGTAGCCTATCAACTAGCTCTTCTTGAAGAATTGGCTAGGTTACATGATACATTTCATGCTTCTATGTTGAGAAGATATCGATTTGATGTTACATATAAGATTCCTGTGCAAGAAATTCAAGTGCAATCAGATTTGTCGTATGAAGAAGGGCCAATTTCTATATTAGCTAGAGAAGTTAAACAACTTAGTAACAAGTCAATACCTTTGGTAAAAGTCCTCTGGCAACACCATGGACTTGAAGAAGCAACATGGGAACCAGAGAAAACCATGAAAGCTCAATATCCGTAATTATTCAGATCAGGTATGAATTTTGAGAACGAAAGGGAAGAATTGTAACACCCCATATTAGGGGTTAGAAAATTAAGAAATTCCAGTACATCGTTTGCTTTGCATAATTGAGTTTTCACTTATGTGCATATGAAATTTTGGAGACATACAAATATTTATACGTGCATTCATTGACAATTTTCCAGGTATAAGTGATTTTTTAATGTGATTAAAGTATAAATTTTGGATTAATTGTGCTACAAAATTTATTTGATGATAATAGTTATTATTTTATAATTTTGGTGAATTTTAGAAAATTTGATCGAAAATTTGAAGTATCTTAGACTAGGAAAATATTGAAATAAGAGACAAATTATGCAGTGACAAATGGATCTATTAATGTGTTACATGTGGACAAAGAGTTAAGTGACAATTGGTAGCCTTACTTGGAAGACACATGTAACACATGCATTGGAGACATGTGTCAAGCCTTAAGAGAGATACCTAGGCATTAGGAAAAAGTTTCTGTAGCCCCTTTTACTTGGTTTCACCGAAACCACAATCTCCCTTCTTGCTTTGCCATCCCCTAAACCCATTGTTTGCTCTCCTGATTTATGGAATTTTGCTGAAGTATAAGCCAAGTAATGTTTTAAGTTTTACAATAACGTAAATGATTTATGTTGAGGTTTTAATGTTTGTAACTGAATGCATGCATGAATGGTGTATAGCTTATGGAGTACTACATATGTAAATGGTGTTGATACATGTGTGGGTGGTGAAAGAAGAAAAAAATACGGTGATTGATTAACAAGATGAAGGATTATAGTCATTGGAATATGATATATGTAGTATTTTACTAAACATACATCTATATTTAGGCCATAACTTGATCTATGAATATCCAAATTGGATGGAGTTTGATTTATAGTAAACTAGAGACATAGAACTACATTTTTTATAAAAGAATCGAATTCAAAATATGTCCTTAAGAGTCCAAAAATTTGGCTTGAAGTTGAAATTGATGTTCTATCAAGTTAAGAAAAAAGTATATGGATTTTTTGGTATAACTTGCAGGATACTGAACTAAAATGCATGATATTGGTGTCATTAGACTTTCAAGACATTGAAAAACATTTCATTAGCATAATATGTTGCCTAAATACCCCATTATTGAGGTCAAAATGGTCATGCAAATCGGACCCAAAATCTGCTTTAAAAAGATCGGGAAAAAATTGATAGGTTATGATTGATTTTATGAAAAAACAAATTGGTTTGAGAATGAGTTGATATGATATGGAAGTGAATGTAAGGGTGGTTTCAAATATGTACAGAATGAATAAACTGAGAGAGTAGTAAATTGATAAGTGCAGAAAATGTGGTAAACTAATGTTGAAGATGATGAATAGTGGAGAAAATTTTCTGATTGTGGTATTTGCACGTAATCTTGCATTTTGAGTTGTTTTAGAGTAAGCTGAGTTGGCATGGGAGTAAAAATGTAGAAAATATAAGTTAGAAATGGAGTAGAATGAATAAATGAATAAATCAGTAGGAAGAAGAGTGAAAAAGTCTGCAGCTTCGGTGATGAAGGAGGAAACTTGTGTTTTTTAGAGAGAGAACAGAAGACTAGTTGCACCAAAACCGAACTATGTTGACTCTTTTAGCTACAACTTTGTCATCCTACCTCCAAATGACTTAAGAATTGAACCAATAGACTCCTACGAAAATTTTCTTTCTCTCCATAAAAATTTAGAGCCATCTAAATGGATTTGAAAGAGATTGATTGGATGAAAGCGAGGAAATGTGATGGAATGTCATGATCTGGAGAATTTTCACTGAACATGCTTCGGTATTGTGATTATATCTTGACCTATGGAGTTTCAAATGAGTTGATTCTTGATTCAGATTAAACTTGAGACATATTTCTACAACGTTCTTGAAGAAGTGGAATTTTAATTCTGTCTCTAAGACTTTCAAAATTAGCATGAAATTGAGTCTTGGCTTAGGTTGTAGCACTACCAGGGATAGAAATAATGTCCTGTGATTATTGAATAAACTGTATTGATGTGGGCTGAATTAGACTAAAATGTCTTCACCAAAGTTGTTTTATGTTCTCTTAGCTTTAAATTGGTATAAAGTTTGTAATTTTTGGATATTGTAATTGAGAGTTATGAGGTGTACAACTTGGAGGCATGATCATGCATTAGCCAAAACTTTCAATTGTACACAGTCTGTGGTATTTTGAGCATAACTCATAGAATAATGAACTAAATTGAATGAACTTGGTATCAATAGAGACTTAAGACACTTAGGAACAATTTTCTAGAAGAGAGTGTTACGGAAATACATCATTTTCTTGATCATTTTGATTGTGCAAAGTTGACCCGAATGAGGTGTTTCCAGCAAAAACTAGAATAGTAATTGAATGTATGAATTTTGGAACTTTTGAAGTACAATTGATGTTTACATCAGTTTCGTAAGAAAATATACCTGAGAATTTGTCATGAACATGCATTATACATATTCAGTATACATAAATGAATTCTTAATCATGCACAATAGTGATTTGTATATGTGTTAAATGTTATAGAGGAACGTATAGAGCGACCACTTCCAGATATTGCTGGGACTTCAAGGCAATAAGCAAACGAGAGTGATTGTGAGTAACCTAAGATGATCTCACCTTGATTTTTTTATTTATTACTGAATTGAATTTGATATTGATGAATGTGTACTGAATTGTGTACTGATTCCGAACATGAAGGTCTGAGGTATTGATTAATGAATGTGATATTGAAGTGCTACTTGCATGTGAATATGATTGACTACTTGCTTTGCATGAAACGTCTGAAATGACTTTGTTTTGTTTTAAAACTGTTGAGTCCTAATTGTAGGTAAATAGGCATGCCTAGAAGGGTCTGCAACTGCTCCTGTGACACTTCAATGTCGAGACTTTGGTCTCTCCTGGACACTTCAATGTCGAGACTTCGGTCTCTCCTGTATAAGTCCCGTTACCCACCTCTGTAAATGGATTTGTAGTCCTCTGATTTTGTAATATGATATATGTTTGATTCTAACATAAACAAAAATAGTATTTTGATTCTGAAGGGTTTATACCATCTTGTGATATTCAGTTCTGATAAGTATAAAAATCTGTTTGGAAATGCATTATGTCTGATTAATGTTAGGCAATCTTTTAATGCATGCTTATGCTGTTATATGATTCTGTATGATGAGTTGTTACTTCATGTATAGATTAGTTATTACTCACTAAGCTATATGCTTATCATGGTGGATTTGCCTCGTGTAAGTTCAGAGCAAAGATTATAAAGATTGGGA
Organism: Erythroxylum novogranatense; assembly: GCA_029891385.1. NCBI lineage: Eukaryota > Viridiplantae > Streptophyta > Magnoliopsida > Malpighiales > Erythroxylaceae > Erythroxylum > Erythroxylum novogranatense. The sequence goes on along the minus strand of CM057229.1, from coordinate 83,533,596 downwards.
TAAGTCAACTACAATGGCCAATAGAATCTGAGTCTTATTTTGAGAAAAATGTATTCTGAATTTGTTTTGGGCTTGTATCTGATATGTATGACTTTTCAATTTGTTTGACGGTTTGTAATAACCTTAATACATGTTGGTCTTTGAATTTATGGCATGTAATATGATAGGCACAGTATGAATGATATGTTATGTACTGTATGGTTGCTTTGAGATTTTGAAATGCATGTATAATATGTTCCGTCTCGCTTGGATTTGTCTTGGTTCTGTATATATGTTTTGTTGTCTACGTGATGCCCCCGTATCTCCCAGGGGGTATTAGGGCGTCACATAGCTTAAATACCCAAATAAGGCAAAATAGAGAAGACTATATATATATATTGGTTATAGTCTTATTCATCTGCACAGGTCTCCACTCTGCTTCATTCCAATTCCTCAGCTCAAATAGTACGCAGTTCTGTCCTATTTTGTGAGTATGCTATAACATTGCAATTAATTTGATTGCTTTCATGCAAATTATGTTGTTATCTTCAATTGTTGGTAGCTATTTTTAGCTAAGTTCTAAATGATCTAGGGTAAATATTCTTATCTATGCTTGACAACTTTCAATTCATATCTTTTCATCTCTAGTTGCTACAATAGAAATGCTATATTTTCTTATAGTATCCATTCCCTCCTCTTTTCTTTAGAATCTTCCTTGGACAATCATTCCATGTGCACTAAAACTTTAATTGATGAATGACTGGATGGAATTTAAATGTACGTGAAAAATGATAGTTCATCTCCTTTAGAATCTTCCCTGGACAAGCATTCCATGTACATTAAAAATATTTTTGGTGTATTTTCTTGTTTTATTTTTGAAATGCAACATTTAATGTGTCCATTTTGCGACAATGTACACATCAACATAATCGTTAAAGATAAAAAAGAATGAGCAATCTTTAGATTGGTTTGGAACTAACTTATATTGCCTATATGTTTCATTTTAATTGCTCTATCCCTTTATTCTTCCCAAATAGTACTTGAAAATATCTTTCTACACTTGCCAGAAGGTTGCAGCATCTGTTAGTTCCTTCATTTTTTTTGTAATATGAAACAGTTGTAACTATTTAAGTAAAAAAATTGACTGTTTTCAATATCTTTTCATTATTTTTATCCCTATGAAATTGCAATCTTAAGAATAAGGGGATACATATGGTCATAGCACACCAGGAAATTTACAGAATACTTTTTCTCTTATAATTTGTTTTAGCTGCTTATGTTACTTGTTACTAATGTGTATTTATTTTTAAAAGTACAAGATGGTTAAAATTGGTAATTATATGCAAAACCGCAAGACGGTTAACAATAATAGATCTTTATCAAATATGGATGATGAACAAAATGAACCTAGTACGGTAGAGGAGTCAGAAGCTATAGAGGTTCTTAATCAACAGTTTGGCGTTACAATTGGAACTTCAAAAAATGCACTATCCTAAAAGGACAAGTTATTAGTACTAGTAATGTGATCTTCAAAATTATATCATTGTACATTTAAATTTTTAATATAATATTTTATATATCTATTAATTTTAGTTTTTTAAATAGGAAATGTAAATTCTAAAAATGTGGACGAGGACTAACAATTAATGTTAGACTTACCAAGAAGAAAGCTTAAGGAAAACACATTGATGTTCAATTTCCTCCTCCGTATTATAAGGTATGTGGTAAGCATGCCAGCCTTTTCAAGTCGGAAGTTACTATATACATTTGACAACTTGCACCACTTCGTGTCTCTAGTTGGAAAGAGATTTCTAAGGATGATAAGAAGGCAGTGTGGTTATTTTTAAATGTATGACACTTTTTTTAATTGCAATAGAGTTTAATTTTGTTGTTGCATTGAATTTGCTTCATAATTTTCCTAAATATATTTTTTATGAATTTTAGGATAAATTCAATTTCGCAAATCAGGTGCAATCTTATGTGATGCAACAAGTACATGCAGAATATAAAATTCAACATTATCATTTGCGCAAAAGCTATCTCAAGAGTAAAGATTGCCTAAAGGAGGAGGAAGGTGATTGGCATTGGTTGATTGTGAATAAATGGGAGATTCTAAATTTTAAGGTAATTTTAAAATTTAAGTACTTTAATTTATTTTGTTAGTTGTTTTATTTTATTAAAAACAAATTATTTATGAATTTATAGGAACAAAGTGAAAGAAACACAAGTAATAGGGAAAATCAAGAGATGAAATCAATTTCTGGTACAAAGTCAATTGTACAAATTGCGTATGAGATGGTAAAGTTAAATTTTATTTAATTAAAATTATAATGATATTTTTCTTAAGAAAACAAGTTCAAATTAATCATTAATTTTCTTTTTCTTTTCTTTTTCCTTTTTTAGAAAGATAAATATTTTGATGAGTGGCCCGACGTTATTAAAGTTTGGAAGGTATCGCGACAAAAGCCAAATGGAACTTGGTTTGTTCCAAATGGAGAAGAAATAATGGTATGAAAGTTATAGTAAAATTAGATTTTAAAAAAAAAATTAAAATTACTTTACTAGATTTTCAAATTCTATCTAAATATGTAGAATAAACTTCAAGAACAGGGAGAGAAAAATAAAGAAAAGATTTCGTCTGCACCTCTACCACTCGTTGAGCATTTCGGTCTTGTCCTAGAAAGAAAGTTAAGTTATTCACGCGGGTTAGGTGTTAAAGGGATAACATCTAAGTCTTGAGAAAAAAAGTGAAATTCTAGCTGAAGTTGAGGCTGCAAAGAAACATGCAAGTGATTTAGACGATGAAGTTGCAAGACTTATTGAAATCACAAAAAAAAACAAAATGAAAATATTCAAGCTGAAAATGAGAAGATTCAAGCTCAGGATGCAACTATTGAGAAGCAAGCCACATAAATGAAACAAATTTCAACTGTTTTTGCACATTTGGCAAATACTGGAGTAATTCCTACTTTGTTACTCAATTCTTCTGCCTTAATTGAATATCCATCAAGTGTCACAACATCAAATTCCCCAACTACTCATGTAAGTTTATAAATTTATAAAATCTATAATAGTTAGTATCATTTCTTATCATTATCAGTATATTATTATAAATGTTAGTACTAAATTTATAGCTTAATATTTTATAAACTAATTAACTAATTTTATTTTATTTGTTTTGTGGAAACAAATCAACAAATGAACTTCATCTGAAGAATAGCCAAGAAATTTTACCTTAGAGTTTTAACTTAAATTAGTACGTAGTAGTTTGAGATAATTGTAATAAGTAATTTTCTTGGATATTAAAATTTTCAATTTAATATATTGGAAATTAGAATTTTATACATTTTGGTGATTTTATATATTTTATATATACTAATAATTTTATTTGCTTGTTTGATAATATCTTGACACTAAAAATCAGTATCATTTGTGACAACTTCTATTTTATGGCAACCAATGCAAAATTTGTGTCAATTAAGTAATTAAATTGTTAAATATAATAATATTATTTGCAACAAACATGAATACATTAGTGATAAATTTATTGTAACATATTTTATGTATTTAGTGACAACAATATTGTAATATATAACTTTCATACTTGTGATTGAAATCTTTTACACACTATAGACACCGATGCAAATTTCATTTACAGCTAATGTAATTTTGTCGATGAATTGATAGTTTCATTTGTGATAATAATAAACATAGTTAGTGACAATACTTTTTGTAAGAACCAATTTTCATATTTCTGACGAAATGATGTTGACACTATTTTATTAAAATATTAGTGACCAAGAAGCAACGGACGCTGATAAAAAAATTATTAATGATAAATACTTTGTCAATATTTATAATTATTTTAGTGGCAATAATGTTGTAATAATAAAATAAAGTACTGTTACGGCTTTATTTGTCACTACTTTATATTATTTGTGTCAACAAACTTGTCATAAATATATGAAGTTGTTGTGACCATATAGTGTTGTCACACATTCCATATGTTTTAGTTTCGGAACTTTTGTAACAATATAATGAAGAATTGAAATTTGTCACAATTTTACATTATTTGTGTCCAAAACCTTGTCATAAATAAATGCAGTTGTTGTGACCATATAGTGTTGTCACACATTTGATAGGTTTTGGTGTCGACAATTTTATCATAATAAAATGTAGTGTTACAACTTAACTCATCACTACTTTATATTATTTATGACAATAAACTTGTCATAAATATTTAAAGTTATTGTGACCATATAGCTTTGTACACGTTTAATAAGTTTTAGTGTCAGTATTAGTGTCACAAAAGTTTTGCATAATTGTGACCATTATTTAAATTAGTCACATTTTTAGTAGTGACGGAGGTATTTGTGACGGGAGGTGATGACTTCAAATAGTGGGCACTATTAATAATAGTGACAAATATTACTGCTTTTAGTGACAACTTTTACCTTCTCTAAAAATACAATTTCTTGTAGTGTGGGTGGTAGTCTATCATTAAATCGTAATCCTTTAGTAGTTCCAACCACCTTCTTTGCTTTAGATTTAACTCATTTTGTCTCATCAAATACTTAAGACCTTTGTAGTTTATAAATACCCTGGTGGTAACTCCATATAGGTAATGCCTCCAAATTTTTAACGAAAAAATTATGGCAACTAACTCCAAGTCATACATAGGATAATTCATCTCATAGGGTTCTAATTGCCTAGAAGCATAGGCAATTACTTTATCTTCTTGCATTAACACACACCCTAATCCCTTTCTTGAGGTTCACTATACACTATATACCCATCACTACTAGAAGGCAAAGGCAAACTTGACTAATAATAGTATACTGGCTGATTGGAGTACTAACTATCAAAGGAGTATCCAATGGGCTTAAATTTCTACCATGCACAGCTCTACTTGACGAAACAAACGAATGAGTAGAGCCAGGATCAATCAAAACAACAATATCAGCATCAAATAATTTAACCATACTAGTCACAACTTCCAAAGCTATCTCTGTATCCTCCCGTGTCATTGCAAATACACTAGCTGGTGTTTACCCCCTCAAACTTCCTGGAGGATTCACTTTCTTGGCTGTCTCAGAATTGCCCACCTCAGTTGCAGTCTTGTGTCCCACAGTCTCAGCCCTTTTCAAAGCTTGCATCTGAATTCTGTCTTGTCTTGCATACTGCAGGCACTCTCTAGCCATGTGCCCTTTTTTATAGTTAAAATAGGCTCCAGTCAGCCTATAGCACTCCCTTTTATGAAACTTGTCACAATGATTACAGTTGGGAATGGATGACTTGTCCCCCTCTCCTCTTCTACTGCCTCTAACCATTGAGGCTTGATAGAAACAACTCTCATCTGTCTGGACTTGCTTGCTCCACTACTATTCTCCTTAGACTGCACAAGGAAAGTCCTAGCACTCCTCTCTGATGTAGGAGTACCACCTCCCCTGCTGAATTGTTCTCTCTGTAACATCCCGTTACTGGTATGAAGGGCATATCGGTAATTTGGATGAATTCAGACTGGGTGCAATTATAATTTGATTTGCATATACATTCATAGCCTATATATTAGTGATAAATGATTACTATTGCACTAGCATATGTATGTACATGCATGTATGATAGATTTCCGACCTGATTGTGAAAATCGGAGATTTTATGATTTTAAGGTTAATTGTGCTTTGATTAGTGAATTGGAGAGTCAATTTGAATTTTAGGGTTTTGAATTATGAAAGTGGAGTGTAGGATTATGCAATTTATATTTTTGGAGATTTATAGAAATTTTTCTGGAATTTTCGGAGCAATAGGTCCGGACCGAAAAATTTACATAATGACTGATTAATTAAATTTCGGTTCCGAGATTGATTGAAAATTGGCATGAAATAAATGGGAGTCATGATTTTGGGAGTTATTATTCATAGTTATTGGAATTTGGGAGAAATTAGAATTAGAAATTGGATCGAGGTTGTTCGGATTGGTCTTGTGGCAACTAAAATTGCCAAACAAGCCTTAAGTCCCTTAGGTTTATAAACTTCCTCCTTTGAAAATTGCCAATCACGATGCTTGCTTTCCTGTGGAAGAAAAATTGAAATTCCTCCTTCCTCCATCGTGATTTCTTCTTGATTCCTTCTTGTCATTTGTTCCTTTCCTTTGCCTTGAATCAATTGTTGATTTGGTGTTGAAAAAGATGAAGATGGATTTGACTTTGAGTGTTTCTGTGGATGTGGTTTAGCTTGAGACTTGGATTATCTTGGTGATTTGGAAGGATTAGAAGCTTAATCAAGTAAGTTTTCTACTTGTTTATGTTTTAAATAGTTTGATTTGAGCATTGAATTAAGGTATAAATTGTTTGAGAATTTAGAAGTTTTCGGATGATATAGGTTTTAGGGAAAATGTTGATTTTGATTTGAGTATTTGTGGAATAATAGTTATTTGGTGGATTTAAGGTTAGGAATGAGTTGTGTTCAGTATAGGAAGTTGTTTTGGAGTGTTTAAAAGGGGTTTGAATGGATTTATATCAGAAGATCTGAGAATTTTCTGGGTTTCGAACACAATTTCTGGGTTCGCACGTCGCAACGTGTGATGAACACGCCGCGGCGAGTCCACTTTTCTTGCACGTCACGACGAAGATTTAATTCGTACGCCGCGACGAGCTGATTTTAGGCGCACGCCGCGACGAGTGGATGGGTGCGCCGCGGCGAGTGGATTTTGCCTGCATGTCGCGACGAGCAGCAATGCACGTCCCGACGAGCAGAAGATTTCACGCCTCGACGAGATATCAGACGTCGCGGCGAGGGTGTCTCTTTAGGCCGAAAATGATGTGTTTAATTGGAGAATTTTGAGGATAAATTGGGATTAGTTAGTGATTGATTGGAGTATAGTCAATTGAACTATGGTATTAGGACTTGCTATGGGTTAGAGTGAAAATGCGGAATTGAGATAACTTGGGATTAGGGTCGGAAATGTTATAACATGCATAGTACGTAAATCATTCGATACATATGCATCCTTGATTATTGAAATTGTACAATTAGTAATATTTGGATATTATGATCATTGTAGAGGCTCAAGTGGATCACCGATCGTTTGACGTAGGCGAGACTTCCCGGCAGTAGCTCGGAAGTTCAGAGGTGAGTAACCTAGTTGGTTTCTCAACCTATTTGTGTTTAATTTTTAGTACCTATGCCATGTGGAGTTAAGGAAGGATTATGTGTGTTTGTTTTGTTTGATTTTGGACCACAGGTGTCCGAAATATGTGATATGTGACATAGAAGTGTGACTTGTGCATAAATTGAATCTGATTGGCTTAAATGAAAAATTGGACATAGGATGATAGGTTGTGACATGATTGTGGTAAATTGGAATATGTGCATTCATGCCATTATGCATGATCAGATAAAGGCAATTGTGACCGGTGCAGCCACCGTATTTAGAGTTTTAAGCTCAACGCACAGGGCCTCGAGCCCAACGATTTTCAGAGCTTTATGCTCAACGTATCAGGGCTTCCAGCCCAATGTTTTCAGAGCCCATGGCTCAACGTATATGAGCTCAGGCGCACGGTCACAACAACGAAATAAAACGGAAAGAGTCACATGTGCATCCTGTATATGAATGATTAAATGTGAATTGTATGAAGGCGAAACGCCTTATAATTGTGAAATTGAATGCATGTGGTTCTTAGTGGTGATAATTGTGTTAATATATGATTTAGTGTGAACTGTTTGGTTATGCATGAGTTGGGTGGACCATCAATGATGGTTTCTCGCTGAGTTCGCAAACTCACCCAACATTGCATTTATTTTTTCAGGACCGCGATAGTTTGACTCCTAGCTCCAGTTAGTGAGACTTTTCCTGCTGTGTGAGTGCCGGCGAGAGGAGCATGACCTACAGGTCGGTCAGCTGGGATCCCTTGGGATATTTTGGGGGATGATCTAGTTAGGAGTTATGTTAGTCCTTGGTTCTGTACAGTTGAAATCGGATAGAATTGTGAACTTATGGTTTTTAAGAAATGAAATGAGATGTATCTTTTGGTTTTAAAATTTAGTGAATTCAATATTACTGCTTTATTATCTTGATGCCATGAGGTTTATAGAAATGATCGAATGGTAGTGCACCCTCATCGTAGGTTATGTATCGGAATGACCTACGGGCGTCCCGGTGCGTACTCTACGGTAAGGGGGCGCTACACTCTCCCTTTTCTCTTTATGTTTATGACGATCCTTATGTTTTCCACATTTTCAACTCTTAATTTCGCTTCCACTAGCTATCAAAAATTAAGAAATTCTGTGCCACCACTTTTTTCCTGATGGCTAAATGCAATCTCGATTCGAACTTACGACACTTAGCCACCTCACTCAAGGTTATTTAAATTATAAAAGGCATAGTAACTTATGAATTTTGTGTTTTAAGTGTCTTTGGGATGAATATGCATGTTAATTAGGATAGAACACTTATTCTTTCAATTTATTACATTTGTTTGTATACATTTATAATTACATTTAATTAAATTGGTTAGCATCATTATTTCCCTTTTGTGAGAATGATTGACTAAGAAGAAATGAGGGAGGCAAAAAAGTGTTTTAAATTAAATTCCTATATCGCTGGCCCTTTTTAAGAAAATTAGGTTAAGAGTAGAGTTGGTAGCTAGTTGAAAGTTGTGATATAGTTGAGAAACCAAGGTAAATTACGACAAAAGGCTATAATGACACGTCAACTAAGCTAAATAAAAAAACATAACCTAGTTGAGTAACTGAGGGACATTCATGACAAAGTGTTTGTGTTCACATCAAATGTAACATCCCATCACCGATGGGAAGGTTAATTTGGTGAATTGGGACAGGCTAGTAGTTGCATTGCATAGTCTAATGTGAACATTCATTTGGCCTTTAATTTTAGAGGAATGAGTCTTTCGGCATATGCACTTATAGGTACATACATTCATGGCATTTCCCGGCATTTAATCGTGAATATGATCTGTTTTATAAATTTTGAAATATTTGTGCTTGAGAATTGGAATTGGAACTGTTTTAGAGTGATTGTCACTTAATAGTGACCCTTAGAAATTTTCTGGATAATTCGGGAGAAAATATCCAGACCGAAAATTTTTCGAGTGACGGACCGATTGACTGTATAGTACTGAAATAGCGGTCCAATGGCCATGGAAAATTAGATATATGAGTTTCGAAATTAATATGTCGAGCCATTGAAATTTGAAGACAAATTGGACTGGAAATGATTGTGAAAAGAGAAAGAGATTTAAATGTATTATGAGAAAAAGACAAGAGGCATATTTGTTTAACCCTTAATGCCCTAGATTTTTGACTTTCTCCTTTGGCAAACACGAAAATCACTTTGACAATTTGCCTCCTCCATCCTAGGGCATTTTCTTCTTCTTTTTCGATTGATTCTCGTCCCTCCTTCCTTCACGATTCTTGCTTGTCCATGTGTGTGCTTCTCTCCTTGCAAAGCCAAGCTTAAACCCTAAGGAAGATAAAGATTTTGAGGTTTTTATGAGAGAACCGTAAGTATTATAGGAGTTGGGGGATTTTTCGGAAGTTGAAGATTTGAGGCTTGATTGGTAAGTAAATTGGTCTTATGTTGGTTATTTGTTATTTAGAATGCATTCATGATGTTATTGTGAAAGATTGGGATAGTTGTGTTGAGTTATGGTTGAATTTTAGAGAGAGAAATGTAAAAAGGGAATCGGAGAAGACGAACCAAGATCGCACGTCGCGACGAGAGAATAATTGGCCGTCGTGACGAACATACTCTGCGACGTGCGTAGACGCCGCGACAAGCGTACGTCGTGACGAGCGGTAAGTTGGACGTCGCGACGAGCCACTATGTAGACACCGCGGCGAGCGTTCCTTCACCGCGACGAGGACCATTTTTTTGAATTGGTTTATTTTAGTTTTTGGGGCATAACTAATGATGTAGACCTCCAATTGAAGTGATGTTTGATTCGTTATGATCTAGAGAAAGAGGTCTACAATTGATGTAAAGAAAGAAAGTATTGAATGAAAATTGAGAATAGGTTCTATTTCAACCTAAGGGTTGTTTCATGATAATTGGGATATAATTATGAGATTTCTGAACTTAAGGAAATGTTTTTAGGATTTTCGAAATATAGTAATGGGTGATATTGGACTTAATGAATAGTAATTTTGGCATTGAGGTCTTCCTTGAGAATATCCTAGTAGGTATGATTTGGTAAATTGAACTGAATTTTAGAAATGAAACTTGTGGAGTTCAATGACCTGTTATTGAATTAAAATGAGTCATTATTGATCTATCGAGTGAAAAGTTAGAATTTGACAAAAGAAAGTGAAAATTGGGAAATATCGCCGGGAAGGTCATGAATAGGCATTATACATCTTTTATTTAAGACATGTGCATCATTGAATGATTTTTATTGTGCATTTAGTAATGAGAAATTATTTGACTGTTATAGAGGCACCGATGGAAAGATATTCCACGGATATTGCTGGGACTTTCAGGCAGTAGCTCGAAAGTGCAGGTGAGTAACCTAGTTGGTTCCTCAATCTATGTGTGTTAGATATGATGTGCCTATGCCATGAGAAGATAATGGAGGGTTTATGTGCTTGATTTTGATTGACTTCGGACCATAGGTGTCTGAAGTATTGGGAACTTGACATTGAAGTGCTAATTGTGTGTAACTGTTTGTGAATGCTTCAATGAAATAGATTGTGAATGTGAAAATTGGTTATTACTGAAGTACCGGACCAAAGGTTCGAAGGAATGGGAATTGGACATTGAAGTGTAAACTGGCTGTGAATGTGATAAATTGTGACTGTATGAGAATCAGTATGATTGAGAATGATATGTTTGATTATGATAAATTAGATTAGACGGTAATGTGATTAGAGACATATGCATTTCATACACAAATGCATGAACAGATAATGATAGTTGTGACCTGATTCGCCACTGATACTGAAAAGAGCCATGAGCTCGATCACTGAAAAGAGCCTTGAGCTCAAAAAGGGAGTTAGTGCATACCCAGAGGGCTCTCCTACTCCCTAGACGCGTCTACTGAATACTGTTCACTATTTTAGCGCTCGGTCACAACACCGTAATAAAATGGAAAGTGTCACATGTGCATTGCATATATGAATGATAAAATGTGGACTGTGTGAAAGGCGAAACGCCTGATAATTGTGAAATGATAATGTATGTGATATTTCTGAGTGTATTGCTATGTGATATTCCGTGAATTGGTTGTATATGCATGAATTGAGTGAACCATCGATGATGGTTTCTCATTGAGTTCGCAAACTCACCCAACATTGTAAATATTTTTCAGGGATCGAAGAGTACCCCGTTAGACACACGGGAGTATGCTTACTTCATGCAAGTCAAAGTTAAAGGTCGGGATCGGTTCATGTCTGCTTTAATGTCATTCTGTCTTTGTGTAAAATTGTATTTCTGCAATTTCCGCAGAATAGTACTGTAAATTCAGAGGGCCCCAATTGATAAATATTGTATTTATAATGTGATTACTGAAAGTGTTCAAGAATAGCATTGGGCCCAATTTGACTATGAATTGTTATGCATGAATTGATTTAAATACTGCTGAGTGCCTTTTTAATGATTGAAATTGTGTTGTGTTCGAAATTGTTTTCGAATTAAAGCGGGCCCAAATCGTTTACTGATTTCCACACATGCGATTGTTTTTCAAAAAGAAAAATGTCTTACTGAGTTTTTGAACTGTTTGACTGCTCTAGCATACCACCCTCGTGAGGTATGGGCTCGGATATCACCATTGATATTGAGTTCGGGTCTTGCGGGAGTGGGATGCTACATCAAAAGATTAGGTTATCGTTAAAAAAATCTAAAAAACAGATGTTACAATAAATAAAACTTATTGATCTTTTAAAAATAGCAAAATTTTCCATGAATGGTTATTTAGTGATAGTTACCTTTTTAATTGATCAATAATAATAAGTACATACTTGCAAGTGTCATATATGTATGAACAGGGTGTTAATATTTTGATTGATATGTATATTCAAATCAAAGCACTTAACCATTAAAGGAATAAGTTGGTATGTTGGCACTTTTTAAGTAGTTAATGTTTGAGTTTAAGTTAATTCCATGAGATTTGATGCCACTGTAACAATATTGCATGTTGCAACATTATGTGTTTACGTATTTTGTTTGTGTGTGGTTTTTAGTTTTGTTTGAGGACAAGCAAAGGTTTAAGTGTGGGGATGTTGATAAGTGTAGATTATAGTATATTTTTTTAAGTGTTTAAGTTTGTTTTTAAACTAAGTGTTTAAGTGTGTTTTTACGCATTTTCCAAGATGATTATCATGTGTATATGCTTAGAATTGGGTTCTTATTAATGTTTGTATGTATTATAAGTGTTTGATTAGTTTATAGTAAGAATTTGATCTTAATTTTATGGTTCAAGGGGCTTTTAATGTGCTTGTGAGTGCATGAAAACAGGAATGTGAAGAAAAGAGAAGATTTTAGATGCATGTAGTTATGTCACAATTGTGATAGATAACAAATTCCAGTGAATTTCAACTTTTCCAGCTCCTTTTTTTTTTGGACTTTTAATGTTTCAGACCTATTTTTGGAACCAAATTAAGTGGGAAACCCTAGAAAGAACCATAAAAGCCTTAAGAAATATTTAAAACAATAAAAACATGAAAAAAAAACAACAACCACTAAATCAAAAGAAGATCAAAAGGAGAAATTAAGAAGAACTTCGGAGAATTCCAAATTTCCAAATCAAGACTCCAACTAGTTTTTTTTCTTTCTTTTCCCTTTATTTCTTTCATTTTCTTAGATGTTTATTTGGATTGTTATGATGCTTCACATGATTATAGGTTTATAAATCCATATTAGGGATTTTCCTTGAATTTTTTTGTTGAAGTTTAATCTCGTTGAATTCAATACATCTATCAATGGTTTATGATAATTTTTATACTTATACTCGGTAATAAATCGAGGGAGTGAATCAAGTTACATATGTTAAGGTGTACAACGAGAGTTGGTAGTTTAATAGACTTGTAATTATCAAATCAATAAACAATTGAAGAGAGATCTTAATTATGAAAGTAATTATCCTTAGAAATCTAATTGAATAAGTTACGAGTAATTTTGTGAATTGAGAGATTACAACTCTATTATTGTTGAATTCATTTAGGATTTCCTTATTAGATCTTGAGAGAAGGTAATCAAAACCTTAAGATATCTAGGATCAAGCCTAATTGGATCAACAAGATAAAGGGAAAACAAAATAAGGATAGAATAATTCCTAAGTCTCTAACTTTGGTTAACCTTATTTTATTGGCATCTCAATTCTTTACTTGTTTCATTTTGTTAGTTATTTTAATTTTAGTAATTTATTTTAATTCAATCAATCTTTTAGTATCCTAAACAAGTTTTATTCAAGTTGTTAGGTGTCTAATTATTCCTTATGGGAACAATACCTTTTGTAATACAAGTTACAATCTGTATACCTTCAGTATTGAAAGTTTTCATTATAAAACTTATCACCCCCATGATCATGCAAATGCCAAATTTTCCAAATCATGAGATTTTTGTATTTTTTATGATTTGGGGCTATTTGTAGAATATAAACAAGGAAAGAAACCCTATAAAGAGCCATAGGAGGATTAAGAATTATAAAAGCAACCAAAAACATAAAGAAAGGTGGCTAGAACATCTAAAAAAGAGATTAAGGAGGAAAAATTCCAAAAGAATAAAGATGCAAAATTTTCTAGATCAAGGAAAAGAAGAAGAGCATATCAAGAATTAAAAATTTTATAATGTTGAATATCTACAATTGATAATTTATTTTAGCTATGGATTGATAAGTTTATTTTAGGAATTACTTTTGAATTGTTTTTAACTTTTATATTCTTGATTTAATAAAATATACTTTGTGGTGTTTATTGTTTTATCTTTGATTTGAATAGAGAGGTTAGGATGAATTATATGTGTTATGTTGCAAAGTTAGAGCTGGTACAATAATAGACTTATAAACATCGATTTATAAATAATTGAAGAGAGATCTTAATTATTTGTGAGTTACCCATAAAACCGCTTCAAATCCAAATAAAGTTTGTATTTTTAAATTTTTGACTTTTTAATATTTTATCTTATAACAGACCTTGAAGACATTAATTAGCTGCATTTCTACATCTAAGCTTATAAGTATCTTGTTTTTTTCTATATGATTAGTTCCACTTATTTTAAGATTGGAGAAAATAATATATAGAAATTTTAGCATAGTTAGTCTTCTAAGTTGAAGAGAGGGCTAGTTAGAAAGTATTTTCAATCTTCCGAATTCTATGCTAATGGGAACTCCTAGCTTTGAAATTCATAATAATTATATAGTTATTCCAATTAGCGTTTATATCTATTTCATGATTTCCAGTTCCACTATTGCCCAGAACTGAAGTTTATTGCAGGATATGCTTGTTAGCTTGAACTAGATGGTTCTTCAGCGAGCAAAATTAATTGTTCATAAAGAATTAATCAAAATCTTTGATTTGAAGATGCTTCGGGACTTTATCTTCATATTAACGGACTATAATGAAGTCCCTATTGTGAAAATGAGAGGCAAAAAGCGCCTAATGAGATGATGTTATGCATTAATAAGCATACCCACATGATTTTCCTCACTTATATCTAGTATATATTTGCTTCAATACACACATTGCCACATAATAGTTAGTTCCTTTTTTCTCAGTTTCTCATGCATTTTGTTTCCTATTTAAGAATCATCTCTCCATTTCATCAAAATTTCCATTTTTACCTTCCTTTTTCTTGTGTTTTTTTATTTTACTTTATGAAACACATAAAGAATTGTTATTGTTATTATCTGTTCGAATTAGCCTGCTTTGACCTAACTTGTTGGCATAGTATAAGTTCAAAACTTTTGTTTCAGGGAATTATGTTGTTCACTTAGTGTTTTCTATTTCTATGCCTTTGTTGGTTGCATATGAAAAACTACTTAAATACTTGTTCTAGTTTATTTTGATTTTATTCATTGGATTGTTTGGTCAAAGTTTTATAGTTATTCAAGATTTATTCTTACCTTAGTTTTTGTTTGCTCTAATACAATAAAACCTCTATAAATGAACATTTTTGGGACTTGAAAATTATTATCTTATCTGAAGTTATTAATTTATCGATAAATTAATATTTATTAATTTATAGAATAATTTTATTTTGTACATTATATTTTCAAATTAAACAATTAATTTTTTCAGTAACTAAGAAAAGAAAATAAATAAACAATTAATTAATGGTTTATTAATCTTGTCAAAAATAAGTTTATTAATCTTAGGTTAGTATGATTTAAAATAGAGTGCATGTAGATACATTAGAATATGAAGTGTTGTGAATTGTTTCAAGTACAGATTGTATAGAGTTTATAAATAGATACATGTACTTTAACTTCATATACCAAAATATAAAAATTCATATATTATATCTTCTCTTTCATGGCTACTCATTTGAAAGGTGTAAAAAAGTCTACGCTAACTGATGAGATGAGAAAAGCATTATATGAGTACAGAAATCATCATCCCTCTTCAAGTCAAAAAGATTTGGAACAGTGAATTTAACAAAAGTTTGATCTCTCTATTAGTCAATCAACAATATCAAATACTCTTAAAAGGTCAGCAGAGTATTTATCAAAAGAGATAACAAATAGCAATGTTAAAAGGCACAAACCAACAAAATATCTTGAATTAGAAAATGTATTATATGAGTGGTTTCTCCAATATCAAGAGAAAGTGAACATAACTGGAGAAATGATTCAAACTAAAGCAAGAGAGTTTCTACAGAATATATAAGGTGATGCAAATCCAGAATTTAACTTCTCAAGTGGTTGGCTACAACGGTTCAAGGCGAGATATGGGATTAAGTCTTATAGAAGGTTTGGTGAAAGCGGTTCAGTTGTCATGGAGAATATTGAAGAAGCTGTACCTCAAATTTGAGCTAAATTGGATAAATTTCATTAGAGGGATATTTATAATATGGATGAAATAGGCTTATTTTATCATTTGCAAGCATATCATTCACTAGTTACAAAGCAATTAGAAAGACAAAAAAAGAATAAGGAAAGACTTATTGTTGTTGTTTGTTGCAATGGGGATGGTTCAGATAAAGTACCTCTTTGGATTATTGGTAAGTATGCTAATCCTAGATGCTTTAAAAATGTGAATATTAACAATCTTAATTTTCATTATCGAGCCAACAAGAAAGCATTGATGACTAGATTACTCTTTCAAGAATTTATTCATTGGTTTAATGATAGAATGACAGGTAGAAAAGTGTTGCTTATAGTAGATAATTGCCCAATCCATCCCAAGATTATTAAAGGCTTAAGAAATGTTGAATTGTTCTTTTTGCCTCCAAATACAACATAAAAAATTCAACCATGTGATGCTGGAATTATTCGATCACTTAAGATTTATTATCGACGTCGTTTTTATTCTAACATCTTGGAAGGCTCTAAGATGGGAGCAATAAATCCTAAAAAAATTAATGTCCTGGATGCTATATATTTTATTAATGCAGCTTGGAATATTGATGTGAATGCCACAACTATTGTAAATTGTTTTCAACATTACAAAATTCGATCCGAGAAAAGTATGCTTCTAGAAGAAGAAACCGGTGATGTTGAAGGCATTCAAAGATTAGAAAAAGTTATTTCTAATTTACACTATAGAAATATCATGAATGTAGAGCAGATTCTGAATTATCTTAGTGAAAATGAAGCTTTAATGGAATCGCCTACGGACGAACAAATTATTCAAGGAATAATGAGTATGGAAGATGATCACAATCAAGATCCAGATAATAGTAATGCTACACCACATGTTTCTCCAAAAGAAGCTTTTCTTGCCGTAGAAACTTTGAAAAGTTACTTGCTTCAAAATGAGAAGAATGTGCTGAATGTAATTTATGCCCTCCAAAAAGTTAAAGATGAAATTGAATTCAGTTCGCATGAAAGAAGAATCAATTGACTATAGATACATATTTTAGGAAAGCATAAAATTTGAAATAAAAAATTTAGGAAGTGCTTTTTTTAATGAATTATATATGTAATTTTCATATTTATTTAATGAATTATTATTTTATACTTTCAATGGGCCTCAAGTAATTTTTTAAAAAACTGTTATCTTATGCATTTAGCGAGATTATTATTTTATCCCATTGTTTATTATTTTATCCCATTGGCCTAAGTCGGGACTGGAGAAAATTATTATTTAATCGAGATTATTAATTTATCGAATATTCATTTATCGAGGTTTTACTGTACAGGTAGTTAATACCATTATCAACTTATAAGAGCATCTTTCTTGAGTGAGTTCAAGTTGGTTTGGTATTATTGAAGCCATTATTTATTTTATTCAATTTGATTAACATTGTATCATCTGTTTAAGTGAAGAGAGTGAAGGGACATGTTATGTACTTTGTACAAATGAATGTTGGATGGAGTCTCATTCATCTTATAAATTCTTGTAGGTTCGTTGCTTTATTTGTTTGTAGGAACTAAACTATTTTTTTAGAATTTAAAAAAATTCATTAATAAATGTTGGAGATTACATTGAAACAAAGAGTTAATACCAAATTGAGATAAACCCAATTATAACACCAAATTCAGTAGAAAACAAAATGACGACATTCATTAGGACATATACGACAACGTTCGGCTCCAAGACACGATACTTTACATTTTACAAAGACATCTTACAATTTGGGAATAACGACTTAGGGCTTTTCTCGCATCTTTGATTCCTTTCTTAATTAAGGTAGGGAGGATCATTCAATCAATGTGCGATGGCGATTCCTACTCTCTATTCTCATCTTCACGAGGTTTCACGATTGGGGTTTGACCTCTTGTGTTCCATCCATCCAGATCTTGTGATGTCAGAGGGGGAAGGCTTTCTGAGGCTACCAACGAGTAGATCTGGCTCATATAAGTATATTCTATTCAATTGTGATCAATTTTTGGTTTAATCTAGTTTTCCTTTCTCTCAATCTTTCTCGGGGCATCGCAGAGCATTTCTGCTTGGAATGGTAAGGATCTATCTGGTTGATTCATCGCTTCATCTTCTCACCCTATGTACTTTAACCAAAATCTCATCTCCAGTAATATGCTATTCCGATCTCTTCTATTATTTAGGGCATGTCAAATCTAAGATTCGGCTAATCTGTATGTAGTTCCTTATAGGGTCAAACTATCTAGATATGGTGAACCTGCAAACAATATTCAACCCAGTGAAGGACTATTTCAAGTAGCTCCATTCTGTAGTTATTCCTCTTAAATGTTGTTGTTCCTTCCTATTCTGCGAATTAAGTAGCTAACTTATCTTGATTGCTTTCTTTACTGATGATAGGAATAAGATGAGGCATTACCCTATTTCCAAATTTGAGAAGAGCACAAAACCCAGGTAAGTTTATATGGATCATCTCCTCTAATTCCTTTGATATGCAATGGGTAGTCTATTTGTGTAGTTCTAGGAACTATTGAGTAGAGAATTTGTTTACATTTCTGACTATAGATAGAGGAACTAGTTCATAGGATATGAACTAGCTATTACTATATTCTATATTCTCTAGGCTAAAGCCATTCTCCTACTACAATGGGGGTTTAACTGATTGAGTATCAGTTGCTGTCTTATATTGGCAGTAGTGAGATCTAAGAGATAGCTTATCAAAGTAGGTTAGTCCTTAAACCTTCTACTATTCCTTTCTTTCCATATAACCTAAAAACAAATAGCCACAGAGAGTATAACAATAGCGCTGTCAAATTTCAAGTAGTTCAAGTTAGGAATTTCCTTTATAATCTCTATGAGTCTGTCATAGTTGAGATCAAGGGCACATAGCCTGGAGATTTTAGCCCATATTCTTCTAGAGAAATTACAACCAAAGAAGAGGTGGTCCCTGGTTTCATCCTTTAAGTTGCATAGAATACATAACTTAGGGGATGATAGGAATTTCAGCCTATCCAGGGTACTTAGCCTATCCCACATTGCTAGCCAGAGCTGAAAGCTATCATTAGGTCTAAGAACCTTATTCTAGATCACCTTGTCCCATCCTACATGGATTATAGGTCTTTCCCTCAAATTTTTGACTTCCTTAACCTTAATCCCCAAAATAAGGATACCTTTCCACGAGTAAGTATCTTCCCCCCAGTACTTGTGAGTAGAGGAATATTCACAAGTAGAGTCTCATCTGAGGATAGAGTCTAGTTCCCATTTCTTATTGCATCTTTGACTCTAGTGTCCTTTGGGATTCTATTCAATAGAGTGTTTGCCATCTGGTTTTGTATTAAAGGACCATTCCCTATATAGTTGTCATACCAGAAGGATATTCTGTCACCTATCCCTATCTTACATGTAATATGCAAATATATCTCCTCCCTCATTTTAAGAAGCTGGTTAAAGAACCAGGTGTTGCTGACTTTGGGTGCTAGAGCTCAAAGACTCCTTCCTTTTAGCAAGTAGGAATGAATCCACTTAATCCACATTTGTTAAGTCAAAATGACTTTACATAAATGATTTTGATGAAGTACAAATAATGAAAGAATGAAAAACAAACGAAAGGAGAAAAGCAGACGAAAGGAGAAAAACAAACGGAAGCTGAAAACCAGACGAAAGTAGAAAAACAGAAGGAAGCAAAAGCAGACGAAAGCTAAAAACAGACGGAAGCAAAAGTAGGCGGAAACAAAAACAAACGGAAGCAAAAGCAGACGAAAGCAAAAAACAGACGGAAGCAAAAAAACAGACGGAAGCAAAAGTAGACAGAAGCAAAAAATAGACCGAAGCAAAAGCAGATGGAAGCAAAAGTAGACGGAAGCAAAAGCAGACGATGAAAAGAAGATGGAAGCAAATTGCATCAGATTCAAGAATCAGTTTGAGTTAGTTACAGAACTCAACTGAATAACCGCTTCTTTCAAGAAACAAGATTAAAGAAGCAAGAAGAAAGAATCAAGAAGCAGTTGCAGACGAAGACTATAAATATAAGTCGAAGTCGAAGATTGCATAGTTACACACATGAACGTTACAAAAGCTGTCAATACTTAAGAGAAATTTTTGTGCGATTTGTCTAGAGCTATCTTACTGTAACAAACCTCAAAATATCTTTCAGTTGAAAGTTGTACAGATAGCCTGTAGAGGCTAAGAGTAAAAGAATACTGACTGTAAAGAGACCTGAAGAAGCTCAGAGAAAAAGAATACTTGTAAAGTTGTTGAGAGAGTGAAATCTTAGAAAGACTTCTGAGAACTGGACGTAGCCCACGGTTTGGGCTGAACCAGTATAAAAATTGATGTGCTTACAACTCTCTATCCTTATCTCTCTTATCTTTCAAAGTTTCGATCTTACTAGCTTTTAAACAAGTTTTTGAAAACATTTTATAACTTTGATTTACAGTAGTTCTTGTGAAAAGAACAAGTGTCTTTTAACAAAAAGTTTTTGAAAGGATTTTCAAAAAGGGGAAATACACAATTCACCCCCCCCTTCTTGTGCATTTATACATCGTATAATAAGTCTTGTATTAACGTGTGATTCACTTCAATTGGTATCAGAGCTTGGTGTTCAAGGATCACATTAACAACGTGTGGATTAAAGATTATGACGGAATCACATACATACATTGCGGAAGATGCCTCAGTCACTAGACCTTTGACGTTCAACGAAGAAGAATACCACTACTGGAAAGATAGAATGCGGTTGTTTATAGAATCTACTCATATTGACCTTTAGGATATAATAGAGCATGGACCATACACACCAACTGATGATGAAGGAAATCTTATTCCACGAATCAGATGGACCCCTGATCAGAAGGCAAGATTTCAACTGAACTCTAAAGCAAAGTTTTTTTTGAGTTGTGCCCTAAGCAGAAGTGAGTACGACAAAGTCCACGGATGCGACACTGCGAAGGAGATGTGGGATACGTTATCCATCGCACATGAAGGTACAAACTAAGTCAAAGAATCCAAGATAAGCATTCTTGTGCACCAATACGAGCTCTTCAAGATGAAAGATGAAGAATCTATTGATCAAATGTTTGGAAGATTTCAAACAATTATCAATGGATTAAAAGCTCTCGGAAGAACTTACGACAACCAAGATCATGTTCGTAAGATCCTAAGGAGTCTACCAAAGAGGTGGAGACCAAAAGTTACTGCTGCGTAGGAAGCTAAAGACTTAAGCATATTAAAGCTTGATGAACTACTTGGATCGTTGAAAATACATGAAGTTGAGCTCGATGTTGAAGACAAGCCCAAACGGGACAAGTCGATAGCACTAAAGGCTGGACAAAAGAATCGTAAAACTCAAAGAAAGAGGACTCTATCAAAAGTGCTGAAGATTGAAGAATTCAATAATGATGATTCCAATGAGTCAGAACAAGAGTCCAGTGATGAAGATGACGAGTTATCTTTCATTTCAAAGAAGATCAGACGGATGTGGAAGAAGAAGTCCAAAGGAAGTCAATTCTTCAAGAAGAACGGCAAAGATGATGGAAAAGTAGAAAAGACATCCATCATATGCTACGAGTGTAACAAACCTGGACATTACAAGTCCGAGTGTCCAACTCTAAAGAAGAAACCAAAGAAGAATAGAGAAGGCAAGAAAAGCATGATGGCAACTTGGGAGGATCTAAATTCATCTGAATCAGATACAAGCTCCGAAACATCAGAGCATGCAAATATTTTGTAGGAAAATCCCGGGAGGTACATCACATGTAGCTCCCGGGATTTTCCTACAGTGGTATCAGAGCGTCTGGTATCCCGTATAAAGCTAAAACCTAAGCTAGATCAGAAACCCTAAGTGCTGTTGATGTTGATGCATGTGTACTGCTCAGATTTCGAATTGCTATAGAGATAGGGTTTTCGAAATTTTTCTGCCCAGAAATGTTCATAACATGTTATAGAATATGTCTATGAATTTTCAGAATTTATCGATTTGATTTGATATAGTTTTGCTAATTAATTCCCTAAGGTTACAGATGCTGTTTTGTGAAACGATTCTGGAAAAGGCAGTAGTATAAAATCGAGAATAAATTCTAGAAAAATCGTTTTCTGGATTTTCCTTCACCTACATGTCTCTAAGATGTTGGTGAATGTCTGTGAGAATGGAAATTGGATTTCAAGGTGATTGGATATTTATTCACGAATTTATTCTATGCTGTTGGGAATTTCTGTGCTGATGAACACAGATTTTGAATCGGTTTTGTTATTTAGGTTGACTGAGTTTTTGATGGCCTAAAATCCTGAAAAAATTCATGTAGCATGTTCTGCACATTTAGTAACCTATATAATTTTATCATGATTTATTGAAATTGTTTCATTGATCATTTCGAGCAATGTACAGAACTGGACAGTTTTTGTGAAAATTGTTGAGACTGTTTTGCTTGGCTTGATTGAATGTGATTTTTCAGTTCCAATGCCTTGCACCATTTTTAATGGGATTAAAAATGTGTTATCTTGATGTAGTATGATTTCCAAACTGAATTGCTTGAAGTTGTTTATCCTAGAATTTTCGGATGCCTAATTGATCACCTTTGTGTCTCGTTAGTATATTTCATTTTCTTGCTTGTTTTGGCCGTCACAATTTTTGTGACAAGTGCCGGAGTAGTTTTGAGAGTGTATACACTAGCTAGAGATGCTTAGGGTGAGAATTTGGGTGTTCCTAAATTGCTTGGATATTTATGAGTTTTGACTCATTTCAAGTTTTTCATATAGTTTGACTATTTAAGGCTTTCATGAATCAATGAAGTGTTCATTGAGGCATCAATTATCAGATATTACCTTAGGTATGTAGGTGTTGTGAATTGGAATTGCATTAATTGAGGAATTAGCCGATTAGAGATTTTAGCAAATTTACCTAGATAAGTCGACTTGTATGTGAAATAAGTCGACTTGTTCAAGGTTTTTGGGATAAGTCGACTTGTCTATAGAATAAGTCGACTTGTTCAGGATCTCAGTATAAGTCGACTTGTAGTACCTTATAAGTCGACTTGTTCATGGGCAGGTGAAATAAGTCGACTTGTGTCATACAAGTCGACTTGTGTGTGGGCAGAAGCATAAGTCGACTTGCATTTGATGAAAGTCGACTTGTGGCATGCTCAGGTTGGATGATGGATGATTAAAAGGATTGATTCAATGTGATTGATGAAACCTAAATCATTCCATATAGTCTTCGTGACTATAATCCTTAAGCTTGGAGTCTAGAACTCGAAATCCCTCCTCGGTATATGAAAACTAACGCCTTCCATTAATATGGTAAGAACCAAAGTTCTTATAGGGTTGGGTTGTTGAGCTAACCTCAAGCTCACTCTATACGAATATGTTCAAACCATGAAAATAAGATTTTCGGATTCATGGGTCGGTTTTCCTAGAAGCGTTGATTTGTTGAGCTAACCTCAAGGTCAACGTGGACAGAGGCGAAGTTGGGTAGCATACATTAGATGTATGCGCATCAAAGAGTTGATACCCGATGAAGTGCACATCAACAAGTTGATAGAAGCGATCGATAGTTGTGTCTAAGATGTAATTGGTATGTCCGATACCTCCCGAGACATAAGGTGGCTTGTTGAGCTAACCTCGAGGTCATTCTTAATGTCGGTTATCGATGATGCAATTGGTATGGTCGATACCTACCGATTGACCTAAGTTGTGGCTTGTTGAGCAAACTCAAGGTCACTCTTAGCAATGTCGGATATCGACCCACTAGGACATTATGTCACATCGCTTCTCTGGATTAAGTAAAGAGGGTTATGGATTCTAGGAAACTAGTGGGAGCCATATGCATGTCATGCAAGTCCTTATGATCATGCAGGCATATCTATCCTATTATTCCTTCTCTCTATCGCGTTTAGGTTGATTGAAGAAGTCTTTCAGTGTGAATTTATGCTCTCTATTCTGGACTGAATTTTCTTGATTGGCTAAGGAATCGAGAACTGTTCTCGGATCCGAGGAACCGGATCGCCCTAGATGTTCCACTTCGGATGCACTTTCGCTGTCAATGCTTCGATAAGGATCAAAAGCATATCGTAAGCATCTAATGGACGGGACATGGCGCTTGTCTTGATGTCACAGGCTGCGAAGTAGCACGAGTCCATGGATGCTCACGTTATAATATTTCATCTTATGGAGCATTTGATGAGTCATTTCGATGCGAAAGGTTCAAGACCTCAAGGCTTCTCTTCATCACAAAGATGGCTCCAAGGATAAGCCAGCATGCGGTATGCCTCAAGATGAATGGCTATATTGAGAGATTGGCCGTCTTAGGATTTGTAATGGATTATGAGTTAAGTAGAGACTTAATTACGGTTGGATTGTCGATGGTTATTCACGGTTTACATTAAACTATCGGATGAACCAAATATCCACAACAATTCCTGAGCTGATCAATCTGCTTATGATAGCTGAGCAGGCTATCAAGAGAGATAGCAAGTGATAATGGTGGATGCTTCTTCTTCTGGTTCAAAGAAGAAAAGGGGCAAGAAACCAAAGGGAAGTGCCATCAAGGAAAAACCAAAGATTCTTCCCCAAAAGGATTTTGCTTTCATTGTGGCAAGTCTAGCCACTAGAGGCGAAACTGTAAAATCTATCTGGAGTCCTTGAAGCAGAAGAAGGCATCAGATGCCACTACTTCTTCAAATATGTTTGTCATTGAAGTTAATACTATTCCTGATCCAAACATATCGGTATTTGATACCGGATGTCGGTCATACATATGAAATGTTATGCAGGGCCTAAGGGACAGTAGAAAGCTCATAAAAGGAGAACTGGACCTTCGTGTAGGTAATGCAGCAAGAGTTGCTGCATTAGCCGTAGACACTTATGTCTTGTTACTCCCTAGTGGGCTTATATTCAAATTGGATGATTGTCATTTTGTACCGTTTTAAACAAAGAACATATTGTATGTTTTATGTTTAATTAGAGCTGATTTCCATTTGACTTTTAGTAGCAATGGTTGCTATATTAGTTGCAATGGAATGCTCTATGGTCTTTGGTACATTATGCAATGGAATTGTAACACCAATTCTTATTAACAAGCGGTATACGGTAAATTGGGCCGATCGATAGGTTGTCTTGTATTCTTGTTGAGTGTGCTCTTGGCCTCTAATTATAGAGGAACAGTTCTCTGCATATGCATACTTATTTATTCATTGGTACATGCATTCATGGATTTGGTATTTAATTGTGAATTGGAATTGTTGAATTGGTGATCGTGAATTGATCGAATTGTGAACCGATCGAATCGATCGAAATTGACTAGATTGACATCGATCGAGAAATTGAGAGTAATTGGGTTGAATGACTGATTTAAAATAGTGTAAGAGTGATTGGCAATTGATAGTGGCTTATAGGAAATTTTAGAAATTCGGGAGAAAATGCCCGGACCGGAAGTTTTGAGTGACAGACCGATTGACTGTATAGTACTGAAAGGAGGGTTTAATGGCGATGGAAAAATTAGAGTTATCTTGGTAGATGAATTTAAATGTTGAGCCATTGAAATTTAGAGACTGAAATTGGGACCGATTTGGGAGACTATGTATATATATATATGGCTAAGTGGAATGGGAGAATGACCTAGGCAAAATCGTTTCTCTTCGTCTCCTCCCACGGTGCCCTTGATTTCCTCCATCGGTAAGGATTCTTTGATCTATCTCTTGTGGTTTCCCTCCTTTTGTGTTAAGCTAAGCGATTTATAGTGATTGATGAAGGTAGAGAGGCTTGAGTGGTTGATCGTGGATTTTGGAGGATTTAGGGTTTCGTGGATTTGTGGATCAATCTGTGTTTTGTAAGTTTTAAGAGCTTTAATGTTGTTATTGATGATTCCTACTGCATTTATGGCTTTTATTAGAGTAGATTTGAGTGGTTGGAGTGTATTAATGGAGGTTTTAGAGAAGATCGATCGGAGAAGGCGATCGGACCGTCGTGACGTCATGACAGCAGAGCGTCGAAGGCTTCGTCGCGACGAGCAAATGGATTTAAATTAAATTAGATTCACGCGACGAGTCCAGGGACGTCGCGGCGAATGAAGGAATGCCACGCCATGACGAGCCAATTGGCTTACGTCGCGGCGAGCCTGAGGAGACGACGCCGCGGCGGCGTGTTCTCTTCGTCTCGGCGAGGGCGCGTGGTCATGGCGAATGGGTCAATGTATGGGATTGATTTTGGATGAGTGGGCATAACTTTTGGTATAGACCTCGAATGAGGTGATTCTCGATTCATTGTGATCTAGTGGAAAGAGGTCTCTTGTTGAGGATAATTATGAGAATTTAATTTGATCTAATTGGTATTGATTTATTTAGATAAGGTCCATTATGGTCCATAGTGTGACCTAAGCGTCAAATCGAGGCTATTGGAGTTTTGTTTGGGAATTGTAATTGAGGTTTGACCCGATAAATAGGAAATCGTTATAAGGAATTGAATTGAGGAAAATGGACTGAATCGTAGGAATGGATCATTTATTGGTGAGCAATTGAACAAAGAGATAGGATTGAGCTTAAAGTACCGAAATTGGGATTTAGTATAGGAAAATCGTGAACATGCATTGTACATCATTTCATTGAGACATATGCATTCTTGAGCTGGTTAATTGAGCAATTAATAATAGGTATCATTGTCTTGTTATAGAGGTGCCGTTGGATAAATCGTTTCCACGGACATTCTTTGGGACTTCGAGCAAAGAGCTCGGAAGTAACGGTGAGTAACCTAGATGGTTTCTCAAAGTTACGATTTGCCTATATGCTCACTTTGTGAACTACTTGACAATATAAATTACATGATTCTTGAATCTGTATGTGATTGAATTGCCTTTGTATAACTCTTGAAATGTGTAAGATTGAGCTGCATGATTACCAAAAGCGTATGACCAAAGTGTATCGTTCTTTGTATTGGATTGGACTCTTGCATGATCTTGTGAAACCGCATGATTATTGATATATCCGAAATGTGCATGATCGGTGACATGCTTCTACTTATCTTGAACCGAACTCTTGTGAATTTGGAATTCTTGAGTGACATTGAACAACATGTAATCTTTGGGCTTTTATAGTCGTATCTTCAGACTATCGATCACGGAATTCTTGAATTCGAATCTTGAATCATTGAACATCGCATTGCATGCATAAATGCATGATCGATAATGGGCGTGCCCCAAGTTGCTAATTTCCTTTGAAAAGAGCCTCGAGCTCGATTGTCTTGTGGGGCTTAGCAGGGAGAAAATCACGACGCGTCCCATTTGTTCACCGATCGAGCACTTGGGCACAAATCGAATAATTGGAAAGAGTCACACATGCATACCGCAAAACTCTTGTATAATCTTGAAAATTGGTATATATTCTTGATTAATCTTGAATGCGAACTATATGACTCTGTGAATAATCGTGATCAGATATCTGCAAATTATTGTGACCATAATCGCATGATCGATAATGGAATTTGACCCAAGTCGCGATTATTCTTGACCGACCTCGAGCCCGAGGGATTTATCCTCGAACTTCGTCATCGACCGGCCTAGCCCGAGGGAGAAATCACACGCGTCCATCGATCAGCGTCGAGCGCTTGGGCACAACATCGAATAAGCTGGAAAGGAGTCTCACGTGCATTGCATCTTGTCTTGAATGCCTAAAATGGTGAATTGTGACAATGACATGATTTTCAGAAAGCGCAATATGATCTTGCTAAATGTTAGTGCTATTGTAAATTCTCTGATAATATCGTGAACCGTGATATGACCTCGTAAATTGTGAGGATTATTGTGAGTTGATATTTGATATCGTAAATCGCTAGAGACTACCGTAAGCTGCGATGTATCTGTAAACTCATGTATGGGATCGTGATTGGTGCGTGATATCGCAAACTGCTTATCACCGTACATTATTCGTCATCGTAAATCGTTATAAACTCTTGTAGGTTGTATATATATAAATTCTTGTTATCTTTGCAGACGCGATACGCGTAATGCATGATTAGATGAACCATCGATGATGGTTTCTCACTTGAGTTCGCAAAATTCACCCAAAATTGCATCGTATTTTTCAGGACTGATAGAGTAGACTCCTAGCTCCGGAGATGGTTGTTCGTGCTGTGCGAGTTGCTGGCAAGAGACGCGATAGCACACAGGTTGGTCAGCTGGGTTAGTATTTTGAGGATGACTTAGGATAGACTTTAGTATCAGCTCCCTTTTGGTTTGTTAGGGAACTGATAGACTTGTCTATCTTGTCCTTTGGATATTTGTATTAGGATGATATTGTAAATTTTAAATCTCTGATTTTTGACAAATTGTGATTTTATTTATTGCGATGCCATGTGGATTTTGGGGAGCTGCGGTAGTGCACCTTATCGTGGGATACGTGTTGGTTGTCCCGATGTGTACCCTACGGTGAGGGGGCTACATTTAGTGGTATCGAGCATGGTTTGGCATCTTTTGAGCATAGTGTATTGTTAGGCTTGAATCCTTTGTAAGAATAATGTAATCGATTGAAATTTCTTATGCATTTTAGGTCATCCGCATGGGAGATAGAGTTGAGTTACCGGTGACACGGAATCGGTAGGAGCTAATAGGAGTCGAGTCCCGATGCCTCATAATCATCTTGTTTTAAATTGGAGATTTGGCAATATTTAGTGAAATGTCGATAAAGTTTATGAGGCAATTAGTTGATATAGTGCAATGTGATTTAACGTATCTAGGGACAAGTATAATGTAGATCGCTGTCTGTGATTGATTATTTGAAATTGTTGTGCCTTAAGCGTGGTAGCATTAATTGCATAGAAAGGTTATGGATATACCCATGGATGTGCAGATCAATGATGATCGAGATACTTTGGAAATTTGAATGATTCGCAAAAGAGATTAAATGGATTGAGTATAAATTCAATAGCGTATAAGAGTGTTATTGTCGAATGATAATAGTCAAACCGGTAAAAAGAAAGTAGTATGAGTTAAGGGAATCTCAAATTAATTGTGTATAAAAGGTACCGCAAAACAACTTGGTGATCTGACGTAAAAGCTGTATTGGGAAATTTAAATGAGAGTCAACTTCTGAGAAAATGATATTCATGACTGTATAGTGAAGTATGTGGTTTACCTGCCAAAGGGACTGGTAGAGAATCTTTAGGAATCGATGACAACTGATAGACGTGACTACTGAGGCAAATGTGAGGCGATATCATTGAAGTCCGTTGAGATTACTGAATATAGGCGAAGACTATGATTGACTTGAGTTAACGATGATAAGTGAAGTGAAGGCGTAAAAGGGATGGAGCGATCCCGGATCATGACAATGAGTCGAATCGATAAGGAAATGTAATTTGTTATTGAGCGGCCTCTACGTGATATCATGTAAGGTTTAAAATCAAAAGATGGTTCGGATTGACAAAATGTTTTATGGATTGGATTGGGAAGCAGACTTAAGATATGATAAATATGTTTCTAATCTTGAAAGTAAACAAGAATCGAGAATAGAGAAGCGGATCAATTCTCGTCTGCTGATCCATGAATATGAAATTTCGAGGACGAAATTTTTATAAGGAGGGTGAATTGTAACACCCTTCTTTGTTAACAAGGGTATACAGTAAATTGAACCGAGTGATAGTCATCTTGTATTTATCGGTCGAAAAGCTCTTGGCCTCTAATTATAGAGGAACAGTTCATCGATATGCATACTTATTTATTCATTAGTACATGCATTCATGGATTTCGGTATTTAATTGTGAATTGGAATTGAGTGAATTGAGTGATCTGTGAATTGATCGAATTGTGAACTGACTGAACTGACTGAAATTGACTAGATTGACATCGATTGAGAAATTGAGAGTAATTGGGTTGAATGACTGATTTAAAATAGTGTAAGAGTGACTGCAATTGATAGTGGCTTATAGGAAATTTTAGAAATTAGGGAGAAAATGCGGATAGGAAAGTTTTGAGTGATGAATCGATTGATTGTATAATCTTGAAAGGAGGGTTTAATGGTGATGGAAAATTAGAGTTATCTTGGTAGATGAATTTAAATGTTGAGCCATTGAAATTTAGAGACTGAAATTGGGATGATTTGGGAGACTATGTATATATATATATGGCTAAGTGGAATGGGAGAATGACCTAGGGCAAAATCGTTTCTCTTCGTCTCCTCCCACGGTGCCCTTCGATTTCCTCCATCGGTGAGGATTCTTTGATCTATCTCTTGTGGTTTCCCTCCTTTTGTGTTAAGCTAGCGATTTATAGTGATTGATGAAGGTAGAGAGGCTCGAGAGTGGTTGATCGTGGATTTTGGAGGATTTAGGGTTTCGTGGATTTGTGGATCAATCGTGTTTTGGTAAGTTTTAAGAGCTTTAATGTTGTTATTGATGATTCCTACTTGCATTTATGGCTTTTATTAGAGTAGATTTGAGTGGTTGGAGTGTATTAATGGAGGTTTTAGAGAAGATCGATCGGAGAAGACGATCGGACCGTCGCACGTCGCGACAAGCTGAGGCGTCGAAGGTTTCGTCGCGACGAGCAAATGGATTTAAATTAAATTAGTTCGCGCGACGAGTCGAGGGACGTCGCGGCGAATGAAGGAAATGCCACGCATGACGAACCAATTGGCTTACGTCATGGCGAGCCTGAGGAGACGACGTGGCGGCGTGTTTCTCTTCGTCTCGGCGAGGGCCGCATGGTCGCGGCGAATGGGTCAATGTATGGGATTGATTTTGGATGAGTGGGCATAACTTTTGGTATAGACCTCCAATTGAGGTGATTCTCGATTCATTGTGATCTAGGGAAAGAGGTCTACTGTTGAGGATAATTATGAGAATTTAATTTGATCTAATTGGTATTGATTTATTTAGATAAGGTCCATTATGGTCCATAGTGTGACCTAAAGCGTCAAATTGAGGCTATTGGAGTTTTGTTTGGGAATTGTAATTGAGGTTTGACCCGATAAATAGGAAATCGTTATAAGGAATTGAATTGAGGAAAATGGACTGAATCGTAGGAATGGATCATTTATTGGTGAGCAATTGAACAAAGAGATAGGATTGAGCTTAAAGTACCGAAATTGGGATTTAGTGCGAAAAATCGTGAACATGCATTGTACATCATTTCATTGAGACATATGCATTCTTGAGCTGGTTAATTGAGCAATTAATAATAGGTATCATTGTCATTGTTATAGAGGTGCCGTTGGATCGTCGTTTCCACGGACATTGTTGGGACTTCGCAAGAGCTTCGGAAGTAACGGTGAGTAACCTAGATAGTTTCTCAAAGTTACGATTTGCCTATATGCTCACCGTGAACTACTTGACAATGTAAATTACATGATTCTTGAATCGTATGTGATTGAATTGCCTTTGATAACTCTTGAAATGTGTAAGATTGAACCGCATGATTCCGAAAAGCGTATGACCAAAGTGTATCGTTCTTTGTATTGGATTGGACTCTTTGCATGATCCGTGAAACTGCATGATTATTGATATGTCTGAAATGTGCATGATCGAGTGACATGCTTCTACTTTCTTGAACCGAACTCATCAGATTGAATTTGGAATTCTTGGTGACCCGAACATCGTAATATCTTGGGCTTTTATAGTCGATCATTGTAGACTCTCGATCACGGAATTCTTGAATTATGAATCTTGAATCATCGAACATCGCATTGCATGCATAAATGCATGATCAGATAATGGACGTGCCCCAAATTGCTAATTTCACTGAAAAGAGCCTCGAGCTCTCGATTGCATCTTGTGGGCTTGGCAGGGGAGAAATCCCTGACGCGTCCCCACTGTTCACTGACTGAGCACTTGGGCACAAAACTGAATAATTGGAAAGAGTCACACATGCATACCGCAAACTACTGTATAGTACTGAAAATTGGTATATGTTACTGATTAGTACTGAATGCCTGAACTATATGACTACTGTGAATAATCGTGGATCAGATATCTGCAAATTATTGTGACCATAACTGCATGATCAGATAATGGAATGTGACCCAAGTCGCGATTATTCTTGGCGAGACCTCGAGCGAGGGATTTATCCTCGAACATCGCATCGACGCCTAGCCCGAGGGGAAAATCGACGCGTCCATCGATCACCGATCGAGCGCTTGGGCACAACACTGAATAACTGGAAAGGAGTCTCACGTGCATTGCATCTTATCTTCAATGCCTAAAATGGTGAATTGTGACAATGACATGATTTATCTTGTAAGCGCAATATGATACCGCTAAATGTTAGTGCTATTGTAAATTCTTGCATAATATCGTGAATCGTGATATGACCTTGTAAATTGTGAGGATTATTGTGAGTTGATATTTGATATCAGAATCGCTAGAGACTACCGTAAATCGCGATGTAATATGTAAACTCATCAGATAGATCGTGATTGGTACGTGATATCGCAAACTGCTTATCATTGTACATATTGTTTAGTCATCAGAAACTGTTATAAACTCATAGGTTGTATATATATAAATTATGTTATGTTGTACGCGATACGGCGTAATGCATGATTGGAGTGAACCATCGATGATGGTTTCTCACCGAGTTCGCAAAACTCACCCAAAATTGCATCGTATTTTCAGATGATAGAGTAGACTCTAGCTCAGGAGATGGTTGTTCGTGCTGCGTGCGAGTTCTTTGGCAAGAGACGCGATAACACTGAGGTTGGTCATTTGGGTTAGTATTTTGAAGATGACTTAGGATAGACTTTAGTATCGCTCCCTTTTGGTTTGTTAGGAACCGATAGACTTGTCTATCTTGTCCTTTGGATATTTGTATTAGGATGATATTGTAAATTTTAAATCTACTGATTTTTGACAAATTGTGATTTTATTTATTGCGATGCCATGTGGATTTTAGGGAACTGTTCTGGTAGTGCACCTTATCGTGGGATACGTGTTGGTTGTCCCGATGTGTACCCTACGGTGAGGGGGCGCTACATTTAGTGTATCGAGCATGGTTTGGCATCTTTTGGGCATAGTGTATTGTTGAAGCTTGAATCCTTTGTAAGAATAATGTAGGCGATTGAAATTTCTTATGCATTTTAGGTCATCCGCATTTGGGAGATAGAGTTGAGTTACCAGCTGACCTGGAATCAGTAGGAGCTAATAGGGAGTCAGAGTCCCCGATGCCTCATAATCATACTGTTTTAAATTGGAGATTTGGCAATATTTAGTGAAATGTCCCAGTAAAGTTTATGAGGCAATTAGTTGATATAGTGCAATGTGATTTAACGTATCTAGGGACAAGTATAATGTCGTAGATCGCACAAGTGATTGATTATTTGAAATTGTTGTGCCTTAAGCGTGGTAGCATTAATTGCATAGAAAGGTTATGGATATACCCATGGATGTGCAGATCAATGATGATCGAGATACTTTGGAAATTTGAATGATTCGCAAAAGAGATTAAATGGATTGAGTATAAATTCAATAGCGTATAAGAGTGTTATTGTCGAATGATAATAGTCAAACTGGTAAAAAGAAAGTAGTA
This sequence comes from Erythroxylum novogranatense, assembly GCA_029891385.1. NCBI lineage: Eukaryota > Viridiplantae > Streptophyta > Magnoliopsida > Malpighiales > Erythroxylaceae > Erythroxylum > Erythroxylum novogranatense. The sequence goes on along the minus strand of CM057229.1, from coordinate 83,500,128 downwards.
TGAGTTATGGGAATCTCAAATTAATTGTGTATAAAAAGGTACTGGCAAAACAACTTGGTGATACAGAAAACTGCAAACTGTATTGGGAAATTTAAATGAGAGTCAACTTCTGAGAAAATGATATTCATGATCAGATAGTGAAGTATGTGGTTTACCCGCCAAAGGGGTAGTAGAGAATCTTTAGGAATCGATGACAAGCGATAGGCGTGACTCTCGAGGCAAATGTGAGACTGATATCATTGAAGTCCGTTGAGATTGCCTGAATATAGGCGAAGACTATGATTGACTTGAGTTAACGATGATAAGTGAAGTGAAGCTGTAAAAAGGGATGGAACGATCCCAGATCATGACAATGAGTCGAATCGATAAGGAAATGTAATTTGTTATTGAACGGCCTCTACGTGACTGTCATGTAAGGTTTAAAATCCAAAAGATGGTTCGGATTGACAAAATGTTTTATGGATTGGATTGGGAAACAGACTTAAGATATGATAAATATGTTTCTAGTACTGAAAGTAAACAAGAATCAGAATAGAGAGAAGCGGATCAATTCTCCTGTCCGCTTGATCCACTGAATATGAAATTTCGAGGACGAAATTTTTATAAGGAGGGGTGAATTGTAACACCGATTCTATTGTTAACAAGCGGTATTCAGTAAATTGAACCGACCGATAGGTCATCTTGTATTCTTGTTGAGTGTGCTCATGGCCTCTAATTATAGAGGAACAGGTCTACTGCATATGCATACTTATTTATTCATTGGTACATGCATTCATGGATTTCGTATTTAATTGTGAATTGGAATTGGTGAATTGGTGATCGTGAATTGATCGAATTGTGAACCGATCGAATCGATTGAAATTGACTAGATTGACATCGATCGAGAAATTGAGAGTAATTGGGTTGAATGGTGATTTAAAATAGTGTAAGAGTATTTGGCAATTGATAGTGGCTTATAGGAAATTTTTGAGAAATTCGGGAGAAAATGCCCGGACCGGAAAGTTTTGAGTGACAGACCGATTGACTGTATAGTACTGAAAGGAGGGTTTAATGGCGATGGAAAAATTAGAGTTATACTGGTAGATGAATTTAAATGTTGAGCCATTGAAATTTAGAGACTGAAATTGGGACTGATTTGGGAGACTATGTGTATATATATATATGGCTAAGTGGAATGGGGAGAATGACCTAGGGCAAAATCGTTTCTCTTCGTCTCCTCCCACGGTGCCCTTCGATTTCCTCCATCGGTGAGGATTCTTTGATCTATCTCTTGTGGTTTCCCTCCTTTTGTGTTAAGCTAACTGATTTATAGTGATTGATGAAGGTAGAGAGGCTTGAGAGTGGTTGATCGTGGATTTTGGAGGGATTTAGGGTTTCGGTGGATTTGTGGATCAATCTGTGTTTTGGTAAGTTTTAAGAGCTTTAATGTTGTTATTGATGATTCCTACTGCATTTATGGCTTTTATTAGAGTAGATTTGAGTGGTTGGAGTGTATTAATTGAGGTTTTAGAGAGAAGATCGATCGGACCGTCGCACGTCGCGACGAGCAGAGGCGTCGAAGGCTTCGTCGCGACGAGCAAATGGATTTAAATTAAATTAGTTACGCGACGAGTCCGAGGGACGTCGCGGAGAATGAAGGAAATGCCACGCATGACGAGCCAATTGGCTACGTCGCGGCGAGCCTGAGAGAGACGACGCCGTGGGCGTGTGTTCTCTTCGTCTCGGCGAGGGCGCGTGGTCGCGCGAATGGGTCAATGTATGGGATTGATTTTGGATGAGTGGGCATAACTTTTGGTATAGACCTCCAATTGAGGTGATTCTCGATTCATTGTGATCTAGGAAAGAGGTCTACTGTTGAGGATAATTATGAAATTTAATTTGATCTAATTGGTATTGATTTATTTAGATAAGGTCCATTATGGTCCATAGTGTGACCTAAGCGTCAAATTGAGGCTATTGGAGTTTTGTTTGGGAATTGTAATTGAGGTTTGACCCGATAAATAGGAAATCGTTATAAGGAATTGAATTGAGGAAAATGGACTGAATCGTAGGAATGGATCATTTATTGGTGAGCAATTGAACAAAGAGATAGGATTGAGCTTAAAGTACGAAATTGGGATTTAGTGCAGGAAAATCGTGAACATGCATTGTACATCATTTCATTGAGACATATGCATTCTTGAACTGGTTAATTGAGCAATTAATAATAGACTATCTTGTCTTTGTTATAGAGGTGCCGTTGGATCGTCGTTTCCACGGACATTCTTTGGGACTTCAGGCGAGTTCGAAGTAACGGTGAGTAACCTAGATGGTTTCTCAAAGTTACGATTTGCCTATATGCTCCACCGTGAACTACTTGACAATGTAAATTACATGATTCTCGAATCGTATGTGATTGAATTGCCTTTGTATAACTCTTGAAATGTGTAGATTGAGCTGCATGATTCTTGAAAGCGTATGACCAAAGTGTATCGTTTCTTTGTATTGGATTGGACTCTTGCGTGATCTTGTGAAGCTGCATGATTATTGATATATCTCGAAATGTGCATGATCGAGTGACATGCTTCTCTTGTCTTGAACCGAACTCTTGTATTGGATGGAATTCTTGAGTGACTTGAACACTATAATATCTTGGGCTTTTATAGTGGTATCAGACTCTCGATCACGGAATTCTTGAATTATGAATCTTGAATCCTTGAACATCGCATTGCATGCATAAATGCATGATCGGATAATGGGCGTGCCCAAGTTGCTAATTTCCTTTGAAAAGAGCCTCGAGCTCGTCTTTGTCTTGACCGGGCTTAGCCCGAGGGAGAAATCACGACGCGCCCCCACTGCTCACCGATCGAGCACTTGGGCACAAAAGCTGAATAATTGGAAAGAGTCACACATGCATACCGCAAACTCTTGTATAATCTTGAAAATTGGTATATATTCTTGATTAATCTTGAATGCCCGAACTATATGACTCCGTGAATAATCAGATATCGCAAATTATTGTGACCATAAGCGCATGATCGATAATGGAATGTGACCCAAGTCGCGATTATTCGGCCGCCTCGAGCCCGGGGATTTATCCACGAACACTGCATCGACCGCCTAGCTCGAGGGGAGAAATCACACGCGCGTCCATCGATCCTTGATGAGCTTGGGCACAACATGAATAAGCTGGAAAGGAGTCTCGTGCATTGCATCTTGTCTTGAATGCCTAAAATGGTGAATTGTGACAATGACATGATTCAGAAAGCGCAATATAATCTTGCTAAATGTTAGTGCTATTGTAAATTCTTTGCATAATATCGTGAATCGTGATATGACATCGTAAATTGTGAGGATTATTGTGAGTTGATATTTGATATCAGAAAGCGCTAGAGACTCTAGTAAGCTGCGATGTAATATGTAAACTCTTGTATAGGATCGTGATTGGTGCGTGATATCGCAAACTGTTTATCACCGTACATTATTCTTCGGTCCTTCAGTAAACTGTTATAAACTCGTAGGTTGTATATATATAAATTCTTGTTATCTTTATGCTGACGCGATACGGCGTAATGCATGATTAGATGAACCATCGATGATGGTTTCTCACCGAAGTTCATAAAACTCACCCAAAATTGCATCGTATTTTCAGGATGATAGAGTAGACTCTAGCTCAGGAGATGGTTGTTCGTGCGTGCGAGTTCTTTGGCAAGAGACGCGATAGCACCTGAGTTGGTCATTTGGGTTAGTATTTTGAGGATGACTTAGGATAGACTTTAGTATCGGCTCCCTTTTGGTTTGTTAGGAACCGATAGACTTGTCTATCTTGTCCTTTGGATGATTTTATTCGGATGATATTGTAAATTTTAAATCTCGATTTTGACAAATTGTGATTTTATTTATTGCGATGCCATGTGGATTTTAGGGGAACTGTTCTGGTAGTGCACCTTATCGTGGGATACGTGTTGGTTGTCCCGATGTGTACCCTACGGTGAGGGGGCGCTACAGGAATTGACATATGAGATATATCATATCCAATTATGAATATCAATGACGCGAAAAGACATAATCGAGATAATTTAAAATCAACGTACTTATGGCATTGTCGCCTTGGCCATATAAATGAGATACGCATTGCTAAGCTCCATAAGAGTGGATGTTTAGGGTCATTTGCTTATGAATCATATGACACATGCGAATCTTGTTTATTAGGCAAGATGACTAAGTTATCCTTTAAAGGAAAGGGTGAACGAGTGAATGGAATATTAGACCTAATACATTTGGATGTATGTGGTCGATGTCCATCCATGCGAAGTGGTTGTTTTACTTCATTACTTTTATCGGTGATTATTCACGATATAAGTGTCTCAGATCTAATGAGATACAAATCAAGTATTTGAATAGTTCAAATAATTGAAATGAAGTAGAAAACTAACTTGGTAAAAGTATGAATACATTACGATCGATCGTGGTGGAAAATACTTAGACCAACAGTTTTGGATTATGTCGAGAGATAATGGGATTTTATCTCGGTGCACTCCTCCTTACACTGCAAAGACTGAGGTGTGGTGAAAGGAGAAATCGAACCTGTTAGACATAGTGCGATTGATGATAGGTTTTGCACATTTTGGGAATATCGCTTTCGAGACATTTGTTTACTTGCTAAACAAAGTTCCATCAAAGACGAGTTGTGGTTACTCCATATGGAGATATGGACTAGCGAAACCCTATCTTTCTTAGCTGAAAGTTAGGGGTTGTCTGTTCGTGAAGCGGACACGGTCGAGTTAGCTTGATGCAAAGGCGACAAGTGTTTGTTCGTGGAATATCAATTCTACCTTCGCCGAGGAACAAAAGTTGTTTGTTTCAAAGCTTGCTGTTTTCTTAAAGAAATAGTTTCTTTTACAAGAGGGCGGTGGGAGCAAAGTTGAACTTAGAAGTTCAAGATGCTCGAACAAACCTGAATCAAGCGCTGAACTTGAAAGCGTCACTCATATAGATGAGGTGATTCAACCTTCTACTACACACAAATTTCAGAGGTTAAGTAGGATACGACCTTTGTTCTAGAGATATGGATTTCTCGCGAGGAGCGAATGACGTATTACTCATACGAGATGATGAGCCTACTACTATGAAGAGGTTACGAAAAGTTGAGTCCGAAAAATGGCTTTGTGCCATGAAATCAAATGGATTCCATGTACATAAACCCAGTATGGACTTTGGTTGTTACACTGAAGGATAAAACCCACAGGTGCAAAGGGTTTTAGAAGAAAACCAACATGGATGGTAATTTGATTACCTATAAAGCAATGCTTACGGTTAAAGGATATAAATCACAGATAAAGAGTTGACTATGACGAAACCTTGACCCCGTCGAAAGCAATGCTTAAATCCATTAGGATACTCCTAGCCATTGCCGCTCATTATGATTATGAGATATGGCAAGTGGATGTGAAGATAGCTTTCACGAGAGGAAATCACCCGAGGATGTGTATGACACTGACGAGGGCTTCACTTCCATCGATGGCGAAAAGGTATGCAAGCTTCAGAAATCCATTAATGGATTAAAGCAAGCTTTCAGGAGTTGGATTATCCGTTTAGTTGAGTTAATCAAAGAGTTTGATTTCTCACAAAATTCGGATGATCATTGTGTGCATAAGAAGGTTAATGGGACTGCAATCGTATTCCTTGTGTTGTATGTAGATGACATACTGTTACTCGAAAACGATGTCTCTATGCTGCAATCAGTTAAAATTTGGTTGTCCACTCCATTTTCCTTGAAAGACCTTGGTAAAGCAACTTATATCCTTAGGATATAGATTTATAGAGATAGATCAAAGGTTGCTTGGTCTTTCACAAGCATCGTACATAGATGAGATGCTAAAGAGGTTTAGCATGATGAGATGTTATGTATGAAGCCCGATGTATCGTATGCTCTAAGTGTTACGAGCAGATACCAATCGATTCCTAGTGAGGGTCACTGGGTGGCTGTCAAGAATATCCTCTAGTACCTTTGAAGCACTAAGGATGTTTTCTTGATGATTGGAGATGGAAATCTCTAGTGAGTGGGCATTAGGATGCGATATCTAATCGATAAGGATGATTCGAATCACAATCAAGTTATATACATTCACTTTGAATAGCGTGGCGGTCGGTTGGAAAGAATTCAAACAAGAGAGGGCTGGCGATTCAACAACCGAGGCAGAGTACCTTGCGTGAGATCTTATGAAGGCGGTTTGGATCGAAGTTCATTATTGAACTTGATCGGTCCCTAACTGTGGTGGGCCCATATGATTGTATTGTGATCTGATGGGGCTAATCTTGTGAGCAAAGGAACCAAGGTCTTATCGACGATCCGAACTCGTGCCGCCGATTCGGAGATCATTAGTCGAGATGATATCACGATAGAGAGAATTCCACGAGCAAAGTGTTCTTTGTTAAGTTGACAAAGCCATTGTCACACGAGAATTGTGATTCTCATGGACTCACTTATGGTATTAGATACTAAGGCGATTGGCTTTAGGTCAAGTGGGAGATTTGTAAGTACAAGTCGACTTGTCATCACCGATAAGTCGACTTGTTCTTGAAAAGTACCGATAAATCGACTTGTATATTGCATAAATCGACTTATTCAAGGATCTGCTTGTTTATTTGTGCCTAAAGGCAATCCCTTTAGCGTTTTATTCACATCGTATGATTGGTGAATGAATAAATAAAGAAAAGGCATAATTCATTAATTTGATGTTCATGAACATTGTTTATGAATTGATTGGATCTTTAATCGATTAATGAAGTCCATGATATATGACATAGCATGAAGGAAATTATGATGTGATCATACTCCGAGATTCCTATCATGTGCAATTGTGTCAAGATATCTAAATTCTCCTAGTCATAGGATTAATGAGGCTGGACATCATTAATCCGGATAGACTAGCATATGTCATACTCCTTGATTGGATCAAGCGGTGGATCTCGAAGCGTAAATATGAGATATTTAGAGTTGACATGTGGATGCTTACTAGCGGTAGTAAGTTCATTGGATGACCGCCATGAGATCATCACATGGATATCTTATCTAGTGTCGGTGATAATCTCATCATAGCAATGGTGCAAGTATCCTTAGACTTGAGATACTCGAGGATATCTTGAATCTTGATCACGTGCTGACTCCATTCCTTGTTGCCTTCGGAGGTAACTCATAGGGTGGTGCTTGGAGTGCGACTTGAGGTATTAGAAGATAATTGAGTAGCCAATAAAGGATTCACCACTACGGATTAGCAGAGGAGATACCCATGGCCTCTTGTCGGGATCATTACTCGTAAATCTCGGCGAGTGAATATGTCATGAAGAGTGTCTTCATGGACATATAGAGTAATGAGTCATAGGGCGAGATCTGTTATCACTTAGGCTAGACTTCGATCTAGTGAGAGTTGACACTTTGACCATGCTCATAACCAAGTGGGGTATAGGATGGTGAAAGGACTAATTGCACGGTAATTTATACATGGAAGGGTTCGTGATCCGGTTCTTGATGAATACATCAAACCGATTACTTTCCGGTCAATTAGGGGTCGTGATGTGTTGCTAGATACCGCTCATGACTTGCTCAGATTAATTGTTAATCTAAGTGGCCAACATAACCGGAGCCTAAAGGGTCTGCAGCTTAAGAGTGTCTCGGAGAATCAGTAAAATAGTAATTGGACGAGTTCGATTATGGAAACATTAGGATTAAATGGATCCCAATGGGATTGGGATATGTCGATGAGATCGCGACATCGATATTGCTACGAAAGGTTTTCAAGGCTGTTTCAGCACCGGGGCCCGGTAGGCCGGTAGGACCGACCCCAGTTGGACTGGACCTTAGCAATTATTTATTAATTGATTAATTAACTAATTAATTAATTAATTAATTAATTAAATTAATGTCTTGCACGTTGGAATGGGAGAAAAGAAGATAAAGCTTTGAAAAGTCAAAGCTTCATTTCTTTATTCACTTAATAAGTTAATGGCCATTAAGCTTCCACATGGCCTCATCTTATGGAATGATTTTAATGGTTAAAAGACATATAAGATGGCTTATAGGTGTGGGTGTTGACGGTTTTGCAAGGAGGAGGAGAAGTTGGAAACTTAAGAGTTAAGTTTCCTTTGGAAAATGGTTTTCAAATCTTCTTCCTCGTGCATCATCGTTTTCTCTTCTCAAGGCAAGGTTTCAACGTGCTCGCAAGCTCTCGGGGAGAGAGGTAGGGTCTAGCAGCTCTTGTCTGTTCTAGCTATTCCGGGTCAAAGGGTTTGACTTCGGTTAGGTTTCGATCTCTGCGTGGATCACCTTTAGAGATAGTCTCTATTGGCTATTTAGGTTGATGTCTTCATACGGATACTGGATCACGGGTTTCGGAAAGTCCAGGAACCAAAATTTTGTTTTCATTGCGGTACATGTGATGTACCTCCCGGGATTTTCCTACATATTTGCCTAGTAGCCGAAGAGGAAAGTGATGAGGAGGTAACTTCTAAATATGATGACTTGCATAATGCATATTCAGAACTACTAGAAGATTCTCATGCTATTCTGAAACAGTATAAATTGTTAAAGAAAAAGTATGTAGAAAACCTCAAACATACAGAAGAAATAGAGAGAGAAAATACCTGCTTGAAAAAGCAAGTAGAGGAAAGTAAGAAAAAGAAAGTTGTAGATAGATCTGAAGAGATCAATCAGTTGAAGCTCAGGATTAAGAATCTTTCAGTTGATCTAGCGAGTTTTACTGAAAGTATAAAGAAAATGAATGAGATGTTAGGTAAATGTAGACATCCGAGTGATAAAACCGGATTAGGGTTTACGAGAAATAAGCCTCAACATGAAAGAAAGTTTTTCCCTCAGAAAAAGAAGTTTCAAAAATCATGTTTTCATTAACAACTTTATCAAATGCATCATTCTGTGTATTTTACTAACTCAAAAGGACCCAATAAAATATGGTTACCAAAGAATAAAATAGTATCTCCTGCAAATATCCTTCCTTGGAAGAGGCAACAAGCACCATTGGTATTTGGACAGTGGATGCTCACGACACATGACGGGAAGAAGGTCTATGTTCCTAGATCTTCAGTATAAGAAGGGAGGATCGTTAACTTTCGGAGACAACCAGCAGGGCAAGATAATTGGAATCGGTAAAATAGGTAAAGATTCCTTTGCATGCATTGATAATGTGCTGCTTGTTGATGGTCTAAAATACAATTTGATTAGTGTCAGTCAATTATGTGATTCTGGTTTTGAAGTTACGTTCAATCAAAGTCTTTGTGAAGTCAGAAACAAAGATGGGTCTATATTCTTTTCTGCCAAGAGAAGAAATAATCTTTACAAATTTGATTTAGAAGATTTTTAAAATCAAAATGTTTCATGTTTTTTATCAACTAAAGAAGAAAGACTAATATGACATAAAAAGCTAGGTCATGTCAGTTTCAAACATATTTCAAAGTTGTTAAAGCATGATTTGGTAAGAGGTTTACCAAAAATAAGTTTTGACAAGGATTTCTTTTATGAAAGTTGTCTTAAAGGAAAACAAGTCAAAATTCTAAAAATACTGTAACATCTTCTAGACCTCTAGAGTTGTTACATATGGATTTAGTTGGTCCTACTAGGACGATAAGTCTTGGCGGAAAGAAATATGGACTTGTTATTGTTGATGACTTTACTAGATTTTGTTGGATATTATTTTTGTCACACAAAGATGAGTCTTTTAGGTGTTTTAGGACTCTTTCTAGAAAGTTACAGAATGAAAATGGAATGTCTATAGCCAGCATTAGGAGTGATCATGGTGGAGAATTTGAGAATGAGAAGTTTAGAATATTCTGTGAGGAGAATGGAATTTTCCACAATTTCTTTGCTCCTAGGACTCCACAGCAAAATGGAGTTTTTGAAAGGAAGAACAGGACGATTCAAGAGATGGCAAGGACTATGTTGTGTGAGATGAATCTTCCGAAGTACTTCTGGGCAGAAGCTGTGAATACAGCATGTTATATTCAGAATAGAATATTGTTGCGACCTTTATTGAAGAAAAATCCTTATGAGTTATGGAATGGAAGGAGACCGAATATGTCTTACTTTCATCCATTTGGTTGCAAGTGCTCTATGCTGAATATAAAGGAGTTGTTGGATAAATTCGATTCAAAGATCTATCCAGGTATCTTTCTAGGCTACTCTTTATCATCAAAGGCTTTTAGGGTTTACTATCTTACCTCAAAGACTGTTGAGGAGACTATTCATGTCAAGTTTGATGATAGTTCCCAACCAAGTAAGGAAGATGACATAGATTGTTGGACCCCGTTTCCAGAGCCCAACTGATGTCGAATCCCGTTTCCGGAATCCGACTCCTGAATCGTAAAACATGAAACTTGATTATCTTGTCTTGTAGGGGTTTATTTCATTTAACCCTAATTTCAAATTTATTTCTCTTGTAAGTCATAGCCTTATGACTCTTGCTTAATTTAAGTCAAAAATCACCTCAATCGGGGTTTTATAACTCAAGATATGCTCCAGAAACCTAAAGGAGTTCCTACTCGAAACATGCCCTCTTAACTGACCTCTCACTGACTTTGATGCAAACTTCCTCAATTTAACTCAAATTGAGACCTATTTCTGTAGCAAGAAAGATACAAGTCTTAGGAAGCTAATGGTTCAAGCCTCACCTCGTTTGGAGGTCATATGAGGGGTTTATGCCCAATTTAATAGGCCATGCTCACTTCCAAATTCAAACTGAAACTCTTTTGGTACAATTACCATAACTTTTTATATATAGGTCAGAATGTGTTCTCTCTTTCACCATTTGAAATTAGACATCTATATCTACAACTCTCATGAAGACTGCAAAACCAAATTCGGCCTCTAACAATGCTCAAAACGCTTGACTAACAACTCGACCTGTGCTGGAAATTAGCCTATAAGTGGACTTATCTTGAACAACTCGACTTATCGAGGCAAATAAGTCGACTTGTCACCAACAAGTCGACTTATCGAGGAAAATAACTCGACTTATCTATCTAAAAAGTCGACTTATTATGCAAAAACTTCACAAGTCGACTTATAGGACCCATAAGTCGACTTATATCTATCCAGAACTCAAAACCTAACCCTCTACACTCTCTCTTGACTTATTCCAAACACCATATACACTTCTAAACCTCTCAACTCATTCATTCCACTCTCAACATACTATAATCTCACTTGTACTAACATCATCCTCCTACTCACATGAATTTCAAAGCCATTCCATACAACTTTGGAAACTATGCTTAAACATGGGAATAAATGGTTGTGAAAGACCATGGTAAATCATAATTCATGCATTTCATTTACATTCAACACAAGTAGCTCACAATGCTTTAGTGGGCATTTCAAGTCCTTTTACAACATGGTTCAAAACACACTTCCAAAATGCTACTGTTTTCTCAAAATGCATCTAAAGCATTGTTTACAACAAAATCATGAAATACAAAGACAAAACACTAAGATCTTGGAGTATGCCTTGAGCTCATTCTTGAGATCAGATCTTCACTGGAGATGGGACGGAAAGTGGGGTGAGCTTTAAACTCGTGGGTAACACGTTTATATTTATACTACTAAGCTGAATCTATTCATTATTCATACTGTTTGCAATATTCTCATTAACAAATCTTATAACTTGCATTTCACAAATTCATCAAGCTAACAACAAAATTTCATGATTCATGCATTCATCATTCTTGCTAACATATCTAACACATAATCACATAGCTGATGGTTTGAAAAGTCCACGGGTTCTTGATGAGCTACACAAGTGTAGTCATATCTTTGAGGAGTTCAAAAGAACATCTATGCCCTATCAGGCGGCGGGAGAAGGCTATCTTGGTCGGCGTGCGTGACTCTGCTGGTGGACTTAACTAACCCACATAACACTGAATTTCATGCATAAAACTGGGCTTTTATTGCCCACTAGCTGAATTTCGAAAATGGATTTTCATGCAATCCATAAAGCTGATTTTCGAAAAATGCTTTTCATGCTTAGCTCAAATGTCATAATCTCATTAATATTCATTCTCATTCAATTCATGACTTTATCAAGCAATGTCAAGCAATGTCATATACTATCAAGTTCTCGTATAATGGCATTCATACATCTATTATACTCCATCAATTCATCTCCCGATAATTTGAAAGAACATAATTTCTTTAATTAAAGTAGTATTTATCACTTACTAGCATAAAGATAAAAATGAAACCCACCTTATATCCTTGCTTAAGCTTGCCTAAGGAAGCTCCTCTTCTTGTTCTCCTCTTCTTTCTTGTCCTCCTTCATTTATAACGAAAAGAACCTTACATCACTTAGGGTTTCTAAAATTGAAAACCCAATGAACTTTAATCATGAAATTAACTCTAGAATCACTAAACCCACTCCATTCTTAGTCTTTCTAATCCATAACCCAACTAAAATCTCAACCTTAAACAAGAAGCTTACCTTGAATCTTCACTAAACCAAGTGATTTCTTGGTTCAAAAGGAAGCTCTAGCCTTCCTCCACACTTTTAACTCTTGAACTTTCTTGAAATCTTACCCAAACTCTTGGAAAATCACAAACTTTCTTCTTTTCTTCTTCCTTTCTCCTCCACCACCGAAACTCACTCTCTCCTCTTCAAATTTCGTGACTTCCTCTCCTTTCCCTACTACTCCTTATTTCTTCTTCTTTTATACTTCTTATTTACTCACTTAAGCCCATTTAGCCCAAAGCCCAACTTCTTCACTTAATTCCTTCTTCCTTCCTTCTTATATCCTCCTTACTACTCAAGCCCACTAACTCTTTTCTTTCCTACCTCATTTAAAGCCCATTTCATATTATCTTATCTTTTCATTTCATTTGGACCCAAAGCCCAATTAACACATTAGTTACATCTTACTCATTTAAGTCCAACTAACACATTTAACTCCATTAATTCTTCACCTAACTCATTAATGCTAACTCATACTAATTAATGTCAAGTTAATTAATGCTAACATAATTTACTTAATTGCTCTAATCATGCTTAATTAAATAAAAAATTAAAATAAAAGAAAAAATTTCAGGCTAATATTTCTCCCCTTAAGAAATTTAGTCCTCGAAATTCTTACGACTTCGTTGAAGAGGTGTGGATACTTCTCCTTCATTGCATCCAATGGTTCCCACGTCGCCTCTTATTTGCATGGTTCCTCCACGGGACTTTAACCAAGTGAGCAGTCTTGTTCACGAGGACCTTCTCCTTGCTATCGAGAATTTTGGTGGCATCTCCTCATAGCTCAAATCATCACTCAATTTGAACCTCGAGGTGCGAATAATGAGAAGGATCGATCTGTACCTCCTCGACATGGAAACATGAAATACATCATGGATCGAGATAATTACGGAGGCAATGCCAATCTGTAAGCTAACGGCCCAATCCTCTCTAAAATCTCATACGGACCTACATACTTGAGGACTTAGCTTCCTTTCTGCCAAACCTCATGACCCCTTTCCATGGAGAGGTCTTAAGAAATACTTTGTCACTCTGCATACTCCATTTCTTTTACGTGAGCATCTCGATAACTTTTCATTACGTCTGCTATTTGCCTTAAGCATTGCTTGATTATATCCACTTTTTCAAGCGTCATCTGGACCAACTCTGGTCCTACTAGCTTCCTCTCACCTTCTTCATCCCAACATATCGAGTCTGCATCTTCTACCATAAAGGGCTTCATAAGGAGCCATCTGTATGCTCGAATAGTGCAATTGTTATAAGCAAACTCGACCAACGGCAAATGTTAGTCCCATGCTCCTTTGAAGTCCATAACACACGCTCTGAGCATTCCCTCTAGGGTGCGAATAGTCTCTTAGGTGACCATCCGTGCGAGGATGAAAGGGCATCTTGAAATTCAACCGTTCTAATGCCTCCCGCAAACTACTCAGAATCTCGATGTAAATCTAGGATCCATGGGATACTATGGAATTTGGAACTCCATGCAACCTCACTACTTCATCAATATACTTCTGGCTAAGACTTGCAATGAATCTGTTTGCCTAATGGCGGAAAATGGGCTGACTTGGTCGATCGGTCTCTGATGACCCATATAGCATCATGCTTCCTAACATCTGGGTAAACCCATGAGAAAATCCATCGTGATCCTTTGCCACTTCCATTCGAGGAATGGACAATGGCTGCAACATACTGAAGGTGCACGGTGTTGACTTTGACTTGCGACACACTAAAACACACCTTACATATTCACTACATCTCTCTTCATGCCTTTCCACGAAATGCTCCTTCAAATCTGTACACATCTGGTGTTGCACAGGTGCATGGAATAAAGCGCATTGTGTGCCTCATCCATGACCTCATCCTTAAGCGCCTTATCATTTGGAATACATAACTTTGTTTCCGACTACCATTAGCCCATCATCCCTTACTAACACTTCATTGCTTACCATGTTGAATTTCATCTCTCACTTACTCGATTCGTATCCTGCTCCTGCGGCTCCTTGACCTTCTCCCTAAGGATAGGTCTCACACCACGAATTGAGCAAGAATGCAATCTGACCGATCACGCTTGGTGATCTTCAACTTGGCCATTGCTCCAAAAGAGGCAAGTAAACTGCCCGAACATAAGCTAAGGATGACTTCCTACTCAATGCATCCGCTCTACATTTGCCTTGCTCGGATGATACTCTATCATCGGTCATAGTCATTGAGCAACTCTAACCATCTTCTACGCCTCGATTGACTCTTTCGGCTCATAATGTACTTAAGACTTTTGTGGTCCATAAAACCCTTATGCGAACCCCATGAGATAGTGTCTCCATATCTTTAAGGCAAAATCATTGCTGCCAATTCCAGGATCATGAGTCGGATAATTCAACTCATATGGCTTCAAGCGCTAGTGAAGCATAGGCTATCACCTGTCATTCGCATTAACACACAACCCAAGCCCTTTCTCGAGGCATCATCTGTACCTTTGCATACCCACGATCTCCATTGGGCAAAATTAAAATGGGAGCACTAGTTAACCGCGCTAAGCTCCTCAAAACTCTGTGGCAATTCTCATTCCAAATAAGCTGTTGATTCTTCCGTAACAACTTAATCATCGGTGCGACTATCATGGAGAATCCTCCACGAACCTCCTGTAATAACCTGCCAGCCTAGAAAACTCCGTACCTCCTTTCTTGTCTTAGGCTCTTGCCAATTCCTCTGCTTCCACTTTTCTCGGATCAACATGGATCCCATTCTTTGGCAATCACATGTCGAGGAAAACTACTTCATGCGACCAAAATTCACACTTCTTTGAATTTGGCATCGACTCTGCTCTCTCAATCTCTGCAATACTATCACGAGATCTTGTTCATGCTCTCCTTCATCCTTAGAATAGACAGAATGTCATCAATGAACACTATGACAAACCGATCTAAGAACTCTGAAAACCCTATTCATAAGGTCCATGAATGCATTTGGAGCATTGGTCATCGAATGGCATGACCACGAACTCATAGTGCCGTGGCGGGTCTGAAAAGTTGTCTTGTTAACATCGGACTCCACGATTGGAGTTGATGATAACTTTGATCCGAGGTCGATCTTGAAAAGACCCTTGCTCCTGTGGTGATCAAGCGGATCATCTATCCTAGGTAAGGGATATCGGTTCTTAGCATCACCTTGTTAAGCTTCACGTAATCTATACACACGCCATGTCCCATCCTTCTTCTTAACAAATAAATGGCGCTCCCAAGGTGATGGTGGGCACGATAAAGCGCTTCTCTAACAACTCCTCTAACTGCTCCTTAAGCTCCCTTAACTCAGCTGGAGCCATTCTGTATGGTGGCATCGAGATTGGCGCGGTTCCAGGAATCAAGTCAATTTCGAACTCAATTTCCCTCACCGGCGGCAACCCTGGTAATTCTTCAAGGAATACTTCAGGAAACTCCCTCACAACCCGAAAATCTTCTAATCTGCCCATATTCACTTCTGGATCCACTACATGCGCCAGGAAGGCCTCACACCCCTGGCTCATCATACTGTCAGCTAACAAGGCTGAAATGATCCTCGTATTTGGCGTTTTTCATCCCCTTGAAAATCACTTTTGACCATCTCCCGGATCAAACTCTACTTCTTTGAGGCTACTGGTCTAGCTTGGCCTTATACTTCTCCATGACATCCATTCCTAGTATGACATCTAGCCCTTTAAGGTCTAGAGGTAGCAAATCTACTACCAATCTAGTACCACCGATCTTTGAGCTCACAATTCTTATACATCACATCGATCACTACTTTACTCCCCAAAGGAGTACTAACAACCAGAAAATCATCCATAATCTCAGGATTAACTACATGCATATTCATACTTGAGGAAACAAAAGAATGTGTGGAATCCGTATCAATCAAAATATAAAGCTGCAGAATTGAACAAGCGAGCCATACAGTCCACAACCTCGGGAGCATTCTGACCTCCTCTCTCGTCATGGCAAATACTCTAGCTGGAGCCTGACCCTGTGCTCTTGGCCTCCCTGCAGGATTAGCCCTCCTGAATGTTCCAGAACTGCCTACCTCTGTGACTGGCCTGGTTCCCACTGTCTCCGTCTGCCGCTGAGCTTGAGCTTGGGAACCCTCCTGTCTCAACCTCTGGGACAATCTCTCATCATATGCCCTTCTCTCCCTGCTGGAAGCAACCACCAAAGCCCTTGAGACACCTCCTGGATGAAACTTCCCACCGATCCTGCTGGGATACTTGCCCTTCCATGACTTCCCTGGGCCTGCCACACTAGAGACCTGTTCTGAAATTGCCCTGGACTGCTGACCCTTGGCAGGACCACCACTGCCCATGCCACTCTGGTTATGATGAGTCTTGATGCTCCTCTCAGATGCTGGAGCACTCACTCCCTTCTGGAAGGCATTCTCTGTTCTTCCTTTTCCGCTTACCTCGACTTGATGTTCTCCGGCTTTTACACTGAAGTGCAAGCATCTACCAAGCTTCTTGGTAGTCATGGAAATTATGGATCAGCACCTTCTCCTTTATCCTAAATGTAATCCACTCTCAAACTTGCGGCACTTATCCTCTTGATCGCCACAATGTTTCTTGCATACCGTGACAATTGAGTGAACTTCACTCATATTCACTCACGCTCGGCTCCTCTGTGTGAGGCTCGGGAACTCCCCGGCCTCTCTTGAATGTAAACCTCGAGAAGTACTTCCTCCTGAAAACTTCTAGAAACTCCTTCCATGTCACTCTGGAGGTACTACACGATGCATGGGCACTTGCCTCCCACCAAAGTGCAGCGCATCCCCTGCAATAAACTAGCTGCATACTCTACCCTCTCCCCATCCAGAGCACTTCATCGATTCAGGGACCCTTCGGTCCTCTTCACCATGCTTCGCCTCTTGGGATTAGTAGTCCATTGAAATCGATGACCCCATACTTAGGAGCTTGTCATCTGCCCTCCGATCTGCTGGAGTGGCATCTGAGCTTGTGGTCCTTGGCCCATGGCATGGATGAAAGCTCAGGCGAAGGCCTGAAAGAACTGGGATCTCTTGGATGCACTTGAGGCATAGAAGGGATTTGGAGAGGCACTTCATCTTGTACACTTGGCACCTCTGCATCTCGGGCAGGGATGGTCCACGCATCTGGGGAATGTGGGATTCATTCGTACTTCCCCTCGAGAGTCTGGTGAGATTGAGCTCCTCGAGTTCTTCTTTGAGGTGACATATTACTCCTTTAAATAAAACCATTTCAAATCTTTAGTTCATGCCTTTCAAACCAATTTAAATCATGTAAAACAATTTAAAACCAATGATGCATGATTGTATTTAAAACAATGCTTAGGTTCATGTAACATGATGCATGCTGACTCTACCCTTGAGGCTACCCACTAGGGTTCCTAGGAAATCATAAACCTAGAGCTGCTCGATACCACAGATGTTGGACCCGTTTCAGAGCCCAGTGATGTCGAATACCGTTTAGGAATCCGACTCTGAATAAATAAAACATGAAACTTGATTATCTTGTCTTGTAGGGTTTATTTCATTTAACCCTAATTTCAAATTGATTTCTCTTGTAAGTCATAGCCTTATGACTCTTGCTTAATTAAGTCAAAATCACCTCAATCGGGTTTTATAACTCAAGATATGCTCCAGAAACCTAAAGGAGTTCCTACTCGAAACATGCCCTCTTAACTGACCTCTCACTGACTTTGATGAAAACTTCCTCAATTTAACTCAAATTGAGACCAATTTCTGTAGCAAGAAAGATACAAGTCTTAGGAAGCTAATGGTTCAAGCCTCACCTCGTTTGGAGGTCATATGAGGGGTTTATGCCCAATTTAATAGGCCATGCTCACTTCCAAATTCAAACTGAAACTCTTTTTGTACAATTACCATAACTTTTTATATATAGGTCAGAATGTGTTCGCTCTTTCACCATTTGAAATTAGACATCTATATCTACAACTCTCATGAAGACTGTAAAACCAAATTCGGCCTCTAACAATGCTCAAAACGCTTGACTAACAACTCGACCTGTGCTGGAAATTAGCCTATAAGTCGACTTATACTGAACAACTCGACTTATCGAGGCAAATAAGTCGACTTGTCACCAACAAGTCGACTTATCGAGGAAAATAACTCGACTTATCTATCTAAAAAGTCGACTTATTATGCAAAAACTTCACAAGTCGACTTATGGGACCCATAAGTCGACTTATATCTATCCAGAACTCAAAACCTAACCCTCTACACTCTCTCTTGACTTATTCCAAACACCATATACACTTCTAAACCTCTCAACTCATTCATTCCACTCTCAACATACTATAATCTCACTTGTACTAACATCATCCTCCTACTCACATGAATTTCAAAGCCATTCCATACAACTTTGGAAACTATGCTTAAACATGGAAATAAATGGTTGTGAAAGACCATGGTAAATCATAATTCATGCATTTCATTTACATTCAACACAAGTAGCTCACAATGCTTTAGTGGGCATTTCAAGCCCTTTTACAACATGGTTCAAAACACACTTTCAAAATGCTACTGTTTTCTCAAAATGCATCTAAAGCATTGTTTACAACAAAATCATGAAATACAAAGACAAAACACTAAGATCTTGGAGTATGCCTTGAGCTCATTCTTGAGATCGAGATCTTCACTGGAGATGGGACGGAAAGTGGGGGTGAGCTTTAAACAAATGGGTAACACGTTTATATTTATACTACTAAGCTGAATCTATTCATTATTCATACTGTTTGCAATATTCTCATTAACAAATCTTATAACTTGCATTTCACAAATTCATCAAGCTAACAACAAAATTTCATGATTCATGCATTCATCATTCTTGCTAACATATGCTAACACATAATCACATAGCTGATGGTTTGAAAAGTCCACGGTTCTTGATGAGCTACAAGTGTAGTCATATCTTTGAGGAGTTCAAAAGAACATCCTATGCCACTATCGGGCAAATGGAGAAGGCTATCTTGGTCGGCGTGCACGTGACTCACTGGTGGACTTAACTAACCCACATAACACTGAATTTCATGCATAAAAACGGGCTTTATTGCCCACTAGCTGAATTTCTGAAAATGGATTTTCATGCAATCCATAAAGCTGATTTTCTGAAAAATGCTTTTCATGCTTAGCTCAAATGTCATAATCTCATTAATATTCATTCTCATTCAATTCATGACTTTATCAAGCAATGTCAAGCAATGTCATATACTATCAAGTTCTCATATAATGGCATTCATACATCTATTATACTCCATCAATTCATCTCCCAATAATTTGAAAGAACATAATTTCTTTAATTAAAGTAGTATTTATCACTTACTAGCATAAAGATAAAAATGAAACCCACCTTATATCCTTGCTTAAGCTTGCCTAAGGAAGCTCCTCTTCTTGTTCTCCTCTTCTTTCTTGTCCTCCTTCATTTATAACAAGAAAAGAACCTTACATCACTTAGGGTTTCTAAAATTGAAAACCCAATGAACTTTAATCATGAAATTAACTCTAGAATCACTAAACCCACTCCATTCTTAGTCTTTCTAATCCATAACCCAACTAAAATCTCAACCTTAAACAAGAAGCTTACCTTGAATCTTCACTAAACCAAGTGATTTCTTGGTTTAAAAGGAAGCTCTAGCCTTCCTCCACACTTTTAACTCTTGAACTTTCTTCAAAATCTTACCCAAACTCTTGGAAAATCACAAACTTTCTTCTTTTCTTCTTCCTTTCTCCTCCACCACCGAAACTCACTCTCTCCCTCTTCAAATTTCGTGACTTCCTCTCCTTTCCCTACTACTCCCTTATTTCTTCTTCTTTTTATACTTCTTATTTACTCACTTAAGCCCATTTAGCCCAAAGCCCAACTTCTTCACTTAATTCCTTCTTCCTTCCTTCTTATATCCTCCTTACTACTCAAGCCCACTAACTCTTTTCTTTCCTACCTCATTTAAAGCCCATTTCATATTATCTTATCTTTTCATTTCATTTGGACCCAAAGCCCAATTAACACATTAGTTACATCTTACTCATTTAAGTCCAACTAACACATTTAACTCCATTAATTCTTCACCTAACTCATTAATGCTAACTCATACTAATTAATGTCAAGTTAATTAATGCTAACATAATTTACTTAATTGCTCTAATCATGCTTAATTAAATAAAAAAATTAAAATAAAAAAAAAAATTTCGGGGCTAATATAGATAGTGAAGTCCCTTCAATGCCCTTAGGTGATACTATAGAAGCTTCATCATCATGAACTCAGTTAGACAAGGTTGAGGATATTCCAGAGACTCTTGGTTTAAGAAGCGATTGGAGATATAAGAGTTCTCATCCAGAAGAGTTAATTATTAGAGAGACCTCAGAAGGAGTCCGAACAAGGTCCAAATTCAGAAGAGAAGCTAATGTAGCTTTTGTCTCTGAAATAGAACCTAAGAAGATTGAGGAAGCTCTTCAAGATGAAGCGTGGATTTTATCCATACAAGAGGAGCTGAACCAATTTACTAGGAATAAAGTTTGGTCCTTGGTTCCTAAACCCTCGAAGAAATCCATTATAGGAACTAGATGGGTTTTTAAGAATAAGTTAGATGAATAGGGAGAGTAAGTCGGAATAAAGCCAGATTAGTAGCACAAGGCTATAATCAGCAAGAAGGAATAGACTATAATGAGACGTATGCTCCAGTAGCAAGACTTGAAGCAATTAGGATACTACTAGCATGCGTTGTTTGTCATGATATAAAGCTTTTTCAGATGGATGTGAAAAGCGCATTTCTGAATGGTTTTATAGACGAAGAGGTGTATGTTAAGCAACCTCCTGGTTTTGAGGATGTTAAGTATCAAGATCATGTCTATAGACTTTATAAAGCTTTGTACGGCTTGAAACAAGCTCCTAGAGCTTGGTATGATTGTCTAAGTACCTTTCTTATTGAGAGTGGTTTTAGTAGAGGTCAGGTAGATAAGACACTCTTTAGGAAGAACTATGAGAATGATTTCATTTTAGTGCAAATTTATGTTGATGATATCATTTTTGGTGCTACTTCAAAAAATTTATGCATGAGTTTTGAGAGTTTAATGAAAAATGAGTTTGAGATGAGTATGATGGGAGAGTTGAAGTTCTTTCTTGGGTTGCAAGTTAAGCAAACCGAAGGGAAGATCTTTATCCATCAACAGAAATATATGAAAGAATTGCTGTGTAAATTTGATATGAATAAAGTAAAGCCTATGGCAACTCCGATGCACCCTTCGAACCTTTTGTCGAAAGACGAAGTTGGTAAGAAGTTGGATCAAACCCTGTATAGAGGGATGATCGGTTCTTTGCTTTTATCTTACAGCAAGCAAACCTAACATATTGTTCAATGTATGCTTGTGTGCAAGGTTTCAGGCCGATCCTAGAGAGTCTCATTATATTGCTGTTAAAAGAATTATGAGATATCTCGCAGGTACTACTGATCTTTATTTAATGTCTGAGAAAGGTAAAGATTTCAGGTTGATCGGATACTGCGATGCGGACTATGTCGGAGATAGAATTGAAAGGAAGAGTACGAGTGGAAGCTGTCACTTTCTTGGCTCAAACCTAGTTTCCTGGTCAAGCAAGAGACAAAGCTCAATTGCCTTATCAACTGCCGAAGCAGAGTACATGTCTGCCGCAAGCTGTTGTTCACAAACATTGTGCATCAAATACCAACTAGAAGATTATTCAGTCCAAGAAGAGGAGATCCCAATTTTCTGTGAAAACACCAGTGCCATCAACTTATCGAAGAATCCTATACAGCATTCGAGAGTGAAGCATATCGAAGTCAAACATCATTTCTTGAGAGACTACGTTCAGAGAAAGGTTGTGAGTCTACAGTTTATTGAGACAGAGTTTCAATGGGTGGACATCTTCACTAAACCATGTTGGAGTTATGTAAATATAGTGCCCTGGAAAGCAAGTGTATTTACATGTAACTTTATCTTCTTGATTCTGATTTTGTAATGAAAATATTTATTATTAATAAAACAAAAGAGTTTGGTTTTATCTGTATGAGCATTATATATCTGGTCATAAGGTACCAAGATTCATTTGTAAGTAATATACATATACATAGAGATGTATGGGAAACATGTATATTATTAGAATCAATTAATTGATTCACGATTAAATAATCAAGTTGGTCGTTTGATTATGGTTTAGGCGTAGTGTTACGATTTATCTCCATATAAGTAAAGGAGTTTACTTAAAGGGAATGATGAGTTTCATATCATGATAGTAGTAGACTATCGATAATGGCACTATTAAATGAATACGGAATCAAGTATGTTTTCAAGAATAAAGTGGGTCGTTACTTTAATCTTAAAACATACAACTTAAGCATTCGCTTATTATGAACCACAATCTTGATGAGTGGTGAACTCATATGTGTTTCATTATAATTCTTGATATGATCGGAATGGATTTTTACAGGTATTAATCCAGTTATGCATGTTGGAATTATTAATTGAAGCGTGTATCGTGGAACATTCACTCAAATAAAGAGTTTATAGTGTTATCATCTCTTCTAGATGTTTTAAGGAGATTTGGTGATTAAACTGGCGCCAGTAGTTTGATGGACTAGCTACCCATCAAGTCTTAACACTAAGATGAGATCTTATGTGTTAATCACCTTATAAAGGAAAATGAGAGATCTAGAAGGAAAAACCAACATAAGGGCAAAACGGTAATTTTACCCTTTGTTGTGCGGATGGCTATAATAAGGTTTTAAATAGGGTTTGCAATTGGACATATTCTCATAATATTTAATAATTCAAGAGTTCAA
This sequence comes from Erythroxylum novogranatense, assembly GCA_029891385.1. Lineage (NCBI taxonomy): Eukaryota > Viridiplantae > Streptophyta > Magnoliopsida > Malpighiales > Erythroxylaceae > Erythroxylum > Erythroxylum novogranatense. The sequence goes on along the minus strand of CM057229.1, from coordinate 83,476,831 downwards.
CTAATTGTCTTTAGTGGAATGACATTTAGTTAATAAGCTATAATTAATTCCAATGAGATTGAATTATTTCTGGGCTTATTAGAGCTTGAATTATCAAAGTCCAATAAGATTCCCTACTTGGCTTTAAGGAAGGTTATCAAGCTAAGTAAGAAGTAGTTTGGAGGCTTTAGAAGTCCATAATTGAATGATGGGCTTATACTAATTAAATGGTTAATTGGAAGCCCATATGTTCATTTAGAAATGGGCTTGTTTTGGTTTAATGTAATTGATTGGATTAATTATATTAAAACAATTTTTTTTTAATGGAGAAGAAGCAATTTCGAAATTGTGTTAGGTTAGATGTGTAACCACACATTTGACATTAAAATACTAAATAAAGATGGTCTTTATTATGGTTCATCATTATTAAATGGAGTTATGAACTTACCATTAAATGGTTTAATGGTTGGCTTTTAATGTTGGCATGTAACCTATTTGCATTCATTAGATTAAAGATGAAAGATGTGCATTAGATGGACCATCTTCCTTCTTTCTTCTTGCCAAAATCGAAATGGGTATTCAATTATAGGTTATGGTCTTTTCAAATAGCCATTTTAAAGATAAATGAAGTAAGTCTCATTTATTGGCTATTTGATGAGTGATTAATGTAAGAAGTGATGCATTGGATGCCTCTCACTCTTTCCATTCATGCATATTTCGAAATTGAGATGTAAGAAGGGGTTCTTGCATGGTTTTTAGATATTCTCTCCTTTCATGCAAGGTAGAACCGAAATTCCTAAGTGAAAGAATTGAAAGAGTTTCAATTTTGGTTCTTCTTCTTCTAAGAAAATCTCCTCCAAATATTTCATCTCCTTTCCCACCAAAGGATTTTGTTAACCTAGTTTTCCTTGAAGAACAAGTGGTAAATCTAATTGGTTGAGGATACTACAACAAGGAAGAAGATAGATTGCTAAAGGAAAAGACTCAAAGGCAAAGGATTTGGATATAAGAAGGAGAGGATAGCTAAATGAGGATTTAAAGTCATGTGCGAAGAAGTCGGTAATTCCTTTTATCTTGTTCTTGGTTTTATTATCCTTATACCAAATCATTTATGGATTAGCATGCTGATTTGGATATATTGCTTCCGCTGTAAGATGATTTCTTAAAAAGTTTTGAAATCTATCGTTTCTCCATACTAAGCATGCTTTCTTTTTCCGATCCAACAATTGGTATCAGAGCCGGATTTTCATGCGTGATTTCGGTTCCTATATGGTGGATGCATGGGTTGGCAATCTTTTTATGTATACTGCATATTTTTATGTGATAGAAATATATATGGTGTATGTTGCTCTTTTGGTTGTCCATAGAAGTTAAATTTTATCTTGTAAGATTTCTTCATTTGGTTGTAACAAGGAGGGTGGTCTATCATCACCATGTTTCCTCCTTGGTTTCTTTTTTCTATTTTATTTGATTTTGTAATGTACAAATTGATGTAATGATGAAGAAGGAGCAGCCATGGATTGAAGAAATGGAAAGGTAAAATTTTGATTGTATCCTTTTGTGTTTTGGCATAAGTTTTGTGAAAACTAAGTTGCTGGAATTTTTGTTTCAATGAATCATATTTTAGTTATGATTGGAAAACAAGTGCTGGTTTTTTTGTTTCAAAGAATCCAATTTCGGTTTTGCTAAAATACTAAGTGCTGTTTTTAATTTTCATGAAATGAGTTTCAGTTTTAATAAAACAAGTGCTGGGATTTTTTATCAAAACAAAGATTTGGTTTTCAAAATGACAAAATTCTAATTTCATAAATGCCATTACATTTTGTTTACCGAATGGGCCGGATCATGTTAGCGAAGAGTTCGAAGCGGAAGATCCAAGATGAAGAAGCATATTTTGGGCCTAAAAGGCTTGTAATTATTTTATGTTTCTAGGATGGACAATCAAAAGTGGCTTTATTAGTTCATGTGATGAATGGAGAAATGAATGCTTGTAATATGTGATATTATGTGATTGCATGTCATTTAGAAAATTGCCAACCCTAGGCCTTGCCATGCATTCATTATGTATGAGATATATAATGAAACAATATAGGATGGATAATAAATTGCATCTAGACAAGATGGTATTTAAAATTAAAGCCCAAAAGATTGAGTGGGAGAGGATGCTCCTGTGAGAGTCCACGGTCTCCAAATGATGGCCCGTTTACATGTGGTGAAGTGTTACTCCCCATCGGAGGGCATGGATCCTAGATCTTGCATGGTTTGGGTCTCCTTAAGGATAAGTCCACTTAATGATAGCAAATGTGACCTCCCACCGAGGCATGATTTGTAGGTATCTTTAGTGAATGAATCAAATGGTTATACACTCAACATTTTTATCAATAAACTACCCACCGTAGCTCATTGGTAAAAGTATGGACCAAATTAAGACGCTTCTTAAAAATTGAGCATGAGATGCTTGGTAGTTTTTGAGTGGGAGGGTCCCGCTTTTTTTTAATAGATAAGATGGCCCACCGTCACTTGATGCGTTATAGATAAGAAAAATAACCGTCAGTATAATGTTTTAATTTTTAAGTTTTGTTAAATCTATCATCATGCATACATGCATCATGATTTTATACAAAGCTCCATAAATTGTTGACTAGTATGCTCATGTTTTAATAATTTATATTTTCAGACATAATCAACCACAAAATGAATCCACTCACCCTGCTCTTGACTAATAACAAATTGGAAAATGGAGACAAGTTTAATGAATGGAGACGTAACCTTGACATTGTTCTTCAATATGAGCGTATTTCATGGGTGTTAACGAAAATGAGCCTACACCTCTAAGTGGAGATGCAACTCTGAGCAAGTCCAACAACATGAGCGTTGGCAGAATCCTGACAAGACTACTAAGTGTTATATTCTGGCTTCTATCAGCGGCATGTTGCAAAAGCAAATTGCTTGTATGAAAACTGCTAGTGCAATGGTCCATCACCTACATGAGATGTTTGGTGTGAGGACTAGGTCTGCAAGAGTGAATGCTATCCAAACCTTTCATAATCTCGCATGAAACACGGTGAGCAGGTGCGGGGATTACATGATGAAGGTAATCTCTGCGGTCCGAGGCTGAGATGCTTGAGGCGGATATGGATGCGGACACGCAGATGATTATGATCATCAATAGCTTAAACTCTTCTTTTCAGCAGTTTAAGTTGGACTATGAGCTCAGCGGCAAGGATTACACCTTGAGTGAGTTGATGAATACCCTCCAGAGCACGGAGGAAATATTGAATATTAAGGCTCATGGGCCGGCTAATGTAGCTTCTTCTTCTAAGCCCAAGGGTAAGGGCAAGGAAAGAAGAAGGGTCCAATGAAAAGAAGGCCCAAATAGGGGTCAAGGTGAAACCCATGAAAAGAAGGCCAAAGAGAACATCAAAGGAAAGTGTTTCCTTTGTGATGAGATGGGCCTTTGAAAAGAAACCGCCGATCTACCTAGAGTCCCTCAAAAGCAAACAAGGTATGGGCTTCCTAAGTTTGTTAGGAACTAGAAATGTGGCAGATTTATCTACTTCTTGGATATTAGATTCAGGAGCCACTAACCATGTTTGTAATTCTTTGCAGGGTTCCAAAGAAAGCAAAAGACTTCCTAAAGGCCGGTTTCAAGTTAAGATAGCAGATGGTTCCTATGTTTCAGCGAGAATCGGTGGGAGTAGTTATCTTGGACTTTCCTAGTGGTCATAGGTTATATTTGGAAGATGTTTATTACATGCCAATGATTGTAAGGAACATGATTTTGTTTTTGTCTAATAAAATCGCTATTCCTTATATTTTGAAAAGGTTGTTTCAATATATGAGAATAAGGATTTTATTTGTGAAGCGATAATTAAATAGGATTATTTTTATAGAACCTATGAAAGGCTCACTAAACACCACGTAATTGATAAAACCAAGACAATCCAATATCTCTAGCATTAATTCAAAGTATCTGTGGCATCTAAGGATGGGTCATATCAATCGAAAAGACTTGACAAAGCTAGTAAAGGATGGGATCCTTATGGGCTTGGATAGTGATCCATTACCCACCGTGAATCTTGTATTGAAGGAAAATGACAAAAGCCTCATTTCCTTCTAAAGGAAACGACTTTGAATCCACATTGGACATGGTACATCTTGATGTGTGTGGGCCCATGAATGTACAAGCTAGAGGAGGTTATGAATATTTCATAACTTTTATAGATGATTACTCAAGACATGGCTATTTGTATTTGATGCATAAAAGAGTGAATCTTTGAAAAGTTCAAAGAATTCAAAGTCAAGTTGAGAAGCAACTTGGCAAGCCATTAAAACAACTTCGATCGGATCGAGGTGGTGAGTATTTATCCGGAGAGTTCCAAGAATATTTAATTGACAATGGAATTGTTTCAATTTGTCACTCCTCGTACACCTCAACAGTAATGGTGAAGGAGAGAGAAATAGAACTCTATTGGAAATGGTAAGATCAATGATGTCCTATGCTAGCCTTCCGAATCGTTACGGGATATGCCATACAAACGGCAACATATCTTCTTAACTTTGCTCCATCCAAATCGGTGCCTAAAATACCTAGGGAGTTGTGGATCGGCGAGTGCCTTCATTGAGGCACTTGAGGACTGGGGCTGTCCAGCCCATGTTCTAAAGCCTGAATCCACAAAGATGGAACCAAGGTCAAGTATGTTTGTTTGTAGGATATCCTACGGAACTCGAGGGTACTATTTTTACAAATCCTCATGATAGGAAGGTATTTGTGTATTTAATGCAAACTTCTTAGAGGAAGAGTTTGTGAGAAATCACAAAGGAAGAAGTGAAGTAGTACTAAAGGAGTTAGCAATTTCATCCAAACCAAGAGTTGTTTTGGATATGATGTAACAAGATGTCGAAATGGATTCAAGAGTTGAATCGAAGTGCAACCCGAACATCAAGATGTGCCTAGACGTAGTGGGAGGTTGTGAGACAACCAGATAGGTATCTGGGTTTAGAGAAGGCTTAATTACCATCTCGCATCAAGAAGAAACAGATCTCGTTACGTATACAAAGGTTATTAATGATGTTGATGCAGGAAAATGGCTCAAGGCAATGGAATCGGAAATAGATTCTATGTATACTATTGAAGTCTGGGTCCTTGTAGATCTACCACTGTGTCTAAAACCATAGGGTGAGAATGGATCTACAAAAGGAAAAGGGGATCGGATGGAAAGGTAGAGACCTTTAAAGCTAGATTGGTAGCTAAAGGCTATACTCAAAAGGAGGGTATAGACTACGAGGAGACTTTTCTCCGGTTGCCATGCTTAAGTCCATCAGATTCTTTTGGCCATAAAGCGACCTATTTCGATTATGAAATATGGCAAATGGATGTCAAGACCGCATTTCGAATGGAGATCTTGAGGAGACCATTTATATGGCCCAACCGAAGGATTCATTGAGCTAGGTAATGAGCATAAGGTTTGCAAGTTGCAAAGGCCCATTTATGGACTTAAGCAAGCATCTAGGTCTTGGAACATTAGGTTTGATAAGGCTATCAAAACCTATGGGTTCATACAAAACCTAGATGAGCCTTGTGTTTACAAAAGAATACAAGAAGGTAAGGTTACTTTCCTAATCTCGTATGTTGATGACATTACGCTCATTGGGAATGATGTGGGAATGTTATCTGCGTTAAGGATGGCTGAATGAACATTTTCAATGAAGGATTTGGGAGAGGCTACCTATGTTCTAGGATCAAACTTATAAGGGATCGTAAGAACAAGAAGATAGTTTTGTCTCAACTAACCTACATTGAGAATATGCTCAATAAGTTCGCCATGCAAGATTCCAAGAGGGTTTCACTCTACTAGACATGGAATCAAACTTTCAAAGGAACAAGCACCTAAAACCCAAGAGGAGGTTGAACGATGCGTAACATTCCATATGCTTGACAGTTGGTAGTTTGATGTATGCAATGTTGTGCACTAGACCGGATATACATTACGCACGATGGGGACCGGTAGCGATTTCAGTCCAATCCAGAATGGAACATTGGACTGCGGTTAGTGTATATTTAAGTATCTTCGTAGGACGAAGAACTTAATGCTTGTTTACTCTGGAAGTAATCTTATTCGGACAGATATACGGATTCGATTTCCAATCGATGTTGATTCAAGGAAATCAACTTACGGTTCTATATTTACTTTAGGAGGTGGAGCCATAGTTTGAGGAGTGTCAAGCAATCTTGTATTCTTGATTCGACTATGGAGGCGAGTATGTTGTTGCTTGTGAAGCGTGAAAGGAAGCGATCTGGCTCCTAAGTTCCTAAATGATTTGGAGGTAGTTCCAGAGGCGAAAAAGCCATTACACTTTATTGTGATAATAGTGGGGCAAGTGGCTAATTCTAAAGAACCTCGGAACCACAAAGATGCCAAACACATTGGCGTAAAGTATCATCTCATAAGGAGATAATACAACGTGGAGAAGTGGATGTGGTAAAGATTCCTACAAAGCAAAACCCTCACGATCCGTTCACAAAGACATTGACTCAAAAGAGCTTTGAGGGTCACCTAGAAGGGATGGGAATGAAGGATATGTCAAACTTGCTTTAGGGCAAGTGGGAGATTGTTGGAGTTATGTAAATATAGTGCCTCGAAAGCAAGTGTATTTACATGTAACTTTATCTTCTTGATTCTGCTTTGTAATGAAAATATTTATTATTAATAAAACAAAAGAGTTTGGTTTTATCTGTATGAGCATTATATATCCGGTCATAAGGTACCAAGATTCATTTGTAAGTAATATACATATACATAGAGATGTATGGGAAACATGTATATTATTAGAATCAATTAATTGATTCACGCTAAATAATCAAGTTGGTCGTTTGATTATGGTTTAGATCGTAGTGTTGCGATTTATCTCTATATAAGTAAAGGAGTTTACTTAAAGGGAATGATGAGTTTCATATCATGATAGTAGTAGACTATCGATAATGGCACTATTAAATAAATCTAGAATCAAGTATGTTTTCAAGAATAAAGTGGGCGTTACTTTAATCTTAAAACATACAACTTAAGCATTCGCTATTATGAACCACAATCTTGATGAGTGGTGAACTCATATGTATTTCATTATAATTTTGATATGATCGGAATGGATTTTACAGGTATTAATCCAAAGTGTCTCGCATGTTGGAATTATTAATTGAAACATGTATCGTGGAACATTCACTCAAATAAAGAGTTTATAGTGTTATCATCTCTTCTAGATGTTTTAAGGAGATTTGGTGATTAAACTGGCGCCAGTAGTTTGATGGACTAGCTACCCATCAAGTCTTAACACTAAGATGAGATCTTATGTGTTAATCACCATATAAAGTAAAATGAGTGATCTAGAAGAAAAAACCAACATAAGGGCAAAACGGTAATTTTACCCTTTGTTGTGCGGATGGCTATAATAAGGTTCTAAATAGGGTTTGCAATTGGACATATTCTCATAATATTTAATAATTCAAGAGTTCAACTAATTGTCTTTAGTGGAATGACATTTAGTTAATAAGTTAGAATTAATTCCAATGAGATTGAATTATTTCTGGGCTTATGGAGCTTGAATTATCAAAGTCCAATAAGATTCCCCACTTGGCTTTAAGGAAGGTTATCAAGCTAAGTAAGAAGTAGTTTGGAGGCTTTAGAAGTCCATAATTGAATGATGGGCTTATACTAATTAAATGGTTAATTGGAAACCCATATGTTCATTTAAAAATGGGCTTGTTTTGGTTTAATGTAATTGATTAGATTAATTATATTAAAACAATTTTTTTTAAATGGAGAAGAAGCAATTTTGAAATTGTGTTAGGTTAGATGTGTAACCACACATTTGACATTAAAATACTAAATAAGGTTGGTCTTTATTATGGTTCATCATTATTAAATGGAGTTATGAACTTACCATTAAATGGTTTAATAGTTGGCTTTTAATGTTGGCATGTAACCTATTTGCATTCATTAGATTAAAGATGAAAGATGTGCATTAGATGGACCATCTTCCTTCTTTCTTCTTGCCAAAACCGAAATGGGTATTCAATTATAGGTTATGGTCTTTTCAAATAGCCATTTTAAAGATAAATGAAGTAAGTCTCACTTATTGGCTATTTGATGAGTGATTAATGTAAGAAGTGATGCATTGGATGCATCTCACTCTTTCCATTCATGCATATTTCCAAATTAAGATGTAAGAAGGGGTTCTTGCATGGTTTTTAGATATTCTCTCCTTTCATGCAAGGTAGAACCGAAATTCCTAAGTGAAAGAATTGAAAGAGTTTCAATTTTGGTTCTTCTTCTTCTAAGAAAATCTCCTCCAAATATTTCTTCTCCTTTCCCACCAAAGGATTTTGTTAATGTTAGCCCCAAAAAATTTTAGGATTAATCATGATTAGATTAAATTGATTAAGTTAGATTAGCATTAATTAAGGTGTCATAAATTAATATATGATAGCATTAATGAGTTAGGTGAAGAATTTATGAAGTTAAATATGTTAGTTGGACTTAGGTGAGTTAGGTGGAATTTAATGCAATGGGCTTGAAGGAAAAGAGTTAGTGGGCTTGAGTAAGTAAGGAGGAGAAATGAAAAAGAAGAAGAAGAAAGAAGAAGGAAGTAAGTTGGGCTTAGGCTTATTGGGCTTAAGTAATTTAGAAAGGAGTATATAAGGAAGGAGATAAGTGACTTTTGTAGGAAAAGAAGATAGAAACGAAATTTGGAGGGAGAGGAAAGATGTTGGGACCCGTTTTCGGAACCCAACTCATAACGAACGAATCGCAGCTTAACTAATATCGCTTCATTTTTTTTTCCACTTACACATTGTTCAAAGTAGTTTCAATTTCCAATTTGTATTTCATCAATTCCTCAATCCTTTGAATCCTTCATATTCGATCATATCGCGTTCGCATTCGAAAACATTTTATCATTCGCTACAATCATATCTCTCTTTATCCCAATTTCGCTTATTACCAAATATTTGAATTTCGTCAATCCATGTCATGCCATTCATACATAATTTCCATATCATGTCCATACACAAATCCATACACAAAAGCACTTCAATATTCCAACCCATCACACAAATCTTGGACCTCTCCGTCCGAATCCCATCATACACATTTACAATCCTATATCTAAACACTTCCATAATTCTCGGTCATATCTCAAGTCATGATCATAATTCACATTCATAAATACTAACCCTATTTCACTTACATAATCCCATCCCATAATCATATACAAATTTTAATGGCCTTACAAGCCACAATACAATCACAATATATAAAAATCCGAATGCAAATACAAAGATACAAAAATCCTCTTTTCGCTCACAGATCTTCTTCTCATTACTGTGGATGGTAATGAGGGGGTGAGCTTACGCCAATGGGTAACAGTTTATAACAAAACAATAAGCAAAACTCTTGAAATTTTTTCTTTCTCGTCTTAGAAAACATTTCTTTGAAATCAAGTAAAGCACATTTTGAAGAAGTTCTTTTCTTCTTTGTAATCAAAATCACATTTTACAAATCGATATCGTCTTAGGCTTTCAGCCACAAATCCATAGGTCACAAGACATGAATGCATCAACTTGGCAATTCACGTAAGCAATGCACACACAAATGGCTAGAGAGTTCAGAACACGCCAAATAAACCAAGTTTATTGGAAACACAACGAGTCCATTTTGGATCTCAGAGCTACAAGCGGGCAGTAGGAGAAGGCTATCACATTATTTTTTTGTCTACGTGCACGAGACTATCACGACGTTACTCTCGCCCACACAAAAGCACATATAATGCTCAAATCAATTTATCAAATGCTCTTTTCCGAATATACACACCATGAAGTCTTTCAAGGCATAACACAATGTATTTTGCAATTCATCAAAATTTCATGTATCGAATCAAAATGATTTTCAAATCATTTATGCAATGATGCAACAATTATGATGCAATTTAAGTCGAAAATCTCTTTGTTTAAAGAAAGCGGTAATGGCTTATAAATTCTATTATAAACGGATACCCACCTCGAATCCATGCTAGAACTTGTCCAAAGCTCTAATTTCTCGAAGCTTCTTTCTTTCGCCCACTTTGAAATTTCCTAGACCGAAATCATCCAAATTCATCATCATAAATACCATAACCCTCAAAATTTACTATAGGAAACCCAATTCCAACATATTTCCAAGCTATCTAATGCATCAATTTACAAAGCCCCAATTTCCAAAATTGGGCATAAACCCTAACTCACATTAATCCAAAATTAAACCACCATCTTAGCATAGACATCACAACTAATTTCATAATCCACAAAACCATAATATTTTCCATGATTCTACACCAAAATTTTAAGAAAAGCTTGAAGCTTGAAAATCGGCTTTACCTCACTCTTCACCATTTTGGATTTTCTTAGCTCATCCTAGAGCTCTCTTCATCCTTCATCTTTTCCCTCTTGGAGCATGTTCAAATCCTCCTGGAAAGCTCACAAAATCGAACCCTAGCTGCTGTCCTTTCTTTTCTCCTTCCACCAAACCCACTCTTCTCTTTCTCTCTTCTTTCTTTCTTTCTTTTGTTTCTCTTTATTCTGCATTTCTCTAACTCTCACGACCACAGCCTGCTTCTCCTCTATTTATACTACATCCACATGCCATGTCATTTAATGAATGAGGAAAGACTCTCATGCCCTCCTTATAAGCCTACTAACTTAACTCTTTAAGTGTTCTTCCAAAATTGCCCTTAAAAGTTGATATCTTGGCTCCAAATTCTGATCAGGTAAATAAAGGAATTTTACAAAAATTTCTTCTTCATAATGTTCTCCTCGATCATACGAATCCAACGCAACAAACCACGCTCAATTCGGATCTAAAACGAAGAAGTTATGGCCAAAATACTATCGGACTGCATAAAAATCGAGATCGCATTACTCGCACCGAGTTTCATTCCAATATCCGACAGTCTTAGAGGCTCCATCTTGATCGGGGTTCTTCATCAAAGTTGTAGCCTTATAACTTTAGTTTAATCTCCAATTTGAATCACCTCAATCCGAGCTCTGTAGCTTCATATATCCTCAAAATACTGATCTGTGTGCAGATTGTTTTCCTTCCATCTTTCATCGTTCATCATCGATTTTCTATCGCCCGATTTATCGCTCATCGCCTGATTTTCTATCGCCTGATTTACTGTTCATCGCCTGATTTCCTTCGTCTGACTTTTCCATCAGCTGATTTTGCATCAGCTGATTTTTGATCACTGATTTCCATCACCTGATTTTTGCATCAGCTGATTTTTCCTCCAAACTTCAAACGCTTATAACTTTTAACTCCGAACTCCAAATTGGACAAAATTGATGTCTATTTCATAGAGAAAAGACTGATCTACAATGTTCATGAAGAACTTAAATCCAAATTCAGTCTTTAAAAGGGTCAAATGTCTCAATTAATCTTTCGTCGATTTTTGCATCTTCCGGTTTTCCTATCACTGGTTTTTCTATCACCTGGTTTTCTATCCAGCACATGTCCACTTATATAGATCATATCTTTTGACCCGATATCCAAATTGGGCAAACTTGGTATCTATCTCATAGAAAGAGAGATCTACAACTTTCAAGAAGGAAATTTTGTCTAAATCTATCGATATCAAGTCCATATCGTCTGCTTTTGCTTCAGCTGGTTTTTCTATCAGCTGGTTTTTCCATCATCTGATTTCTATCAGACATGTTTTGGCGCAAATGCCATAACTTTCTCTATAAGTGTCGAAATGACTTCATTCTTGGACGGTTAGAAAGTAGACATCTAGATCTATAACTCTAATGAAGACTACAAAGGCTGATTCTATCTCCTACATTCTGTAGCGTCCACTTTTCCTATCAGCTGGTTTTGCTACATACATCGTCTGGTTTTTGCTGATGCCTCGTCTGGTTTTTGCATGAAGGCATCGTCTGGTTTTTGCTACATGAAGGCATCGTCTGGTTTTTGCTACAGTGCATCGCCTGGTTTTCAATCACCTAAACAACATCAAAACTTCAATCTATCATAACTTCTAGCCCCGATATCGAAAATTCGCAAACTTTATGGCTACCGAAAGCCCTCAACAAGCACTACATGTTTATGAATATCATTTTATCAAATTTCACTTAAATCAAAAGTCAACTATTCATCCCCAAAAGTCAAACTTTCATAATTCTTCATATTTTCACACCTTCACTAATTCTTCCAATTCTCACTCTTTCAATCTTTATTTCCTACCTTTCAACTTCCATTTCAATCATCTTAATCAACTCATTCATTTTAACTTTCATTAACTCATAATATTCACTCGACATTTCATAACATATACATATCTCTTTAAAGCCTCAAAGTCATCAAGACCAATCCATTCTTTCCATCTTGATTTCACATTCTTCCTCACTACCACAATACTCTTCATTCAATCTACTTCAAGCACGATTCAATCTTCACAACTTAATCTATAACATAATACATATACAAAATACTCATTCTTTCCATACTTAAATCCTCCATATACAATTCATTCAACACATTCTTATGACAAACATTAAGCCATTTCTCAAATCATCCATAAGCCACAAAATACATACTTTTAGAATAAATTTTGAAAGCAACCACATATCACACAAAGTTCATTCACAAAGTTCATATACACAACTTATGGCACATTTTCAAATCAATGCAAGGTCATACTTGAACAAGCATTGGCAGAACACAATAAAGGTTCTTTAAAGCTTTAGTGGGCATTTCTAGCCCCAATAAATCGAAGTCTCAAAATTTGCAATTTCAAAGAAGTTACATAAATAGTAACTATACAAACTTACTTTTTCAATTATAAAGATGTTACCCATAATACAACATACACAAAAACCCATTTCACGCTTTAACCCCCAAATATCATTTAAAATTTCTCCAATTCACATTACCCAAATAAACATTTAACATCACTAATTTCTCATTTAATAATTCTGACATCCAATTAAAGTTCGGGGCCCAACAAAAGAAGAGTGTCGTGAAAGGAGGGAGGAAAAGGAGAAAGAAGAGGCTTGTTAGGGTTTGGCATTTCCATGAAAATGAGTGGGTTTTTGAAGAAAGTCCAAGAAGAAAAAGTGTGGAGGAGAGTCTAAGCTTCACTTTGAACCAAGAAACCACTTGGTTGGTTAAGGATTTAAGGTAAGTTCTTGGTTTAAGGTTAAGTTTTTGTTTGGGTTTTTGGTTAGAAAGATGAAGAATAAGATGGGTCTAGTGATTCTCTTATGAATTTCATGATTTAGATTTTTAGGTATTTCAATTTCTAAACCCTATGTTAATATGGGGTTATTTTCTTGTTATGCTTGAAGGAGGACAAGAAAGAGGAGAAGAACAAGGAGAGGAACTTCCTTAGGCAAGTTTAAGCAAGGATAAAAGGTGGGTTTCATATTTATCTTTATGTATATAAGCTAAAATGTAAATAAATGCATGACATTAATGAGCTTTGATCACTTGGTTGTTGTATTAAATGTGTGATGGAATGATGAATGTGAGTGTATTAAATGCTTGATGATGATTGAAACTGTCATGAAGAAACTTGTTGAATGAATATAATGAAAGGCATGAACGATGTATGAAAAGATGATTTCAAAGAAACAATGAATTGGATAAGAACAGTCCAATTTCCTTGTATGATTCATGATTGCTATGTTATGTGGGTAAGGTATTGTCCTAAGAAGCATCACGTGCACGTTGACCATGAAGCCTTTGCCCTACCGCCTGATTGTGGCATAGGATGATCCAACATTTTGGACTCTAAGATTTGCCCATATAGACTCATGAAATGAGACTATATGGTTGCCAAGAATAAGGACTTACCGAGCCATTTGATGTGTTTCATATGAGATTACATGAAAATGCAAGAATGATGAATGTTTGAATTGTGAGAAATTATGTTTGAGTATTGATGAACATTGCATGATGCATGTATTATGATTGTATTGAAAGATTGCTAAAAGTATGAATAACTAATAGGACTGCTTGATATATAAATATAAATGTGTTACCCATTTGAGCGTAAAGCTCACCCCTAAAATTTTCCAGAAATGAGCGGGATCCCAGGAGCAAGCTTAAAGGCATTTACTCCAAGTTTTTCTTTTGATTTTGTTTTTGAAATGATTTTTGTAAAACAATGCTTTAGTTGCATTTTGAGAAGATATTGTATTTTGAAACTTCATTGTAAATGGGGCTTGAAATGCCCACTAAAGCATTGTATGAATATGACATGATTTGATGAAGATGGAATGAATGAATTATGAAAGCAAAAATGTTCAGTTTTAATGTATTTTGAGAAATCCATGTATGTTTAAGACAATTGAATCATTGTTATAGTTTGGATATGATAGATGATTAAGAGTGTGGATGTTGCTTCGAATGGTGTTTGAAGATACCTTAGGGTTTAATCATGTTATATGAGGTTGTATGATGAGTTTTATGCAGGTGGAAGTCTTAGAATTGAAAATTGGGTAGTTGCATTTTAAGGGGATGTGCTGTCAAATTTTCCTAAAATTTGACAAGCTTTACTCAATATTAGACCCTCTTGGTATGAATTAGATCAATGAGTCTTCATGAAGATCGTAGTAGGAGTTTAGAGTTTTCCAAGGGTATATCGTTTGCTAAATTTGGAGTTCGGAGTCAAAAGATATGATCCTTACAAAAAAAGCAGAAGATAGAAATCAGAAGGAAGGAAATCAGAAGATAGAAAAGGAAGGAAGGAAAGGAAGATAGAAATCGAAGATCGAAAAGGAAGGAAGGAAATCAAGATAGAAAAGGAAGGAAGGAAATCGGAAGATAGAAATCGGAAGATAAAAGCGAAGGAAGGAAATCGGAAGATAGAAATCGAAGGAAGGAAATCAAGATAGAAAAGGTAGGAAGGAAAGTAGAAGATAGAAATCGAGAAGATCGAAAAAGGAAGGAAGGAAATCAAGATAGAAAAGCGAAGGAAGGAAATCGAAGATAGAAATCGAAGGAAGGAAATCGAAGATAAAAAGCGAAGGAAGGAAATCAAGATAGAAAAGGTATGAAGGAAATCGGAAGATAGAAATCGAAGGAAGGAAATCAAGAAAAAAAATGAAGGAAATCGGAAGATAGAAATCGAAGGAAGGAAATCGGAAGATAGAAAAGGTATGAAGGAAATCAGAAGATAGAAAAGCAGAAGGAAGGAAAGCAGAAGATAGAAATCAGAAGATAGAAAAGCAGAAGATAGAAATCAGAAGATAAAAAGCAGAAGGAAGGAAATCAGAAGATAGAAATTAGAAGGAAGGAAATCAGAAGATAGAAAAGAATAAGGAAGGAAAGCAGAAGATAGAAATCAGAAGATCGAAAAGCAGAAGGAAGGAAATCAGAAGATAGAAAAGCAAAAGGAAGGAAAGCAGAAGATAGAAATCAGAAGATCGAAAAGCAGAAGGAAGGAAATCAGAAGATAGAAAAAACAGAAGGAAGGAAATCAGAAGATAGAAATCAGAAGGAAGGAAATCAGAAGATAAAAAGCAGAAGGAAGGAAATCAGAAGATAGAAAAGTAGAAGGAAGGAAATCAGAAGATAAAAAGCAGAAGGAAGGAAATCAGAAGATAGAAATCAGAAGGAAGGAAATCAGAAGATAGAAAAGCAGAAGATAGAAATCAGAAGATAGAAAAGCAGAAGGAAGGAAAGCAGAAGATAGAAACCAGATGATAGAAATCAGACGATAGAAAACCAGATGATAGAAATCAGACGATAGAAAACCAGATGATAGAAATCAGACGATGGAAAAAAAATAGGACGCTGCAGAATGTAGGAGATAGAATCAGCCTTTGTAGTCTTCATAAGAGTTGTAGATCTAGATGTCTAATTTCATATGGTGAAAGAAAGAACACATTTGAAGCTATAGATTAAAAGTTATAGCAATCGCGCCAAAAGAGTTTCGATTCGGTTTCGGAAGTGAGCATGGTCCGTTGTTTTGGACATATTTCCCTCATACGACCTCCAAATGAGGTGAGGCTTGAACCATTGGATTTATAAGACACATATCTTTCACTCCATAAAAATCCGGTATCAATTGGAGTTAAATTGAGAAAGTTTGTTCTAAAACAAGTGAAAGGTCAGATAAGAGGGCATGTTTCGGGTATGAACTCTCTTAGTTTTTTTTTTGGAGTGTATCTTGAGTATATGACTCCGATTAAGGTGATTCTTGTTTCAGGGAGAACTTGAGACATAAAGCTACAAATTATATGAATAAGTCAACCCATGATTTTAGTGTATACATGGTGTGTGCTTGCCACGAAGGTGGAGTTACAATTAAGAATCATGCAAGATTATAAGCGCAAGGTTTCAGGACAACGAAAGTTGGGCTCAAAGCAGGTTCCACGCCTATGGTACTATAGTAAGAGTAAGAGTGTCAAGTTTAAGGTCTCAGCAAGGCAAGTGTCTCAGGGATGGGCTCCACTCGGGCTCACATCCCGGGACAGTCGGGCTCTCGGGATCGGGGTCTGACAGTTAACCTAGTTTTCCTTGAAAAACAAGTGGTAAATCTAATTGGTTGAGGATACTACAACAAGGAAGAAGATAGATTGCTAAAGGAAAAGACTCAAAGGCAAAGGATTTGGATATAAGAAGGAGAGGATAGCGCAATGAGGATTTAAAGTCAGAGCGAAGGAGTCGGTAATTCCTTTTATCTTTTTCTTGGTTTTATTATCCTTATACCATATCATGTATGGATTAGCATGTTGATTTGGATATATTGCTTCCGCTGCAAGATGATTTCTTAAAAAGTTTTGAAATCTATCGTTTCTCCATACTAAGCATGCTTTCTTTTTCCGATCCAACAAACCACTGAGTGAAGAACGTTTCAAGGAATCAGACGGAATCTCAACATGGTGATATTAAATGACCAACCGTCTAACACTTCACAGGCAAGTTAAAAGGTCGTCAAGGTTAACGGCGTTAGTAACAGTGAGTTACTGTAACATCCCATCACTAATGGGAAAGGGTAAATTGGTCATTTGGGATGGGTTAGATGTGTGTATGCATACTTCGACTTGAGCATGCATTATATAGCCTCTATATATTTAGATAAATGGAAATTGTTGCACATGCATATGAGTGTACATGCATTCTTGACATTTTCCGGCATATGTGTGTATACATGAAATTACTGTGACAAATGTGTTATTTGAATTTGAAAGTTGAATTGGAGTGAATGATCGTGTGTTTATATTTTTTGGGACTTTTAGGAAATTTTCTGGAAATTTTTGGGGGACAATGTCTAGACTGAAAAAAAAAAAGAAAATTTACTAAATGACAGACTGATGGGCTTTCCGGTATTGATAATGACTTTCCAATGGCACTGAAAAATTAGATGCATGATTTTAGGATTTATTACTTTGAGCCATTGGAATTTGGGAGAAAATTAGAATAATAATTGGAGATAGGGCATACGAAGTGGACAAGAGGCAAGTGACATAAGTCACTTGCCAAACATGGCTCTAAGCCGATTTTTGTTTTTAAAACCCTTCTTTCCTTTATTGATTGCCTTAGACGATGTTTTCTTCTCATTTGAAACAAAATTGCTTCATATTTAGCTCCTCCTCTCTTCTTCTTCGTGGGTCTTCAACTTCCTTGTTCATCTATTCTTTCTTAATCTCTTCTTGCTTGCTCCTTCTTCCTACATATACAAAACCAACCATAAGTTTTGTGTTGATGATGTTTGGTGTGGGTGTGAGTGATGGCCGTATGTGTTGGTGAGAGGTATAGAGAGTTGGATTAAATAGAAGACTTGAAGATTTTGAAGCTTGAAACTCGTTTAGGTAAGAATATTTTGGTAGTTAGAAGCTTTTATTGTGATTGAAGATTTTTCCTACCGTGTAGATCGTTTGGCTAGAGAAGTCATGGCACACAGGTCGATCAGCTGGGATTTTTGGGGATGACCTAGTTAGCTTCTATAATTGATCCCTTTTGGAGCAATGTTCAAACAGTGAAAGACTAATAGAGATGTAAATTACTGCTCTTGATTAAATGAGATGAGGAAACATTTTTGGTCTCATAAATTAGTGATTTTTATGTTGATGCTTTTTAATTATGATGCCATGTGAAGTATAGTAGTGATTGTTCGTAGTGCACCCTTATTGTAGGATACGCATCGAAATGACCTATGGGTATTCCGGTGTATACTCTATGGTAAGAGGGTGCTACATTTAGGTGGTATCAGAGGGTTTGGCATCTGTTGGGACTAGTCAAATATTTAGGCTTGGATTATTGTGAGAAATGCAGAAACTAATCGGGATTACTGTTTTGTTATAGGTCATCCGTTCTAGGTGATCAAGTTGATCAACCTGTTGACCAAGGATCAGTCGGAGCTAGTAGGGAGTCCTCGGTGCCTCGTTCTAAGGAGCTGCCTCCTAGAGTTCCCGTGAGACGGGAGAGGAGGTATGATGATCATGCAAAGGTGAAGCTATGGATTTTATGGCAGCATGAGACCCTACCGAATTTGAGGATGGTGGAGAGGACTGAGAGAGTCTTCGATCAGATGGATTGTGATTCGGATGAGCTCTTTGATTATCTGATCTCTCTTCTACAGGCCCGACTTATCGGTGGTGGAAGGCTGTCGGCGATAGCCACCGGGCCTTGCTTATCGACTGGGATTTCTGAGGGCATTTAGAGACAACTATATGCCCAAGGTTTATCTTGAGATGAAGATGCAGGAGTTCTTAGAGTTGAAGCAGGGTAGGATGACAGTAGCAGAGTATGAGGTGAGGTTCAGTGAGCTCATGGGATACGCTACTGCTTTGATATCCACTGAGGCTAATAGGTACCGGAGGTTGGCCCGATCTGATATGGGTACCTTTATTGAGTTGAGGGCTGCTGCAATGCGAGTTAAGCAACTGATGAGACAAAGACAGGCTGAGACCGATCAGGGGTCCAGGGGTAAGAGATTGAGTGATAGTCAGGGCAGTTCTGGCAAGAGTTTTAGCAAGCGCTAGAGCAGGACCTTTAGGTCATCGAGAGGATCTAGGCAGTCCGGATTTGGTCAAAGAGGGAGGTTTGCTCAAACTGGCAGTGGCAGTGGCAGTGGTAGAGGTTCAGGGCAGATTCCTCCAGTTTGTGAGCATTGCGAGAAGAGGCACAGTGGTGAGTGTTGGCGGTTGACTAGAGCTTGTCTTAGGTGCGGCTCCATAGATCATCAGATTAGGGATTGCCCAGCTACTATGGGAGCTCAGTCTGCTATTAGTGGGAGATCAGGCAGTAACACTACAGTACAGCAGAGTCGAGGTGGTGGACCTGGACTGAGGGGCAGAGGAAGAGCCTGAGGCAGAGCTGGGGATTCCTTTATGGGGACTGAGGATCGGGGCAGCCGACCACAGTCCCAGGCCAGGGTCTACGCCATGACTAGGCAGGAGGCCCAGGATTCTCCAGATGTAGTAGCTGGTATGCTTCTTATTTCTGATATTGAAGCATTTGCACTGTTGGATCCAGGATCCACACATTCTTTTGTTGCACCGCATTTGGCATGTATATTGCATAGAGATAGGGAGATGTTACAGTATGGGCTAGAGGTGAGTACACCTCTAGGTAGTACTACTGCTTTAGGAGAGGTTTGCAAGGGGTACTTGATCCAGATTGATCAAGCAGTGTTGAGGACAGACCTTCTAGTGTTACCATTAAGAGAGATCGATGTGATTATGGGTATGGATTGGCTTACTACCCATAGAGCTATCATGGACTGCTATACCAAGGAGATCGTATTAGAGTCTCCTGATCAGCCTAGAGCAGTGTTCAGAGGAGTTAGTCAGGCAGTGCCAGCCTGGATGATCTCCTTCCTAAGTGCCCTGAGATTGATGCAGGGAGGATGTGAGGCCTATCTGGCCCATGTTGATGACACCAGAGTTGGGCAGAGTCTACAGGACATTCCCGTGGTCAGGGAATTTCTGGATGTATTTTCTGATGAGTTATCGGGTTTACCGTCGGATCGGAAAACAGAGTTCACTATTGACCTCGTTCCAGGTACTGCTCCTATATCTATACCTCCATATAGGATGGCACCTGTAGAACTGAGGGAGCTGAAGGCTCAGTTGCAGGAGTTACTGGAGAAGGGCTTTATCAGGCCCAGTTTCTCACCTTGGGGAGCTCCGGTATTGTTTGTGAAGAAGAAGGATGGGACTCTGAGATTGTGCATCGATTACAGGCAGCTGAATCGAGTGACAGTGAAGAATAAGTACCCACTGCCTAGAATTGATGACTTATCTGATCAGTTGCAGGGAGCTTAGGTATTCACTAAGCTGGATCTGAGATCAGGGTATTATCAGCTAAAGATAGCAGAGGTCGATGTACCTAAGAGTGCTTTTAGGAGCAGGTATGAACATTTCGAGTTTCTAGTGATGCCATTTAGGTTGACTAATGCCCCGGTAGCTTTTATGGCCTTGATGAATAAGGTCTTTCAGCCCTTTCTTGATCAGTTTGTAATTGTATTTATTGATGACATATTGGTGTATTCGAGGAGTAGACAGGAGCATGCTGAGCATTTGAGGATTATTTTGCAGCTTATGAGGGAGAAACAGCTTTATGCCAAATTCAATAAGTGTGAATTTTGGCTGGATGAGGTAGTGTTTCTAGGCCATATAGTGACTGGAGAGGGTATTCAGGTCGATCCTAATAAGATTGAGGCAGTGATGAAGTGGGAAGCTCCTAGGAATGTGTCTGAGATTCGGAGTTTCCTAGGATTGGTCGGTTATTACCGAAGGTTTGTCGAGGGGTTTTTATTGATCTCAGCCCCTCTGACAAAACTTCTGAGGAAGAATGCACCATTCAGATGGACTGAGGAGTGCCAAAAGACTTGAAGACTTGAAGATTTTGAAGCTTGAAGACTTGAAGATTTTGAAGCTTGAAACTCGTTTAGGTAAGAATATTTTGGTAGTTAGAAGCTTTTATTGTGATTGAATATGCTTTTATTCCATGAAGTATTGGTTTGATTGTTTAGGTATGTTATTTCTTTGATTAAATGATAATTGGTAAATGTTGATTTAGAAGTTGAGGAATGAGATGTTTTGAGTGTATTTAGTTGTTTTAAAGTGTTTTGAATGATGTTAGATGGGTTATATTTTGAAAGATGGGATGATTAAAGATGAAGATGGTTAAAAATCTGGTTTCGAGATGTTTTCTAGGTTACTTGCGTCATGACGTGCTCCCCGACGCCGTGGCGCTTTAGTTGCATTTCTTGCTTGTGCACGCAAGCGTACATGCCACAAATCTTGAGAGCATGCTGCGCTGCGACACACGCATCGCATGTGTCATGGCGTATCTTTAGTGCTCTCGCCGCATCGAGTGTTTTTCCGTCGCGGCAAGGACCCATTCTTCTATACGGACATGCTTTGGTTCTTTAGCCATAAGTTTTGATGTAGAAGTCCAAATGAGTTGGTTTTTGATTTATTGCAAACTAGAGACAAAGATCTACAAGTTCTATGAAGAAAGAAAGTTTTGAATCAATCTTTAAAGATCTCAAATATTGGATGAAAGTTGAGTATAGAATTTAGTTTCGACATAAGGATTGCCCCTATATGTTTGGAGTATAATTTTTGGAATTCTGAAATGAGTTAAAAGGATTTGGTGTCTATGAGTTCCTGTTATTTAGAGGAAAAGGGTTGTAACAGGAAGTTTTAGATTAGTGCCGAAAATGTCACGAACATGACAGTTGTGACCGGTGCAGCCACCATATTTCAGAGCTTTAAGCTCAACGCATCAGGGCCTTGTGCCCAACGATTTTAGAGCCGCAGGCTCAACGTATCAGAGCTTTAAGCCCAATGTTGTTCAGAACCAATGGCTCAACTTTAATGAGCTCAGGTGTACAGTCACAACAACGTAATAAAACGAAAAGTGTCACATGTGCATTGTGTATGTATATGAATGATAAATTGTGAACTGTGTGAAAGGCGAAATGCCTTACTATGTGAAATTGATTGATGCATGCAATATGTCTGAATATGTTATTGTGTAATACTATGTGAACTATTTGTATATGCATGAGTTGGGTGGACCATCGATGATGGTTTCTCGCTGAGTTCGCAAACTCACCCAATATTGCAATTATTTTTCAGGACAAAGATAGTTGACTCCTAGCTCCAGAGTTTGACTTTTCCTGCCGTGTGAGCTTGGGCAAGAGAAGTTATGGCACACAGGTCGGTCAGCTGGGATCGATTTTGAGGATGACCTAGTTTAGGCTTTCGTTTCAGTTTCTTTTTGGAGATATATGTATAGACTGTGGAAAATGATAGACTTGTACATTTATGGTTTTAAGAAATGAATGAGAAGTATCTTTTGGTTTTCAAATTTAGTGATTTTGGTATTGTAGTTTTATTATTATGATGCCATGCAGATTATGGAAATGATCGATCGTAGTACACCCTTATCGTAGGTTATACATCGGAATGACCTACGGGCGTTCCGGTGCGTACCTTACGGTAAGGGGGCGCTACATTAGGTGGTATCAAAGCATGGTTTTGCATCTTTTGGGCATAGTGTATTATTAGGCTTGAATTTCAATAAGAAAAGCAGGAATTGATCAGAATTGTGGTTTTGTTATAGGTCATCCGTCCTTGGTGATCAGGTAGATCAACCAGCTGATCATGGATCAGTCGGAGCTAGTAGGGAGTCCTCAGTGCCTCGATATGAGGAGCAGCCTCCTAGAGTCCCCGTAAGACGGGAGAGTAGGTATGATCGACTACGCAAGCAGGGAGCTGTTGACTTCTATGGCAGCACAGACCCTGCTGAGGCCGAGGGATGGCTGGAGAGGACTGAGAGAGTCCTAGATCAGATGGATTGCGACTCTGATGAATGCTTCGATTATGTGGTCTCTCTGCACTGAGGTCCAAAGATATCGGTGGTGGAAGGCTGCCCGGCGCATACCACGGACCAGATTACGTCATGGGAGGATTTCTTGAGAGCCTTTTGGGATAATTACATGCCCAAGGTCTATTTGGAGATGAAGATGCAGGAGTTTCTGGAGTTGAGACAGGGTCAGATGTCAGTGGCCGAGTATGAGGTGAGGTTCAATGAGCTGATGGGGTATGCCTCTGTTTTGATTACCTCAGAGTCTGACAGGTGCCGGAGATTCGAGGGAGGGCTTAATCTAGAGATCCGTACCAGGTTAGCCCGGTCTGATATGGGCATCTTTGTGGAGTTGAGCTGCGTGAGAAGGATTGAGTAACCGAGGTAGAGTCGGTGAGACCGGTCGGGATCGAGGCAAGAGGTCTAGTGATAGTCAGGCGACTCGATAGGAGCTTTAGCGAGCCTTGAGAAAGTTGATTTTAGGAGGATCCAGACAGTCTGGTTTTATTCAGAGGGGGAGATTTGGGCAGATTGGCAGTGGTAATGGCAGAGGATCAGGGCAGTCGTCTATTTGTGTGCATTGTGATAAGAGGCATAGTGGAGAGTGTTGGAGAGTGACAGGAGCCTGTCTGGCATGTGGCTCGATGGATCATATAATTAGGAATTGTCTTATGATGTTGGGAGTTCAGTCTACTGCGAGTGGGAGAGCTGGTAGTAGCTCGACAGTGCAGCAGAGTCGAGGTGGTGGACCTGGATTCAGGGGCCGAGGCAGAGCCCGAGGTAGAGCTGTAGATTCCTTTGTGGGGACTGAGGGACATGGTAGTAGACCGCAGTCCCAGGCCAGGGTCTACGCCATGACTAGGCAGGAGGCTCAGGATTCTCCGGATGTTGTTGCGGGTATGTTTCTGATTTCTGGCTTTGAGGTTTAAGCTTTGATAGATCCAGGTTCCACGCATTCTTTTATTGCACCACATGTGGCATGTAGATTGCATGGGGATAGGGAGATGTTATAGTATGGGCTCGAGGTGAGTACACCTCTAGGTAGTACTATTACTTTGGGAGAGGTCTGCAAGGGGTGCTCGATCCAGATAGATCAAGCAGTGTGAGTGCAGACTTGATTATGTTGCCTCTGAGAGAGATAGATGTGATTTTGGGGATGGACTGACTCACTGCCCATAGGGTTGTTATGGATTATTATACCAAGGAGGTTGTGTTGGAGTCTCCTGGTCAGCCGAGAGATGTGTTTCGAGGTGTTAGTCAGGCAGTGCCAGCCAGGATGATTTCTTTTCTGAGTGCCTTGAGGTTGATGCAGGGAGTTTGTGAGGCCTATTTGGCTCATGTGGTGGATTCCAGAGTTGAGCGGAGGTTGCAGGATATTCCCATGATCAGGGAATTTTTAGATGTGTTTCTCGATGAGTTACCGGGTTTGCCGTCGGATCGGGAGACGGAGTTCTCGATTGACCTCGTTCCAGATACCGCTCCTATATCTATACCTCCATATAGGATGGCACCGGTGGAACTGAGGGAGCTTAAAGTTCAGCTGCAGGAGCTTTTGAATAAGGGGTTCATTAGGCCTAGTGTTTCATCGTGGGGAGCTCCAGTGTTGTTTGTGAAGAAGAAGGACAGGACTTTGAGGTTATGCATCGATTATAGGCAGCTGAATCGAGTGACAGTCAAGAATAAGTATCCACTGCCTAGGATCGATGATTTGTTTGATCAGTTACAGGGGGCTCAGGTATTTACTAAGTTGGATTTGCGATCTGGGTATTATCAGTTGAGGATAGCAGAGGTCGATGTGCCTAAGAGTGCTTTCAGGAGCAGGTATGGGCATTTCGAGTTCTTAGTGATACCGTTCGGGTTGACCAATGCCTCGGCAGCCTCCATGGCCTTGATGAATAAGGTCTTTCAACCTTACCTGGATCAGTTCGTGATTGTGTTTATTGATGACATTCTGGTGTATTCGAGGAGTAGACAGGAGCACGCTGAGCATTTGAGGATTGTGCTGCAGATTATGCGAGAGAGACAGTTGTATGCCAAATTCAGTAAATGTGAATTATGACTTGATGAGGTGGTGTTTCTGGGGCATATTGTGTCTGATGAGGGTATCCAGGTGGATCCTCATAAGATTGAGGCAGTGCGGAGTTGGGAGATTCCGAGGAATGTGTCAGAGATGCGGAGTTTCCTCGGATTAACAGGTTATTACCGGAGGTTTGTCGAGGGGTTTTTTGTAATCTCAGCCCCTCTGACAAGACTTCTGAGGAAGAATGTGGCTTTCAGTTAGACTGAGGAGTGTCAGAGGAGTTTCGAGGAGCTGAAACATCGGTTGACTACAGCGCTGGTGTTAGCTTTTCCATCAGGAGCTGGAGGTTTTGAGGTTTTCAGTGATGCTTCCCAACAGGGATTGGGGTGTGTTTTGATGTAGCATGGGAGAGTTATAGCTTTTACCTCGAGACAGTTGAGGTCTCACGAGGTGATTTACCCAGTTCATGACTTGGAGTTGGCTACAGTTGTGTTTGCTCTGAAGATCTGGAGACATTATTTATATGGTGAGACGTTCCAGATCTTTACTGATCATAAGAGTTTGAGATATTTGCTGAGCCAGAGAGAGTTCAATCTGAGACAGAGGAGATGGATAGAGTTGCTTAAGGACTATGACTGCACGATTGAGTATCATCCAGGGAAGGCCAATGTGGTGGCTGATGCATTGAGTAGGAGATCTCACATCAGTGCATCTCAGATTCTGATTGGGAGATTGCCTAGTTTGATCCGGTTGAGAGCTCTGAATGTGCAGATGGATTTGGATCAGGATGGAGCTCTGATTGCTACTTTGAGGCTTAGGCCGATGTTGCATCACAGGATCAGGAGAGTTCAGGATCAGGATCCTGTGTTAGTGAGACTGATGGATAGAGCGAGATCTGATCAGGATTCGGAGTTTGAGTTGAGAGATGGGACTCTTTGGATGGGTCAGAGGTTTTGTGATCCTGATGTAGATGGTCTGAGGCATGAGATTTTGGAGGAGGTGCATGTGACTGCCTATGCTATGCATCCTGGTACTACCAAGATGTATCGCACTCTTAAGATGCATTTCTGGTGGCCAGGCATGAAGAGGCAAGTGGCAGAGTTTGTTTCTCGGTGTCTGACGTGCCAGCAGGTAAAGGCTGAGCACCAGGCTCCAGTAGGGAGGTTGGATTCGTTGCCCATTCTGGAGTAGAAATGGGAGAGAATTTTGATGGATTTCATTATGGGATTGCCTAGGACGCCGAGGCAGCATGATGCGATCTGGGTCATAGTGGATCGGTTGACTAAATCGGCTCACTTCTTGCCAGTGAGAGAGAACAATATTCTCGATCAGTTGGCCCAGAAGTATGTGGTAGAGATTGTGCGACTGCATGGGGTTCCAGTGTCTATAGTCTCAGACAGGGATCCCAGGTTTACTTCGAGATTTTAGAGGAGTTTGCAGTCGGCTATGGGTACTCGGTTGAACTTCAGTACAGCTTTTCATCCTCAGACAGATAGGCAGAGTGAGAGGATGATTAAGACTGTTGAGGATATGTTGCGGGCTTGTGTATTGGAGTTCCGAGATGCATGGGATCAGTATTTGGCTCTGGTTGAGTTTGCTTATAATAATCAGTACCAGAGCAGTATTGGGATGGCACCGTATGAGGCATTGTATGGGTGTCAGTGTAGATCGCCTCTTTATTGGGATAAAGAGGGTATGAGGATGCTAGAGGGTCCCGAGCTGATTCAGGGCACTTTGGATAAGGTACAGCTGATTCAGAGTCGCATTAAGGCAGGTCAGGATAGACAGAAGAGCTATGTAGATCAGCATCGGAGAGAGATGGAGTATGATGTGGGTGATAGAGTGTTCCTCCGAGTATCTTCGTGGAGAGGAGTTTTGAGATTTGGTCGGAGAGGTAAGTTGAGCCCTCGGTATATTGGTCCTTATGAGATCCTCGAGAGGATAGGACCGTTGGCGTACAAATTGGCTTTGTCGAGTGAGATGTCTCAGTTGCAAGATGTCTTCCATGTGAGCATGCTCCGGAGATATCGTTCAGATCCGACCCATGTGATCCCAGCTCAGGAGATTGAGGTGGCTAGTAATTTGAGTTATGTAGAGGAGCCGATTCAGATTGTGGGGTCTCGGATTAAGCAGTTAAGGAGCAGGGTGATTCCATTGGCGAAAGTCCTTTGGAAGAACCACTCCACCGAGGAGGCGACTTGGGAGACTGAGGAGCGCATGAGAAGGCAGTATCCTCACTTGTTCGATCAGTCAGGTAAGAAATTTCGGGACGAAATTTTTATTAGGAGGGGAGAATTGTAACATCCCGTTATCAATGTGAAGGGCATATTGGTAATTCGGATGGATTAGGTTCGAGTGCATGCATAATTTGAAATGCACATGCATTTATAGCCTCTGTATCATTGATAAATGATTAATATTGCACAAGCATATGTATGTACATGCATGTATGAAAATTTCCCGATTTAATTGTGTAAATTGGAAAATTGGGTGATAAGTGTATAGATTATGTTTTGGCCATAGAAATTAGAGTGAAAATTGAATTTAGGGATTTGAGAAATGAAATTGGAGTATAGGATTAGGTATTTCCTAATTTTGAGGATGTATAGGAATTTTTAGAGTTATGGGTCCGGACCGAAATAATGGAATAATGACTGATAAATTAGATTCCGGTTCCGAAATTGATTGGCAATTGGCACGAGATAATTAGAATTATGATTTTAGGATTTATTATTCAGGGTCATTGCGAATTGGGAGAAAATTAGAATAAGAATCAGATTTTTAGACCCTTAGATTTGGGCATGTGGCATAAGAGTTGCCAAACATGCCCTTAGTTTTAAATCCTTATATATAAACCCTAATCTTTGAATTTGCCTCCCACGACACTCTTCCCTTTTGCCTTGAAAGAAAATTTCATTTCTTATTCTCTTCTCCTTCATGATCCATCTTCATCTTTGTTTTCTATTTCCATTTTCGTCCCATAAATTGCTCCAATCATCGTCTTCAACCTAGCTTAAGCCTTGGATTTGAGAAGATGACTTTTGGTGGAGAAATGAAGGGTTGTCGTGGATGTGCCTAGGTTTGGGAATTGGAGTTTCTTGGTGATTTTTGAAAGATTGAAGGCTTGAATTAAGTAAGTTCCTACTTCTTTATGTCTTAAGTTGTTTGATTTGATCATTGATTAGAGTTATTAATTGTTTAGAAAGTTTTAAGTTTCGGATGATATAGGTTTTGAGGAAAATGTTGATTTTGATTTGGGTATTTGAAGAATAAGTGATTTTAGATGGAATGGAGGTTAGAAATGAGTTGTGTTGAGTATTTGGAGTTGTTTTGGAGTGTTTAGAATGGAAATGAATGGATTATAAATTTGCAGATCTGGGAAATTATGGGTTTCGGACGCAATTCTGGGTTGGCACGTCGCGACGTGTGATGAACACGTCGTGGCGAGCCTTTCCCTTCTTGCACGTCGCGACGAACGTTTTATTCTGCGCCGCGACGAGTAAATTTCGTCCGCACGTCGCGACGAGAAAGGGTGCACGTCGCGACGAGCAGAAGCGAGCACGCCGTTGGGAGAGCTACGCGTGCGTCACGGCGAAGGCGAGGAGTCTCGCCGCAGCAAGTGATCATGCGCCGCGACGAGGACGCCATTTCCGAAGGTGAATTGGTTGTTTAATTGAATGATTTTGAGGTTAAATTTATAATAAGTTAGTTATTGATTGATTATGATTTAGAGACTAACAATCGTGAATTTAGAAGAATGAAATTTTGGAATTTATTTCGGTGGTTCTCGAAATCGGTTGGTGATTGAATAGTAAATGTGACTTCGATTTAAGGATAGTTCTTGTGTCTTGAAATTGACTTTAGAGAATGCGGATCTTAGTAAATTGAATTATGGTGTTAGGAATTGCTATCATTTGGAGTGAAAGAATTGAATTGGGACAATTCGGAAATAGGATCGGGAATGTCATAAACATGCATAGTACTCATCGCATTCGCTACATATGCATTATTGAATATTAGAAATTGAGCAATTGATAATATTGGTATATTCTGATTTGTTATAGAGGCTCAAGTGGAGCGTCGATCGTCCGACGTAGGAGAGACTTCCCAGCAGTAGCTCGGAAGTTCAGAGGTGAGTAACCTAGTTGGTTTCTCAACCTTGATGTGTTTAATTTCATGCACATATGCCATGTGGAGATAAAAGGATGATTATATGTGTTTGTTTTTGATTGATTTCGGATCACAGGTGTCCGAAATATTTAGAATTTGATATAGAAGTGTTATTTGTGCATAAATTGAAATTGGATATATGGTATTATGTAGTGACACAATTATCGTAAACTGATACATGTGCATTCATGCATAAAAGTATGATCAGCCACCGTATTTCAGAGTTTTAAGCTCAACGCATCAGGGCCTTGTGCCCAACGATTTTAGAGCCACAGGCTCATCATATCAGGGCTTTAAGCCCAATGTTATTCAGAGTCAATGGCTCAACGTTAATGAGCTCAGGCGCACGTTCACAACAACGTAATAAAACGAAAAGTGTCACATGTGCATTGTATATGTATATGAATGATAAATTGTGAACTGTGTGAAAGGCGAAATGCCTTACTATGTGAAATTGATTGATGCATGCAATATGTCTGAATATGTTATTGTGTAATACTATGTGAACTATTTGTATATGCATGAGTTGGGTGGACCATCGATGATGGTTTCTCGCTGAGTTCGCAAACTCACCCAACATTGCAATTATTTTTCAAGACAAAGATAGTTGACTCCTAGCTCTAGAGTTTGACTTTTCCTGCCGTGTGAGCTTGGGCAAGAGAAGTTATGGCACACAGGTCGGTCTGCTGGGATCGATTTTGAGGATGACCTAGTTTAGGCTTTCGTTTTAGTTCCTTTTTGGAGATATATGTATAGACTGTGGAAAATGATAGACTTGTACATTTATGGTTTTAAGAAATGAATGAGAAGTATCTTTTGGTTTTCAAATTTAGTGATTTTGATATTGTATTTTTATTATTATTATGCCATGTGGATTATAGAAATGATCGATCGTAGTGCACCCTCATCGTAGGTTATACATCAGAATGACCTACGGGCGTTCCGGTGCGTATCCTACGGTAAGGGGGCGCTACAGATAGGGCATAAGAAGTGGACAAGAGGCAAGTGACATAAGTCACTTGCCAAGCATGGCTCTAAGCCCATTTTTGTTTTTAAAACCCTTCTTTCCTTTATTGATTGCCTTAGACGATGTTTTCTTCTCCTTTGAAACAAAATTGCTTCATATTTAGCTCCTCCTCTCTTCTTCTTCGTGGGTCTTCAACTTCCTTGTTCATCTATTCTTTCTTAATCTCTTCTTGCTTGCTCCTTCTTCCTACATATACAAAACCAACCATAAGTTTTGTGTTGATGATGTTTGGTGTGGGTGTGAGTGATGGTCGTATGTGTTGGTGAGAGGTATAGAGAGTTGGAGTAAATAGAAGACTTGAAGATTTTGAAGCTTGAAACTCGTTTAGGTAAGAATATTTTGGTAGTTAGAAACTTTTATTGTGATTGAATATGCTTTTATTCCATGAAGTATTGGTTTGATTGTTTAGGTATATTTATTTCTTTGATTAAATGATAATTGGTAAATGTTGATTTAGAAGTTGAGGAATGAGATGTTTTGAGTGTATTTAGTTGTTTTAAAGTGTTTTGAATGATGTTAGATGGGTTATATTTTGAAAGATGGGATGATTAAAGATGAAGATGGTTAAAAATCTGGTTTCGGGATGTTTTTGGGTTCATGCGTTGCGACGCGTGCTCTAGACGCCAGCCTTGCGTCTTAAACAACAAGCTGCCATGATGCACGCAAGCGCGTACCGCCAGAAGATCTTGAGAGCATATACTACTGCGACGCACGCATGCGTACAGGTCGCGGCATATGCTAGTGCTCTCGCCGCAGCGAGTGTTTTTCCGTCACGGCAAGGACCCATTCTTCTATACGGACATGCTTTGGTTCTTTAGCCATAAGTTTTGATGTAGAAGTCCAAATGAGCTGGTTTTTGATTTATTGCAAACTAGAGACAAAGATCTACAAGTTCTATGAAGAAAGAAAGTTTTGAATCAATCTTTAAAGATCTCAAATATTGGATGAAAGTTGAGTATAGAATTTAGTTTCAACATAAGGATAGCCCCTATATGTTTGGAGTATAATTTTCGAAATTCTGAAATGAGTTAAAAGGATTTGGTTTCTATGAGTTCCTATTATTTAGAGGAAAAAGGTTGTAGCAGGAAGTTTTAGATTAGTTTCGGAAATATCACGAACATGCATTGTACGCATTTTAAATTGCTACATGTGCATTATCAAATATTTCTGTGTGCATTTGGTAATTTTATATATTTTGACTGTTATAGAGGCACATTTGGGGCGTCGATCCACCAACATTGCTGAGACTTTCAGGTATTAGCTCGGAAGTTATATGTGAGTAACCTAGACGGTTCCTCAATCTTTATTTGGTTAAAATTCTGCACTTATAACCTTGTGGAGATAATGGCGGGCTTGTGTGTTATTTATGATTTGAATTCTGGACCGATGTTGTCCGACGTATTGGGAGATTATGCCATAGAAGTGTTATCTGTTTGTGAATCGGTGATTTACTTGCTTCTGATGTGATAAATTAAAATATGTGAATTGATTGTGATACAATACTGTCAAATTGTGACATGTGGTATAATTGTGCTGTAATTACTGTTAAATTGGGATGTATGCATGTCATATATGAAATGCATGATCAGATAATGGCAGTTGTGACCGAAGTAGCCACCGAGAGCTTAGAGATCAACGTATTAGGGCCTCGAGCCCACCGTATTTCAGAACCACAAGCTCATCGATTAATGCGCCCATATTGGGACAGTTCAGGCGCTCGGTCACAACACCGTAATAAAATGGGAAAGTGTCACATACGCATTTCATATGCATTTGATTGAATATTGGATTGGGTGAAAGGCGAAATGCCTTATACTTGTGCGAAAACAATTATGTGGTATTTCTGAATGTGTTATCGAGTAATAATCTGTGAATTGCTTGACTATGCATGAATTGGGTGAACCATCGATGATGGTTCCTCACTGAGTTCGCAAACTCACCCAAAATTGCAAATTATTTTTCAGGACCGAGAGAGTAGACTCCTAGCTCCAGAGGGATTTTTCCTGCCATGTAGATCGTTTGGCTAGAGAAGTCATGGCACACAGGTCGGTCAGCTGGGATTTTTGGGGATGACCTAGTTAGGCTTCTATAATTGATCCCTTTTGGAGTAATGTTCAAACAGTGAAAGACTAATAGATATGTAAATTATTGCTCTTGATGAAATGAGATGAGGAAACATTTTTGGTCTCATAAATTAGTGATTTTTATGTTGATGCTTTTTAATTATGATGCCATATGAAGTATAGTAGTGATTGTTTGTAGTGCACCCTTATTGCAGGATACGCATCGGAATGACCTACGGGTATTCCGGTGTATACTCTATGGTAAGGGGTGCTACAGTTACAGCTGGTAACTTCTCACAAAAGGAACTCTTGGAGGGAAAGTTACATAGCCTTGAGAACCTCACCTATTCTAGAACACGCTTGAAAAGACCATTCGAGAAGTCTCAACTCAGAAACCTTTCAGCTCTCATCTCTATCAAAATC
Source organism: Erythroxylum novogranatense (assembly GCA_029891385.1). Lineage (NCBI taxonomy): Eukaryota > Viridiplantae > Streptophyta > Magnoliopsida > Malpighiales > Erythroxylaceae > Erythroxylum > Erythroxylum novogranatense. The sequence continues at coordinate 83,444,293 of CM057229.1, read as the reverse complement.
TCTGTAACCAATCTTACCCTTTGAAGAACAACTCAGTTAACTCAATTTCTACTCATCAAAGAATCAATGGAGCAAGCAATGATCTACGGGAGGCATGTTGATTTTGAATCCTTGAAGAAAGACAAAATGGATATCGAACCAGAGATAATAGAAGCAGGATGGAGGAAGTTCTTTCAGGTGCAGGAATATGTATATCAAAATGAAGTATACAATTTCTGGAAGAATGTGCAACTAGTAAACAATGATATTATTTCCTCAGTAGATAGATTGTCTATTGTTGTGACAAGGGAGTTGATTGAGAAGGTGACTGAATGTCCATCTGTCGGAGAGAAGCTTACAAGCAAAGCCAGATGGATGACGAAAGTTAGTATGAAGGAAGACGAAGTCAGTCGACAGTTGTATGGAGACAATGACCCAACGAAAAGGAATACCTCGAGTCTGGTGCCGAAGGCTAGGGTCTTACATGCGATTCTGTTCAACTGCGTCTTACCAAGAGCGGGTTCAAGGCATTTGGTGACTACTTTAGATGAACAATGCCTATTCTACCTACTGAATCGCCAACCCATAGACTTACCATTTCTGATTTTTCAGTATATGGTTAAGGGGATGAAGGATACTAACAGCTATCCTTATGGAATGTTGCTAACAAGGATATTCAGGGAGTTTGAAGTCCTTCTTGACAGAGGAAACAGAATGAAGATATCTGTCAAGAGTATTATCAACTCAGGTACTGTAGCGAAAATGGGCTTAAAGAATCTGGAGAAAGTAGAAGCAGATTTTGAGATAAAAGCAAGAACTGAGGGGGAACGTATCAAGAAGAAATCTCCTATAAAGAGTTCTAAATCTCAGGTTAGTGGAAGAATGCCCATAATTGAAAGAAGAAAATCACCTGAAGAAATTTTGAAGGAAAAGATGATTTCTCAAAAAGAATGTAGCCAAGTTCGGATGACAGACGAAGGCGCTTTGAAGAGAAAAGGGGAGAAGCTTCTGAGTGAAATTTCAAAGAAGGCAAAGAGATCACCCAGGATTCGAACCTTGAGACAACAAAAAGAAAAGAGTTCCAGAGAACGAAGTCAGGCAAAAGTCTCTGAAAAAGGAGCACCAAAGGCTACAAGGTCTCTAGTCTCTATTCTAAATGAAGATTCAACCAAACATGCTAAGGAGACTGAGAGGAAAAGAAAATTGGAGTCTGAGAAGCAGAAACCCCAACCTCAGAAAACTCCAAGACTGACTGAGGCAGTGAAGAAGACTAAGGAAGTTAGTCAGAAGAAGAGTGTTCCTATTGCTAAGGAAGTTAGTCAGAAAATGACGACTTCGATTGCTGAGAAACCAAGTCAGGAGAAGGCTACTCCTACTATTGTTCCACCAGAGAAATCAACAGAAGTTAGTCAGAAGAAGAATACTCCTATTATTGTTCAAAAGGAGAAACCAGCAGAGCTTAGTCTGGTACAAACTACTCTTACGAATGATCAACAGGAATCAACAGAACTTAGTTTGGTACAGATTCAACAAGAAGAATCGAAAGAACTTAGCCTGGTTCCATACAACTATTCTCAACTTTTGAGGAAAGAAGAATTGGGAATCAGATTGATTGAAGAAGTTCAACCTGTGACTAAAGGGAGTACTTCAATAATCATCAGGGATACACCGAAGAGGTTAGTGAAGGCATATTTCCAACCTATTCTGATAAATAGTTGTACATGGCATCTGTTGAATGAATATGAAAGGAATTTTTATGAAGCCTTGAGGTATGCTGCTACAAAACCATACCCTACAAAGATGACCAGTCAACCATACACTATTTAACCGATCACAGAGCAAATAGTGATAAAGGTTGTACCAGACCTTCAACCAAGGAAACCCATAGATAATAATAAGGGGAAGAAGAAATTATACCCAGAAGGGGTGATAGATGATCTGTCAGTAGATCAAATTGCAGAACAGGTGTGAAGCATTGATGAAGCATGTTCTGTAGAAAAGACAATGACGGGAACCTTCATTTCCCATCATATTTCAAGAGCTAGTAGCAGTTCTACAGCGAAGGATGAACACTGTCCAGTAGGGGGAAAGCTTACTAAAGAGACGTTCACTGAATCCCTTGTGCAGACAATGGTGCGTATTAGGCCACTATGTAATACATCTTCGATTGAAAAAGAAGCCCTACCCTTGCATGGAAGACAAGTGTTAAGGCTACCGGCTCCTTATGACTTAGACCTTCCTGAGCCCAACCTATCGGTTCAACCTCCTACTTTTGAGATTTTTGAAGAATATGTTCCATAATTCAGATGCATACACTTCTACAATTGCTTTTGAAGAAGAACTCCTGAAGGATGATGACCGACCAACCTTCTCTTTTGACTTGCAAGCAGAAGTAATGCACCTACGTAGAGAAGTCAAGGAGTTGAAGGAGATGGTGAAAGAATTGTTGAAGCATCATCTGTAACATCCCGTTACCGAGGTAATGGGTATATTGGTAAATTGGAATGGGTTACCGCGCATTATCGACTAAGTATTTATTTGGCCTCTAATTGTAGAGGATTGAGTCATTTAGCACATGCACTAATAGGTACATGCATTCATGACATTTTCCCGGCATTGCTTGTGATACCGATAGAAATTGAGAATGTGTGAGAAAATTAGAATTGAATCTGATTATTGAGAAATTGGGAATAATTGGGCTTGAAAATATGAATTGGATATGTGTTAGAGTAATTAACAATTGGCATCGGAATTTTCTGGCAAATTTGAGAGATTATGTTCGGACCGGAAATTTTCCGAGTGTCGGACAGATTGACTGCATAGTGTTAGAATGATTGTCCTTTGGCAATGGAAAAGTTTGAATAATGATTTTAGAAATTAATATATGAAGCCATTAAAATTTGGAGACGATTTGGACTGGAAATCAATGTGAATAGATAAAAAGATTTTAGGATAAAGACAAGAGGCTTAAGTGATTATCTTTAAAAGGCCTAAGATTATAGGAGGAGAAGAAATTCATTTTTCTCCCTAGGGCACGATTCTCCTCCATCGACCGTTCCTCCTCCTCCTTTGATGATTTTCGTTTCTTTCTCCTTCTTGATTCTTGCTTGCTGCTCTTTCCCTCTGCAAAGCATAGCTTGATCATTGAGGAAGGGGAAGATGGTTGAGCTTTGAGAGTGAAAATCGTGGATGATCGACGTTGATGGATTTTCGGATGGATTTTCGGATGAGTTGAGGATTTGAGCTTCGATCGGTAAGTTTAAGGGTTTAATGTTGTTATTTATTGTGTTAAATGCATGCATGGGGTTATTTGTGAAAGGATTGGGTAGTTATGAGTGAGTTATTACTGGATTTAGAGAGAGAAAGAGGAAAAGAGAATCGGAGAAGACGAACCAGGGTCGCACGTCGCGACGAGAAATTAATTCAGAAGTCGCGACGAAGAAATGATTTAGACAACGCGACGAGTCTTGTGGCACGTCGCAATGAGCGCGCGAAGTTGTTGCCGCGACGAACGACTTCAACGCGTCGCGGCGAGCGAACTTCTTGACGTCATACACGTCGCGACGAGGGCCAGTTTTCTGAAATGAGTTAATCTGGTTTTGAGGCTTAACTAATTGTGTAGACCTCCTATTGAGGTAATGTTTGATTCGCTATAATCTAGAGAGAGAGAGATCTAAAATTGAGGAAAAGAATGAGAGTTTGAATTTAGGTTTTTGAGATCTCAATTAGTGAAAGAAAGATAAGAATGTGATTGTATTACAATCTAAGGATTGTTCATAATAAGCTGGGATTGAGCGTGAGAATTATGAATGTGAATTCGATGCTATTGGAGTCTGCAATAGGTGAATATGATCTAGTCCAAATGGAATTGGTATAGTTCCAGGACATGTTAGTGAATTGAGATGGGCCATTGTTGAGCAATTGAGAAAAAAAGGGGTTAGGCGTGATTGACGAAAGTGGAAATTGGGAAATAGTAGGAAAAGTCGTGAATAGGCATAATACGTTTATAATTAAGACATGTGCATTAATGAATTGTTCGATCGTGCATGTTAGTAATTGAGAAATTATTTGACTATTATAGAGGCTCCGATGGATCGATATTCCACAGGCGATTCGAGATTTCCGGAAGGTAGCTCGGAAGTTCAGGTGAGTAACCTAGTTGGTTCCTTAACCTCATGTGATAAAGCTGTCTTTGTGATAAATATTTGAATAAATGTTATAAATGTGAAATGAATGTGCAGAGAGTGTTAATAAATGTGATGTGAATATGCGTATTATAAATCGAAATATAAATGTCTTTGAGATTGTGAATAAATGATTGTGAGTGATTATGCGGTATATGTTGCAAATGTGAGTACTTATGATAGTGAATCGGTGCATAGAATTAAGAGTAAGTGTTTTGATTGTGATAAGCAAGTGAAGTGATATATATATAGATGTGATAGTATTTGTGAAAGTGTTAGTGCATGCTAAGCATGATTATAAGTGGTAATTAAGCGGTTGGATTGGAGCTTAGTGATCGAGCTTTAAGCTCGATATCGATGAAAGACTGGGGCAAAAGCGGCGATGAGTGCATACCCGAGGGCTCTCCTACTTGCCTAAAATGCGATTATTGTGAAAGGGCATAGTGCATATCCAGAGGGCTCTCCTATCCCTTATGTGAGTGGGCAGTAGTGCATACCTAGAGGGCTCTCCTACTCGCCGAAAATGTGATCAGTGTGAAAAGTGCCCGAATCGAGACAGTGATAACGCTCAGTCACAATAGTGTCATAAAATGAGAAATTGCATACATTACGCATTTGACTGTGTAGTGAAATTGAGAATGTGTGTAATATGTGATAATTGTGAAGTGACATGATTGAGCTATGTTGTAGTATAATAGTGTAAAGCGTGTGCAGTGATCTAAATTGTGAAAATTGTGTTAATATATATCTATGAGATATATTATGTGTATATGCATGAGTTGGGTGAACCATCGATGATGGTTTCTCATTGAGTTCGCAAACTCACCCAACATTGCAATTATTTTTTAGGGATCGAAGAGTACCCCGTTGGACAAACGGGAGTATGTTTACCGCAAGCGAGTCAGAATTCGAGGTCGGGATCAGTTCACGTCTGCATTAGTGTAGTGATGTTTTATGTGTATTGAATTTCCGCAAGTTATTCATATTAGCGATTTTGTTCAGTGGGCTTAATTGTTTAGTGTGTGAGTGATTTTGTATAAAAAAAAGAGACAAATGATTTCAAAGTTTGAATTGCAGTGAATGTTTTAGTACGCCACCCTCCCGGGACACGGGCTCGGATATCACCATCGATATCAGGTTTGGGTCTGGCGGGAGTGGGGTGCTACATCATCGGTCCTAATCATTTTTTATTAATAACAATAGGGGGAGAATGGAAAGTAGAAATCACAGGGGGTGAATGAAGGAGATGAACTTTTGAAGAAGAAAGAAAAAGATAGGGGGAGGAAGAGTAAGCAGAAAATGAAGAAGTCAGAAGAAAACAGAGAATGAAGCCATTTTTTTCTTATCTGTACATCTTCTTACAGTTTTTCATCTTACTTGTATGATTATTTGTTATCATCAAAAAGGGGGAGATTGTTAAGTCAAAATGATTTTACATAAATGATTTTGATGAAGTACAAATAATGAAAGAATGAAAAACAGACGAAAGGAGAAAAGCAGATGAAAGGAGAAAAACAAACCTGAAAAGCAGATGAAAGGAGAAAAACAGACGGAAGCTGAAAAGCAGACGAAAGGAGAAAAACAGAAGGAAGCAAAAGCAGATGAAAGCCAAAAACAGACGGAAGCAAAAGTAGACGGAAGAAAAAACAGACGAAAACAAAAGTAGACGGAAACAAAAAACAGACGGAAGCAAAAAAACAGACGGAAGCAAAAGCAGACGAAAGCAAAAAACAGACAGAAGCAAAAAAAACAGACGGAAGCAAAAGCAAACGAAAGCAAAAGCAAACGATGAAAAGCAGACGGAAGCGAATTGCGTCATATTCAAGAATCAGTTTGAGTTAGTTACAGAACTCAACTGAATAACCGCTTCTTTCAAGAAACAAGATTAAAGAAGCAAGAAGCAAGAAGCAAGAATCAAAAAGTAGTTGCAGACGAAGACTATAAATATAAGTCGAAGTCGAAGATTGTATAGTTACACACATGAACGTTACAAAAGCTGTCAATACTTGAGAGAAATTTTTGTGCGATTTGTCTAGAGCTATCTTACTGTAACAAAGCTCAAAATATCTTTCATTTGAAAGTTGTACAGATAGCCTGCAGAGGCTAAGAGTAAAAAAATACTGACTATAAAGAGACCTGAAGAGGCTCAGAGAAAAAGAATACTTGTAAAGTTGTTGAGAGATAGTGAAATCTCAGAAAGACTTCTGAGGACTGGACGTAGCCCACGGTTTGGGGTGAACCAGTATAAAAATTATTGTGCCTACAACTCTTTATCCTTATCTCTCTTATCTTTCAAAGTTTCGATCTTACTAGCTTTTAAACAAGTTTTCGAAAAACATTTTATAACTTTGATTTACAGTAGTTCTTGTGAAAAGAATAAGTGTCTTTTAACAAAACGTTTTTGAAAGGATTTTCAAAAATGGGAAATACACAATTCAACCCCCCCCCCTTCTTGTGCATTTATACATCGTATAATAAGTCGTGTATTAACGTGTGATTCACTTCAACATTGATTGTTTATCACTCAGGATTCTCCAAATTCTCTTAGACATGAGAATTCTGTTTTTAGATTAGATGGAATCTAGTCCTAATCCCCCTTCATCTTTAAGTTGATAGATTGCCTTCCAATTTGCCTTGGCTATTCCTCTCTCTTCATTCATTTTCCCCCATAAAAACTGCTTGATCAATTTTTCTAATGTTTTGATTAGCCCTTTTGAAAAGAATATGTAAAAACACCAATATGTACTCATAGACATAATAACCGACTTCAGCAGTTGAAGTTTCCCTCTATAAGATAGTGATCTATTAGTCTATGACTCCAATTTCTTCTGGATTTTTTCTATTAAAGGAACACATTCATAGAATCTTAACCTCCTTGATGAGATGGGAATTCCCAGATAGTGAATAGGGGGAGTTTTAATTTCCATCCCTGTTGCTTGAGCTAGAATATTTGAGCTATGAGAAGCACTTTTGGAGAGTATGATAAAGCTTTTGTGTTGATTAATGTCTAAGCCTGGAATTTCCTTGAATAACTTTAAAGTGTCTAATAGAATGTTGACTAAGTACACATTTGCTCTGCTTAGGAGGATAAGGTCATCTGCAAAACACAAACTAGTTAGTGAAACTTCCTTACACTTGGAGTGGAATCTGAATTTAGGATCATTAGAAGTTTTGTGCTTCAGTGGTTGAATGAGGACTTCCATACAACTTAGGAATAGGTAGAGGGACAAAGGGTCCCCTTGCCTAATTCTTTTCTTTCCTTTAAACACTTCTGTGGGGCTCCCATTAATCAGTATCCCATAGGAAATAGTAGTAATGCACTGTTGAATCCACTTAACAAAAGTTAAAGGAAAGTTTATTATCTCTAAGGTTTTTAGTAGAAATCCCCAATTCACATAATCAAAAACTTTTTGTAAATCCACTTTTATAGTGCAATTCTGAGGACTTCTTCTATAGTTATACCCTTTTAACAGCTCCTAAATGATAAGAATGTTGTCTCCAATGTCTCTACCTACCACAAAAGCTCCTGGATTCTCACTGATGAGCTATTTAAGTACCTCCTTCAGATTATTTGCTAAAATCTTGGCAATGATTTTGTTGAGCACATTAGTACAAAAGATAGGTATGTAGTCATTCCAAGTTCCAGGGTTAGAGTTTTTAGGGACCAGACATAGGAAAGTCTTATTTATTTCCTTTAGGAAAACTCCTTTTAGGAAGAACTCCCGAACTGCCTCCTTCACTATCCCCCTAATCTATTCCATGTTTTCTGATAGAAAAAGTCATTCAACCCATCCAAACCTGGAGCTTTAGAGTTATTCATACTGAATACCACATTATCAATCTCCTGTTCTGTAATAGGTCTTATTAAGCAATTTGTTTCATGATCAGGAATTTTAGAAGTTACAAACTATCTAAGGTCATAGTCTACCTCTGATATGTGTGGTTTTGATCCAATTAGTTTGTTGAAGTACTCCAAAGCTTCCTTAACTAGTTCATCCTGTCCAAAATATCGACACCTGCTTCTATTTTAATGGAGAAAATTCTATTAGTGTTCTTTCGAGCTAGCAAAGAGTGGAAAAAGAACTTAGAACATATGTCTCCCTCTTTTAACCAATTTATCCTAACTCTCTACTTTAGTAGGGAACATTGGTTATCCACTGCTCGTAAAAACTTTTTAAGCACTTCCTTCTCTACTATGGCTATTGCTCCATCCAAAAGATTCTCTACCGGTGCTTTTTGAATAGAGGAAAGTTTTTCCTTTGAAATGTCAATCTCCTTATTAATATTCTGCCTCTCTTACTATTAAGAATCTTTAGCTCCTATTTAATAGCTTTAGCTTTTGGATACAAATAAACTGTCTAGTCCCATAACAATCATGCTTCAAACCCTTGTCTATTGCTTCCTTAAACCCATCCATGTTAACCAAAAAATTATTGAATCTGAAAGGATGATGTATTCTAGAGATGGTGAATAGATTGTCTATTTTTATAGGAGTATGATCTAAGATTCTAGGATCTAGGTAATTCACAACACTTCTTTGAAAAGAATGTAGCCAGTCCGCATTAACCATAGCTCTGTCGATTTTTTTTTTTGTTGATGTGTTAATTTGAGCATTACTTGTTTGTCCAAGTAAACTTATAACCCTCATCTTTTAGGTCAGTAAGTTCCACCTCCTACGTACATTCAAACAAATTAGGGGAATAGTTAAGTAGGTTACAATTTCCTTCGACTTCTAGTCTGAATAAAGTAATATTAAAACCCCCACATACAACCCAAGGGGAATTCACAAAGGCCTTGATCCTTCTAAGGAAGCTCTAGAGTTTAGTTCTTTGGAAACCAGTGTTAAATCTATAGACAAAAGTAGCTAGTATTTAAGAGTTTTCCTTTTTGAAATAAATCTTAGAGTGGATATGCTGCTGATTAGAATCCAAAACCCCTAAATCCAGATTGTCCCCATCATAAGCTATTATAATCCTTCCAAACACATGACTTTGATAAGTTGTAATAAACTGCCATTTGCTACCTAGGTAAGCCGGTTTATTGAGATTAGCTGCTTTAATTTTAGTCTCTAACATACAAAAAGCCTAAGGCTTCTCCCTAAGCACAAAATCCTTTAAAGCATTCAGCTTGAAAGGATTATTTATTCCACGCACATTCTATACTATTAAATTCATAATCAAACAACTTTCCCTTTGGAGCTTTTCCTATTGCTCCTACTACTTTTCTGAGAGGTTACCTACTCAAACTACTCCTCAGGATTGCTACCATTATGCACATCAGTCTTGGATTGGCATTGCTCATTCTGTTGCACATTCAAGGATTCCCCATTTTGGTTTGCTTCCCTACGTCCCTGAACCTTCCCATCTTCTAGTTGATTGTGCAGAGCTACCTTCTGAACAAAATCAATTTTATGCCCCTTCAAACTGTCCTCCCTTTCTTTGGGGGAGACATTTACTGTCTGAGATATGTCTTGGTTTTTTGCCACATGTTTAGCCTCCTTATTTCCATTAATTTCCTCTGGTATATTTTCTTCTATGCCCATCAATTCCCAATAGTCACCTTGTGAAAATACCCTACCCGTCGGTTTCCATGCTTTGCCTTGAGCTTTAGGTGATGGTTCCAATTGGTAGGTCACCAAGACTTTATCTTCTCTAAGAAAGTTTACATCTGCTAACCTTAAAATAGGGATACTATCCTTCATTTTCTTCGATATATCCATGCTCACACATAATCTAGCAAATCCGATTCTTTTCCTCAGGGCAATATTCTCATCAATGCATATAGGTTTCCCCAAATAGGTTGCAAGCATGCTTAGCCCCTTTGTAGTCCAATATTCCAAAGGGATATTGTGAATATTCACCCATAGGGGTATGTTCTTTGTTCTCATTTTTTCAAGTTCCATCCCAGTTGCCATTTTTGAATAAAAAATGGAGATTGAGAGATATGTCAGGAGCCCTCTTCCATTACCTTTTAAGCTTCTAATTTAGAAGAAAAAGTAAAGATTATGTTGTCTTCTTCAGTGAGCATCACCTCTATTAGACCTCTACCTTTCCAATTTCTCAATGCCCAAGCCTGTATAATCGAAAATTCAGGTCTTTTTTCCATAAAGAATCCCACAAATGTAGCATCCCAAGTTTTGGCTCCCTGCTGCAAAACATCTAGACTAGGAGCCACCATTATCTTGCCATCAGCCTCTAGTAGAGGGTTGAATTCTAAGGAGGAGTCAGAAATATTTCCAACCACTTGTTTCCAGGTTTTCCTATGCCCTTTAGCTGTTTCTGCCACGGTGGGAGTAGGAGTAGGAGTTAATCCATTTGGAAGGATAGTCGTAATAGGGGTGGAGATAGAAGTAGAAAATGTTACAGTTTGTTTAATGGTAGTAAGGAGGGTTGGAAATTGTTCGCCCATTGTGTAATTTCTATTTTGTTTCTAAGTTTGTGGTTTGAAGAAAAGATTTGAGGTGGAAACAAACCCCTGCTTCTGCTATGCTACTATGTGGAAGGGATGACAATGGTGTGCAAGTAAGGGGGAGGAATGTTTGAGGGAGTGGGAGCAGTGGTAAAGATCTGGTTTGTTGCAGTTTTGGATCTGAGGGCTAGGAGATGGGCTAAGCTTTCTGAGTATGTTTTGTTTTATGGAGTTTCTTGGGGAAAGTGGTGTCGATTGTTGGGAAAGGAGGTTGGGGAAAGAAGAGCCTTGGTTGAGGTCAAGCAGTGGTGGGTTCATGGTGATGACGGTGGTGGTGATGGTGGTTGATGTGTGGTGGCCCAAATGGAATTCAAGTTACTTTAGTGTGAACTGTGCATGACTAAACTAAAATTTTGGCAACTCTATTTTCGTGCTACTCTTGGAAATTTACATGACATTCTTCCAGTGAGCTAAGTTGAATGTAGATTCTTTGTTTTTTTTTTGCTACAACGGAAGAAAGAACAAAACACCCTAACTAATGCAGGATTTTGTAGTACAAAAAGTCACATTGGTCGCGAAGGAGTTGGTCCCGGACATTCTCCAGAGGGTCCTGCAGGGTATGCAGGCCTGGACTGGAAGTCACTGCAAGCAATGCCATCCTATCTACACACTGATTTCCTTTGCAGTGCACGTGCCGGAGTTGCACTTCCCAAGCTCGGTGGAGGAGTCCCCGAGTACCTATCACCAACAAGATATCATCAGTTAAGTTTAAATTGGAGGAGGAGAGGATATTGATGATCTCTAGGGAGTCCACTTCGACGATCACTTTTCTGTAGTCCAGTTCCCAAGCCAAAGTAAGGCCAGAGTAGACTCCCCAAAGTTTCGTGGTGGTAAGGGGGCATGTCCAATATGGTAGAGGAATTCGCCACACCACTTCCCTTGACTGTCGCGAAGTACCTTGCCTACTGAAGTAATGTTGGACCCTTGTTTGATGGCCCCATTCGAGTTAAGCTTGATCCAACCGGCTGTTGGTTTGGCCCATCCAACTAGATGGCCGAGAGGGAGTCCCTGATTTTACAGAACACAATGTTGCTTGTTTGCTCTGCCACTCCTTAAAGAGATATGTTGAATTTTCTTAAAGAGATACATTGAGTATTAATTAGTAATTAATGAGTACTTGTTTGCTCTACCAAGCTTGTTATTAGTTTCTCTTCAAGTCAGACATGAAGCCTTTTCTTATAATGCTTTATTTCTTTAATGTGCAAGCAAGCTAGAGATGTGGTAAAAGCTATTAAAAAGTGTCTAGAGAGTAAGAATTCTAATACTCAATTGTATGCAATGACGGTGAGTCGTTTGTTATGCTTTATGTGATAAATTTAATTATTATAATGATGAATTTATTTCCCATCAAACAAAAATTTAAATTGATCATCCTTCTCTCACATCTTCCTTGAATCATATTTGCATTATACATGTCTTGTTGTTAAATGTTACCTTGCTTTTCAGACCTACAGTTGTTGGAGATGATAATGAACAATATTGGTGAATTTGTTCATCAACAAGTGATTGATATAGGGCTTCTACTTGTTCTTGTGAAGATAGTAAAGAAGGTGGGAACATTTCCCCTCTTCAAAAAATTTGGAGTCTTCACAGGTCTCATATTATGAGCATAGTAGTTTTACAATTCTAATCTACTTTTTATTTCTCTTTCTTTTTTTTAGAATGTGATGATTATTAGTGGATAAAAAGGTAACTAGTGAAGAATTTTGGAGTGCTCATACATATTGGTTTTTTAGTATTTAGATTAATTCACTTATATTCCATATGAAATAGAGAAAGATAATATAGGTGAATATTTTAGCTTTTAAATTTTAAATATGTTAAAGGTTGAATTTTATAAGTCCATAAGGACTATATAGCATATATAAATATAGTTTTTTATCGTTTACATTTGATAGTTTGTATGTAATTATTTAGTTAATAATAAATCAGATAATCAAAAAAATAAAAACAAAAAATAATTTTATAATTTTCATAATTTTAAAAAGAAGAAACTAAATTTAAAATAAAAAAACAAGCAAGGGTAAGTTTATAATTGCAATTAGGATTAAAAACGACGGATAGATATATACAATATATATATATATATATATATAGCACATAAAACTACGCTTTCCATTGTCAAGAAAACAATCCACTTTTTCTGGATCTATGGTCCACTCACTCACTTTGCATCTTACTGACTTTGCAACGCCAGTAAATTGTTTTTTCTGTCCTCGTTAGTTAATCATTACAATGTCGCATCGGGACATCCAATTGTAACATGGTGAATTCCCGAGGCTTTAAGCTTTACAAAGCAACTTGTTTCACTTATTTATTTAATGTTTTTCTGGGCGTTGGGTAGCAATCGTTTAGGAATTGCCGGTGTAAACCCAAAATTTGCATAAATCATGACAAGATAAAAACAAGATTGGGAATAAATGTATGTCATTACGTTGCAGCGTAAAATTCACGACATTTCGAAGTTGTTAGCTTTGTTTTCGGGAGACTCTATTTCGAGTTCAGATCGTATGTCTAATTTTATGGTATTTTGTTTTATCTCATAAATTTAAGTTATTTATTTATGTAGATCTCGCGTGGATCTCGCTTAGATAAATGTGGAACTTATATAAATAAATGATTAAAATTTACGAGACAAAATAAGATACCATAATATTAAAGAGAGTCCAAGCCTTTTGGCGTCAGCTCCTTGGGCCCAAGGATGGTACAGGATTTTTCCTTTCGGGGGTGACCGACTGGGTCAAATCCAACCTCCTGGCCCCGGCACAAGAGCGGCTCGACTCCTGGGCTTCTATTTTTGGTGTCGCTTGCTGGATGCTATGAAGTTGGCGCAACAAAAGCATCTTTGAGCCCGAGTTCGAGTGGATCGCAAAGACGGGCATGCGATGATGGTTTATGTTGGATGGATCGCCGCACCGGCGATGAGCACCGTGTCTACTCGAGCCCTGGCTTTGCTGTTGTGACCTCGTGGAGTGGTCCCCACCACCAGCGACCTGGGTTAAACTCAACACCGATGGAGCATTTCGGGTTGGGTCACCCATTGCTACCGCCGGGGGCCTCCTTCGTGACTCTACTGGCCACTGGTGTGGTGGTTTTCTGCATCACCTCGGGGCTGAATCGCCGCACACTGCTAAACTCTGAGGCCTTCACTCGGGTCTCTCTTTGGCTTGGGCCCGAGGGTACCGTCGGGTCATTGTTGAAACCGATTCTCTCAAGGTGATTAATATTCTTTCTTCCTCCCGTCCTGCGCTTACTGACTAGTTTTCTCTGATGACAGGTATCCGGGATTTGTTACATCGTGATTGGACCCTCCGCCTCCAGCACGTGCCGCGGGAAGGGAATCAATGTGCTGACTACTTAGCCACCCTCGCTTTTCGTGCTAGCACCGGGCTACGTTATCTACCGAATCCTCCAGTATCCTTTTTGCCGCTCCTCTTTTGGGACAACCAGGGCACTCAGTATCGTCAGTCTATCCGATAGTTAGTTTTTTTTCCATTGTACTCAAAAAAAAAAAGAGGGAGAGAGGATCTTATCCGCTCTATTTCAACTACCGTAATATAGAGGAAACAACACCCGCACGTTGTGGCATTTGTTCTCGATTCGGTGGATCTCTCACGCATGATCCGATGACAACGTCCGTACCATATGAAACAAGTACAGACACAGATAACTATTCAATTAAATATTCACGTAGCGTTCGTTTGTAAGGTTTTTACAATTTCGATCTTAAGCCAACCAATTCTTTTCTTGGTGAAATCTGGCGTTGAGTAATGCCTACTGCTCCAGTTGGCGATGATGGAGCAATAATCTGGTGGTCAAGTGTTCTGATGAATTTAAAATACGATTCGAAGGTTGAATGAACTAATAGAAAACATTCATGTCATTTAATGTACACATTTGTCATGGTGCATTGGTTGTTTTGTTCACAGAAGCGTCAGTTGCTTTAAAGGATCAATTTCACTTTCTGTTCCTGGAACTTAAACATTCCCTTTCCAACTAGATTGTTAAAAGTTGATGGATGGAAGTTGGTGGCTAGAAGCTTGTAGATGCAGAGTGGCTGGTTGCTATTTGCTAGCAGTCATTACAAGAATAGCCGAGGCTTTGGAGAGTGAGTGACTTCAAATCTCTGGATATCAATATCTGATTGATACTAGGTTAAAGTCAAGATCGTTGTGAGTCTTACTAACTATTCCTAATTTCGTAATAATCATAATATATCGTAATTAACTATAATTAACTCTAATCTGAATTTCACATTAAACCTAATTAATCCAAATAAAACCTAATCAATCAAATTTGATCTCATTATTAATGTTGAAAAGTTCAATTTTTTGTTCCCTATCAATTGACAACCACCGGCCAAAATAGCTATAAGTGGTTTGATTCCTAACTTCGTAGTAAGTGCCCCTGTTTGGTATAGTTACCGACGATTGTTGACGGTGGTAGGAGAAGACAACAATGAGATGGTTTTTTCCGTCGAGAATATACGTAACGAAGTCCTCCAGTTGCTCCAAAAGTCTCAGTTGGTGGCCACTGGCGACGGCTCAAAGTTGTGTGGCTATTGTTGTGGTTATAGCTAGGTGCCATACTATAAGAGTTAAGACATTTAGTGATCATTTTTTTGTGACTAATTATTGTTTCGTCACAAATACGAGGCTTTTTGTGACAAGACAATTGATTGACACTATTGTTTGGATTAACTGATTTATTTTTTTGTCACTAATATAATAGTAATTGTGACAATTTAGTATCTTTCACAATTAAGTTGTTACTATTAATATATTAATAGTGACAACTTTTCTTTTATCACTAAATTTTGTCATTAAAAGTCTATGCAATTTGGCGCCAAAATAAATTTGGCGGGAATAAATTGTAATTGTGACAAAACATATGTTAGTAACTAATATTTTTTATTTGTTGTGACAAAATATAGTTTGGTCACTAATATTTTTTCCTTTTTGTTACGAAACGGTTAATCGTCACATAATATTTTACTTGTTGTGACCAAAAATTTTGTCAATAAATATTCAATTAATTAGTGTCTACTTTATCTTGTCACAATAACCGAACTATAACTACGGTCACAATTATTCGTAATTTAGTGACAATTTTTTGTGACTAATTATTTTTGTCATCACAAATATGATTTTTTTTAGTGTCAAGACAATTGATTGACACGATTGTTTGGTTTATCTGTGATGATTTATATTTTTGTCACTAATATAATGGTAATTGTGACAATTCAGTATCTTTCACAATTAAATTGTCACTATGAATATATCAATAGTGTTAAATTTTATTTTATCACTAAGTTTTGTCACTAAAAGCCTATGAAATTTGGTATCAAAATAATTTTGGCGGAATTAATTATAATTATGACAAAATATATGTTAGTAACTAATATTTTCTATTTGTTTTAACAAAACATAGTTTGGTCACTAATATTTTTTTTTGTTATGAGGAAATGGTTTATCGTCACACAATATTTTACTTGTTGTGACAAAAACTTTTGTCAATAAATATTCAATTAATTAGTGTCTACTTAATATTGTCACAATCACCAAACTATAACTATGGTCACTACCGTTTGTAATTTAGTTGCAATTTTTTGTGTGCCTAAGAATTATTTCGTCACAGATACGAGGTTTGTTGTGACAAAATAATTGATTGATACTATTGTTTGGATTAACTGTGATGATTTATTTTTATGTCACTAATATAATGAGAATTGTAACAATTTAGTACCTTCATAATTAAATTGTCACTATTAATATATTAATATTGTCAATTTTTTTGATCACTAAGCTTTGTTATTAAAAGCTTATGTACTTGTTATGATGAAAACTTTTTGTCAATAAAAATTCAATTAGTTAGTTTCTACTTTCCTTTTTTATGCAAGAAAATAATAAAAAAAGAAAAGGGGAGAGGTTGGTAAATTGTGAGATCACAAGTTTCAATTTTAGACTAATTAAATTGTAAGGTTATGATTGTTTGAGTTGAGTAGAAGTCATTTTGTGAGAGTTTTTTTAAAGTTCTTTTATTTTTGGCGGACTAAATTGAGTAAATGTAAATGTTAAGTATTATTTTAAATTGAAATGAGAAAGAAGATTAAATAATGTGAATGTTTGTATCTATTATAAGATATTGCATTTGTTTGTATCTATTATAGTATATTGCATTTTATAAGCTTAATAACAAATGACTAGTTGAATAAACAAAGAGAATGATTATTGTGAGATTTAATTATTAAGGTAAGTCTTAAATTTATTGTGAATAGCAAGTTAGAGGATGAAGTTATGGGAGAGGGATAGAATGGTATTTCTCTTGTATGACACTGTATCTTTTTTGGAGAAATTAAAATTTTCATTAATCTTATAAATTTACATAGTGGAGACTTACACACGTGCATAGTCTACTTAAACACAAAACATCACGAGAAACCTTAATACTACAACTTTTTATTGCATAGTCTACTTAAACACAAAATGTCAGGGGACACCGTAATACTACGACATTCTATACTTACCCAACTAGACTATTAGGGTAAAATGAACCCCAACTTTCTTGCGTCTTCGAATCTTTACTCAATTCAGATGAGCAATTGATTGAGGTTGCGACTGGTGACAAACTCATTTGTTCATATATATTTTCATGTCATTTGTATGAGTTTTTGTCACTAAAATTGGTCTTTATAGCTTTATTTGATTATTATTTGAATTATTGTGCTTTACATTTAATTTATGTTTATAGGGGCAAAAATTATCGTATCTTGGTTTAACTGTGACAAATTAGTTTTTCAACAATTGATGCTACTTTATTTGTAATTTTTATTGTAGGGTACTTGGAGAAATTAGAGCTAAAAAAGATTAAGAAGTAGTGATATAAGGCATTAAATAGTTAGAGAAAAACCAAAAAAAAAAATGACAACGTTGCAGTGGGACAATTGAAGAGGAGAAACGACAGCGTGTGGAAGGTAAAGATGAGAGGTTCTGCGTGGAAAGAACATAAACGACAGAAAACGTTTTGGAGAAGACCTACACAAGAGCGGTGACGTTTTGGAGGACAGAAAACGTTTTAACATTGAGGGGTTTTAATGGGCAGCTCAATCGGACACATAGAGAAGACCTACACGCCGCAGCTGAAAGGGGATGCACGACAAGGAGACCAGACATGGACGCACGCGAGGATCTCACGCAAAGGAGGGACGCACAAAGAAAGGCAGTAGCTGCTGTGTTTGGAGAGACCCGACACATGGAGTGGAACAAAAATGAAATAAGAAAGACCTGGACTCACGCGAGGAATGCACGAACAGAGGAGGAGACCTGGACGTATGCACGAGACCCATTCCCGACCTGGGTTTTTGACGTTCATATCCAAGACTCACCTGAGTTCTTCGTTCCTTACTCCAATGGATATTCTGTTCTCCAATCTACTTCCACCTGACTGTATTCCACAGGTAAACATCTCCTTCTCGAACATCTTTTAGAGATTATTTTTTTTAATGAATCTCTAAGAAATTGCTTTATTTCTGGAGATGGAAGGGGATTTCTATGCGGGTTTAACATTCGGTGACAGTTTGAAGAGGAAGAAGAGGATTCAGGTCAGATCCTTTTTCTTGAATTTATCTATTTCTTCTTCCATATATCCCTGTTGTCAAATCTGATATGTCTAATCTGATTTCTCTATTGTTGATTTGCTTCCCTATAAGATTACAGGGACTTCAACAACGTTGCCGAAAAGGGGATGGGCTAACCCTACCCAGGTATGTGTTTAGATTCTCTCATACTTCTCCTTTCTTTTCATTGAGATGAATTTGAACTGTGTACCTCATACTGTGTTCATCCCTGAGAAGGGGAATGAATCTATTCTGTGCATTCCTTAATCTCCTTTTGTGAACTGTGGTTGTGGTTCTGTGGTTGTAAATTAGTTTTTGCATAGTTGATTGCGTGGATTTAGTAGCTGCTTCTTTGGATTAGAAACTAGGCATGGCTATATCCTCCATACATAAGCCATTCTTCTACTATAGTATAGGTTTAACTGATTTATAATCAGTTGCTCCCTTATGCTGGTAGCAATGAGCTTTATAAGAGAGGTAATTGAGGTAGACTGGTCTTTGTAATTGAGGTAGACTGGTCTTTGTAATTGGATTGCTGAATGTTTGATTGGAGATAAGACGGGAATGATAATCTTTACTGCTAGAAATGATCAAGGTACTTTTTCCCACTTGTTCTAGTTTGGGGCTTTGGTCTTACGTGTGAGCATATATTTTACTTGGTTTATCTTATGCGTGTCTATTCTTCTGTTTGTTTAATTCATTTTTTCAATTTGTTTGTCATGGGTTGTCGGTTGTGTAACATCCCACCTCCGACAGGAATGGTAAAATAGTAAATTGGCATATGATGAGATTGATAGGGATTTATTAGTATTGTTCATGCATACTGGTACTAGTGAACAGTGAAATCTGTGCACATGAAATAACTGTACATGCATACATGAAATTTCCAGTTTTCGTGCCCAATGTAATTTTATTGTGATTAACGTGGTTATTGGGTTTGAAAAATTATTCTGAGTGCGCCATTGAGTGTTTTATATTTAAGGAATTTTCAGGAATTTTTATGGAATTTTTCGGAGAAAATTCCAGAACCGGAAAAATCGTCAAGTGGCGAACCAGTTGCTTTTCGGTAGCGAAAATTGCTACCCAATGGCATTGTCATATTGGGTATATTATTTTGGGATTGAAATTAGGGTCATTGGACTAGAATGGGTCAGATTCCAGTAGGATTTCTAAATCCTATCCTTACTTTGTCTTATACCTAATTTGTCTCTTTCTTCCTTCTAATGTCATTTGTCCTTTGAATTAATGATTTTTGTCTTTAGCATAAGCCTCTCTCTCGGTTATGCCCTATGAAATAGAATGAAAAGAAGACTTAGATGCTTATTTTTTCATTCATCCGAAACTTGCTCTTGGTTTTCCTCTCCATCTATTTTTTTGGTTCTCTCCTCAAAGTGTTCTTATTTCCTCCAACCTTACCTTAATAGACTACCTTCTTGCCATGGAGATTTTACACTTGCATGGTGTTAGGAGAAGTTTTTAGAGAGAATAGCAAGGAAAGAATTGAAAGGAATTGAAGATTGGAAGCTAAGTAGGTAAGTGATTAAGTTAAGCTTTAATGATATTTTGATTATGTAGTTAATGAATCATGATTGTTAGATGCATTCAATGGGCATTTTAGTGTATTAATTGTGCTTATTGATGCATTTATTTGATGACAATTATTGTTTGAATTGGTGGGTATAAGACTAGGTTTAAGTAGGACCTGCTAAAGTCATATGATTGAAGTGTTTTAGCTTGTTTTGGATTGAATATTGATGTTTATTCTTGCATGAAATGTAAGAGGTAAGTGCTGCCAAATTATGGTGGTTATTCCTAGTGAATGTAGGCATGATATAGGGACTGATTTTGTGGCCAATTGAGATGCTTATGGTAGTAGAAATTGAATTGGTATGATAGGATGTGAAGTTGGGAAGTGAAGCTGAAATTCGAGTTTTGCCCTACTGTACTGTTTTGAGAATAACTCATTGTGTGGTTATGTAAATGAGGTGAGGTTTGTGCCCAATTAAACTTTGGTTTGTTGGCTACATTCTTGTGTGAAATAGGTGTTGTCTAATTTTAGTCTTAAGAGGGTGAATTTTAGCATGGAAAGTTACTGCTGATGGCTGGAATGAACAGTATCCGGATTGATGACCTGATTGTGTTGATGATTTTTCTAAATTAATTAAGACGGAATTAGGGAAAATGGTCTAAATGAAAGTTGAAGCTTATTAAGTTATCTTTCCATTCACACTGATTTTGCAATTTTTCGATCTGTATAGTGGGAGATATGCACTGTAGAATATTGACTGATTTTGAACAATTTGGTGAAACCTAGACTAAGAGTGGATTTGGTGCACAATCTGATTAGAAGCAATTTTAGCAATTTCTGTGAATTGAATTGGCTTGAGTGATCTTCTGAAGAGTTGTATAGGAAGCAATTATCTTGAAAATGGTATATAGCATGTAATTGTTGGAGATCAGCTGTTGGAGTAATGAATTTTCAAAATCTGTACCTGCATGAGGTTATTATCACGCTCGATCAAGAACTTGTATGAAAGTTTTAAGCTTGTTAGAGATGGAATTGGCTTTGAAGCCCTCATGGAAAGTGTAGCATTGTGTTTGATCTTTCCATAGGTATAAAGTATGCATTTATTTGACTTTTTTGCAAGGAGATATACTGTTTAGAACATTACTGTCCAGATTGAGTACTTGCAGGGGCAGCAGCATTCACTGAATTGTTTGACCTAGTTAACCATTGAATTTGATTTCATATTGTTCATGAAAGTTGTAGATAACATTGTGATCTTTCTGAACATATTTATGGTGTAATTTTTGACTGAAGAAAATGGAAGTTACTGAATTTACCAAGTACTATTATGTTTTGATAGGTTTTGAATGGGCAGAAGTTTCAATTGAATTTGACACCCTTAGGGGTAAATGTGATTTTTATGGTTTTCATGAAACTTGTAGAGGGTTTCATGATCTTTCCCAAAGAGGTATGGTTTGTAATTTTCTTAATTGTGTGTAAAGAGACATGCTAGTTAGAATGTCAGACAGGAAAAAGGGAAAAAAGAGAAGGAAATAAGGGCTTATATCTATATATATATAGTAATTATATATTTGATTTATTGGGGACTTATAGAGGTCCAAATTGAGTACTGTCAGTACCATTAAATTAGACGGATTTTTCTGATGAAAAAAAATGGGATTAGGGCCGAGAATATCATGAACATGCATTTTACACCTACATGTGTATCATTACTAGTTCAGATTGAACAATTAGTGATCGTTTTATTCTCTAATTCTTATAGAGGTCCAACTGGAACGTCGATCGACCGACGTAGCAGAGACTTCCCGGCATTAGCTTGGAAGTAATAGGTGAGTAACCTAGTTGGTTTCTCAACCTATATGTGTTTAATCTCATGTACGATTGTCATGTGGAGTTAAGGAAGGATTATGTGTGTTTGTTTTGATTGATTTCGAACCACAGGTGTTCGAAATATTTGGAATGTGTTATAGAAGTGTTAATTGTGCATCACTGAAAGTGAATTGGTTAAATGCGAAATTAGACCTAGGGTATTAGGTTGTGACACAAATTATTGTAAAACGAGGCATATGCATTCATGCATAATTGCATGATCAGATAATGGCAGTTGTGACCGGTGAAACCAACGTAATTCCGAGCTTCAGCTCGATGATCAGGGCTATGCCCAACGTATATGAAAGCTTTAAGCTCAACGCACAGGACCTCTGGTCCAATGTTTACAGAGCCACTGGCTCAATGTATCAGGGCATATCACGCCCAACGAGTATCAGAGCCTCAGACTCAACGCAATATGCCCGTCACTGGGACAATTCAGGCGTACGGTCACAACAACGAAATGAAAATAGAAAAGTGTCACATGTGCATCATATATATGAATGATTAAATGGGATTTGTGTGAAAGGCGATACGCCTTATATGTGTAAAATTGGCAATGCATGGGATAATTTGGAATGTGTTAATATGTGATATGATATGAATTAATTGTATATGCATGCGTTGGGTGGACCATCGATGATGGTTTCTCATTGAGTTCGCAAACTCACCCAACATTACAATTATTTTTCAGGTATTGAAGAGTACCCCGTTAGTGGAATGGGAGTATGATTACTGCAAGAGAGTCGGTGTTTGAAGTCGGGATCAGTTCACGTCTGCATTTGTGTCATTTTGAATTATGTGTAAATTTATATTCCGCAAAAATAGTACTGAATTGTTTGAGGGCCCTAATTGATAAATATTGTTTTGAAATGTGGTCTTTGATAAAGTGTATGACTGAAAAGGGTTTTCGTATCATGGGCCCAAATTGTTTACTGATTTACGCGCACTCAACTGTTTTGAAAAATAAAAATCCATTACCGAGTTTTTGAACTACATTGACTGCTCTAGCATATCACTCTCGCGGGTCATGGGCTCGGATATCCCCCTCGATGTCGGGTTCGGGTCTTGCGGGAGTAGGATGCTACATTTGAGGTATCAGAGCGCAGCAATACGAATGTATCTGGGCACAGTCAGGTCAAGTTGCATGCATTTGAGTCGTGTCGTTGCAGACCGTGATAACTGATCCCTAGTTTGTGTCGCACGAGGATAAATCCTACATGTGCATACGTGTTAAGTGACTAAGTAAGAGAAAAGTGAGACCGTATTAGAATGTGAGCCCATGAATGTGTATGGGCAATGAGGAAGGGGAAAAAGGAAACATCGATAATGAGAATTATAATGTACTGTGGTTAGAATGACTATGTTGGCCTAGACTGATTAAGGAAAGAATTGATATCAAACTGAGTCCCCTGATTAAAATGGCAATATTACGGTGACAGAAAAACGAATATGTCTAGAACTTGGAGAGGTCCACTGGAGATACGAGAAACATACTGGTTATAGTAGGCCTATGTGCAATTACATGATGAGGTAATTAGAGTTCTGACTTATATCTTCGACGAAATGGGAATTGGAAATGAGCAAAGAGTATATGGTTCGATCAGGCAGATATGGATTCACTACATTTGTGTTAGTGGATATCATAGATGATGATAGTGAGATTGTATTGAGATCGATATTGTATTGTAACGGTCTACAAAGAACTGAAAAAGTAAAGAGCCGAATAGGGTAAGAAAAAGTAGAAATGGTGAGACAAAAGTGTACAGATAAACTGAAAAGAACTCGTGAAACGGTTATGATCCTGAGCGCATAAGCTTGAGATTGAAATGGTTATGCGAACAATGTGCTAAGAGTTTGGAAACTAGTATCAGAAGATAGTAAGGGACAAAGACAGACTGACAATTTCCCCTGATAGTGTATTGAAAAAAAATTCTGGATTGGTTGAATGTCTGAATATGGACATAGAAATGGGAAATGGATGGGTAAATAGAGA
Organism: Erythroxylum novogranatense; assembly: GCA_029891385.1. Classification (NCBI taxonomy): domain Eukaryota; kingdom Viridiplantae; phylum Streptophyta; class Magnoliopsida; order Malpighiales; family Erythroxylaceae; genus Erythroxylum; species Erythroxylum novogranatense. Next base: position 83,420,654 of record CM057229.1, on the reverse strand, counting down.
GAGAGACAGTGTATGAGTATCTATATTTTTGTCGTGTTTGGGGACACATCCCCGAATGTACTAGTAATGTGAATACCCTATCGTGGATTGTTTCAGAAAAATACAAAGATACGTAGCAATAATATGATGACAGTATATAAGCCAAGTGGATATGACCGTAAAAGGTCAAGCTGACACATTCATGATATAAGAAGAAAACTATATAAAAAGAAGTACAATGACGTGTGGGAAAGAAAACAAGGATAAAGATAGTGAAACAATGAAAATGCTAATGAAATAAGGATAGTGATATATAAAGAGAGTTGTCGCATTTACGTTGATTTACCGTTGGGAGTATATACTGGATAGTGAGGTGATCATGATGCATGAAACTGATGTGACATATACATGGAAAGAATAGAGGAAATGGTCGATGGCTTAATTTCTATAAGTGTAAAGTTCATAATGGGTTAAAGCCAGACATAAGAGGACTGGGCATGCCCATGCCCGTATGGGAGGAAATGAAAAATGATTATGGCATAAGTCCTCTATTTGAGGATTGGCATAAACGGAAATGAGTTTGTGGAATTCTGAATCGTATAGGATAATAATTGGCTTCCGGATAAGATGATATGATTTCGGGTAATGTGTATAGGAAAGTATAAGGGTTAAAAAAAAGTGTATCGCATCTCACCGAACCTTAGTGCAAGGAATGATTTGATCTTTCCAATTATGGCATAAAATTGTTCTGACTGAGATCGTGTGTATAGTTGAAATTGAGCTTTTGAGATACTAAGGATGCTTGAAAAGCAATTAGGGAAACGAGTTGGCTGATGAGAATTTGGTGAACAGGATAATGCCGATAGCAAGACTAATGGTCATGACATGAACAAATCGAAAATATGTATGGACGAAATTAAAAGTGAAATTGAGTCATATCTCAAGAGGAGATTTAGGCATAACAAGTGAAAAATATACTACTGAGGTTATCTGCATTGTGTGTACGGGAATGTAACGTATCCACCTACGTGAGTGGAATTTTAATTTGAGATGATTCTATTGCAATATGAAGTGAATAGATCTCCATATGTGATGCAAAACTGTTGGGAAATCTAGATTTGAAACGAAGAATAAAATAGTCTCGAACTGCGAAGTGAAATACTCAAATGAAGTGGAATTTATGGAGGTCCAAGTACGGATGACTAGGTATTGGCATATGTCGATGTTAATGACAAGAAATCAATTGAAAAGAGAAAATTCGTAGAGACAAGAAGTCCTAAAGGAAAGCTGACAATGACGTGATGTAGTGTTATCTTCATAAAGGGATTGCAAATACACTAATTGTGGACTCAATGAAAAAGTTAAATGATGTATGGAAAAGTCAACAAGACTCTAATAGGGAATTATGCGAGGTAAGCAAATGGCAGTGACTATGATTATTGACGAAATGTGCTTGAAAGTGTTGAACAGGGAAAAGTAAAAAGAACTATGTGAATAATTGAGAAAGTTGATACTGATGATAAGCATACCCTTGGAGAGTGGGCAGTGTGAGATGAAATGAGACAATATGTTAAAATGGTATTAGATAAACTGACTCGACTTTGATAAATGGTATTGGTGTTATGATCGCAATTGTTTAAAGCCTTGGAGACTTTAGATTCCTATAAGAATACATTGTGCTAATTCGAGGAAAAAGACGGGCATAAATGACTACTATACTGCTAATTCTGAAATGAACAGACAATTCTGCCTACTAAATTCAAATAGTGAACAGATAATGTTGCAAGGAACAGACCAATTACAGATATAGGGACTTTCAAAGAATGTCAAGTAGATTATGGGTAATTGTGAAGTGTTTCTGAAAAATTGAGACACTAGATAAAGGTAAGAAAAGTTAAGAGTGCAGGAGTTAAAGTGGTGAGTCCTATGATGATTCTGAATATGCGAGTGAAATTGAAAAAACAATATTGAATGATTTAAAGAAAAAGTATGCATACCCGACAGAAAGTGATAAAACAAGAAAGTGAACAGTCGAAGCTAGACATTCTAGTAAGTATATGCGAAAAGTGAAATTGAATCACTAGGGGTATAGAACGAAATGATTATAGATTCAAGTGATTATACGTTGAATGTTCCACAGAAAAAATGCTTAAGTGTTTTGGACTTCATAGGATTATGACCTTGTTATATAGTTTTGACTGAATGACTTTAGGGCTATTGGTGATCATAAAAAGGAATTGTACATGCTTATATTACACAGAAAAGTGCCTAACAATAGTCAAAGATCAAAATTGAGTTGAGATACTTGTGATGAGTGAAACAAAGGAAAGTGACTTAGGAAAACTGCATGGGTTAGCTGAAGTGGATCAGGATTGGACAAATGAAATAGAATGAAATGCATATAGAACAACGAAGTGTCAAAAGAACACTGAATCTGGACTAAGAGTCAATGAAATATGAGGGATAAATGCTTTAGGTGGATTACCACCGGTTATAGTGAAAAATAGAGATAAGTGTCACTATGTCGGTACCAAAGAAAAGGGAAGGGTCGCAGACGAGAGAAACTATGTTATTGTAAGTATCATAGTGACAAAGTGTACGCAAAATTGGCAAAAAGAGTATCAATGAAGTTATTGGAATAAGTTTGTATATTGAGAAAAAGGTATTGGATGGATAAATCGTGATAAGTGAACAGGTTCGGAAATAATAAGTTGAGTCAAGAACCAACGCTTACTGCGATCTTTTGGTAAAGGAATGATTGAGTGACTTAGTGTATAGGAATTGTAGGAACATATGATCACTGTCATCTGGAACCGTTGACTGAGAATTTCGAGGACGAAATTTTTATAAGGAGGGGGGAGTTGTAACATCCCACCCCCGACAGGAAGGGTAAAATAGTAAATTGACATAGGATGAGATTGAAAGGGATTTATTAGTATTGTTCATGCATACTGGTACTAGTGAACAGTGAAATCTGTGCACATGAAATAACTATACATGCATACATGACATTCCCGGTTTTCGTGCCTAATGTAATTTTATTGTGATTAACGTAGTTATTGGGTTTGAAAAATTATTCTGAGTGCGCCATTGAGTGTTTTATATTTTAAGGAAATTTCAGGAATTTTTCTGGAATTTTCCGGAGAAAATTCCCAGACCGAAAAAATCGCCAAGTGGAGAACCAGTTGCTTTTCAGTAGCGAAAATTGTTACCCAATGGCACTATCATATTGGGTATATTATTTTGGGATTGAAATTAGGGTCATTGGACTAGAATGAGCCAGATTCCAGTAGGACTTCTAAATCCTATCCTTACTTTATCTTATACCTAATTTGTCTCTTTCTTCCTTCTAATGCCATTTGTCCTTTGAATTAATGATTTTTGTCTTTAGTATAAGCCTCTCTCTCGGTTAATCCCTATGAAATAGAATGAAAAGAAGACTTAGATGCTTATTTTTTCATTCATCCGAAACTTGCTCTTGGTTTTCCTCTCCATCGATTTTTTTGGTTCTCTCCTCAAAGTGTTCTTATTTCCTCCAACCTTACCTTAATAGACTACCTTCTTGCCATGGATATTTTACACTTGCATGGTGTTAGGAGAAGTTTTTAGAGAGAATAGCAAGGAAAGAATTGAAAGGAATTGAAGATTGGAAGCTAAGTAGGTAAGTGATTAAGTTAAGCTTTAATGATGTTTTGATTATGTAGTTAATGAATCATGATTGTTAGATGCATTCAATGGGCATTTTAGTGTATTGATTGTGCTTATTGATGCATTTATTTGATGACAATTATTGTTTGAATTGGTGGGTATAAGACTAGGTTTAAGTAGGACTTGCTAAAGTCATATGATTGAAGTGTTTTAGCTTGTTTTGGATTGAATATTGATGTTTATTCTTGCATGAAATGTAAGAGGTAAGTGCTGCCAAATTATGGTGGTTATTCCTAGTGAATGTAGGCATGATATAGGGACTGATTTTGTGGCCAATTGAGATGCTTATGGTAGTAGAAATTGAATTGGTATGATAGGAAGTGAAGTTGGGAAGTGAAGCTGAAATTTGAGTTTTGCCCTACTGTACTGTTTTGAGAATAACTCATTGTGTGGTTATGCAAATGAGGTGAGGTTTGTGCCCAATTAAACTTTGGTTTGTTGGCTACATTCTTATGTGAAATAGGTGTTGTCTAATTTTAGTCTTAAGAGGGTGAATTTTAGCATGGAAAGTTACTGCTGATGGCTGGAATGAACAGTATCCGGATTGATGACCTGATTGTGTTGATGATTTTTCTAAATTAATTGATAAGGAATTAGGGAAAATGGTCTAAATGAAAGTTGAAGCTTATTAAGTTATCTTTCCATTCCCACTGATTTTGCAATTTTTCGATCTACATAGTGGGAGATATGCACTGTGGAATATTGACTGATTTTGAACAATTTGGTGAAACCTAGACTAAGAGTGGATTTGGTGCACAATCTGATTAGAAGCAATTTTAGCAATTTCTGTGAATTGAATTGGCTTGAATGATCTTCTGAAGAGTTGTAGAGGAAGCAATTATCTTGAAAATGGTATATAGCATGTAATTGTTGGAGATCATCTGTGGGAGTAATGAATTTTCAAAATCTGTACCAGCATAAGGTTATTGACTGCTACCCTGATCAGTAACTTGCATGAAAGTTTTAAGCTTGTTATAGATGGAATTGGCTTTGAAGCCCTTCATGGGAAGTGTAGCATTATGTTTGATCTTTCCATAGGTATAAAGTATGCATTTATTTGACATTTTTACAAGGAGATATACTATTTAGAACATTACTGTCCAGATTGAGTACTTACAGGGGCAGCAGCATTCACTGAATTGTTTGACCTAGTTAACCATTGAATTTGATTTCATATTGTTCATGAAAGTTGTAGATCATATTGTGATCTTTCTGAGCATATTTATGGTGTAATGTTTGACTGAAGAGAATGGAAGTTACTGAATTTACCAAGTACTGTTATGTTTTGATAGGTTTTGAATGGGCAGAAGTTTCAATTGAATTTGACACCCTTAGGGGTAAATGTGATTTTTATGGTTTTCATGAAACTTGTAGAGGGTTTCATGATCTTTCCCAAAGAGGTATGGTTTGTAATTTTCTGAATTGTGTGTAAAGAGATATGTTAGTTAGAATGTCAGACAGGAAAAAGCGAAAAAAGAGAAGGAAATAAGGGCTTATATCTATATATATATAGTAATTATATATTTGATTTATTGGGGACTTATAGAGGTCCAAATTGAGTACTGTCAGCACCATTAAATTAGACGAATTTTTCTGATGGAAAAAAATGGGATTAGGGTCGAGAATATCATGAACATGCATTTTACACCTACATGTGCATCATTATTAGTTCAGATTGAACAATTAGTGATCGTTTTATTCTCTGATTCTTATAGAGACCCAACTGGAGCGTCGATCGATCGATGTAGCAGAGACTTCCCGGTATTAGCTCGGAAGTAATAGGTGAGTGACTTAGTTGGTTTTTCAACCTATATGTGTTTAATTTCATGTACGATTGCCATGTGGAGTTAAGGAAGAATTATGTGTGTTTTTTTGATTGATTTCGAACCACAGGTGTTTGAAATATTTGGAATGTGTTATAGAAGTGTTAATTGTGCATCATTGAAAGTGAATTGGTTAAATGCGAAATTGGACCTAGGGTATTAGGTTGTGACACAAATTATTGTAAAACGAGGCATATGCATTCATGCATAATTGCATGATCAGATAATGGCAGTTGTGACCGGTGGAACCAACGTAATTCCGAGCTTCAGCTCGATGATCAGGGCTATGCCCAACGTATATGAGAGCTTTAAGCTCAATGCACAGGACCTCTGGTCCAATGTTTACAGAGCCACTGGCTCAATGTATCAGGGCATATCACGCCCAACGAGTATCAGAGCCTCAGGCTCAACGCAATATGCCCGTCACTAGGACAATTCAGGCGCACGGTCACAACAACGAAATGAAAATAGAAAAGTGTCACATGTGCATCATATATATGAATGATTAAATGAGATTTGTGTAAAAGGCGATACGCCTTATATGTGTAAAATTGGCAATGCATGGGATAATTTGGAATGTGTTAATATGTACTATGATATGAATTGATTGTATATGCATGCGTTGGGTGGACCATCGATGATGGTTTCTCATTGAGTTCGCAAATTCACTCAACATTGCAATTATTTTTCAGGTATTGAAGAGTACCCCGTTAGTAGAACGAGAGTATGATTACTGCAAGAGAGTCGGTGTTTGAAGTCGGGATCAGTTCACGTCTGCATTTGTGTCATTTTGAATTATGTGTAAATTCATATTCCGCAAAAATAGTACTGAATTGTTTGAGGGCTCTAATTGATAAATATTGTTTTGAAATGTGGTCTTTGATAAAGTGTATGACTGAAAAGGGTTTTCGTATCATGGGCCCAAATTGTTTACTGATTTACGCGCACTCAACTGTTTTGAAAAATAAAAATCCATTACCGAGTTTTTGAACTGCATTGACTGCTCTAGCATATCACTCTCGCGGGTCATGAGCTCGGATATCCCCCTCGATGTCGGGTTCGGGTCCTGCGGGAGTGGGATGCTACAGGTTGTGAGTTGTGGGTTTATGGTTTGTGAGGAGATGTTTACTCTCCTATTTCACTAGTATACTTTTCTTTTATCATCATATCATGATTTGTTTTGTTTTATTATACTCTGGTAGGATAAGTGTGATGTACATCTATCAAATAATAATGCTAATAAACTTGAATCTCAAATCACCAAGAATATGTGAGATTAAGTTAGTTGTTTGCTACATGATTTAGAAGTCTCATCTGTTAGTCATCCGAAGTTCTTTTTGGTATTTAAATGCTAAATCACTTGGTGGAATTATATGAATCTATTTTGAGCATATTTTCAATAAGCTAAATCAGACTTGATGTTGTCCTTTTTAACAAATTACTAGTTTGTATTTTTTATTGATATCTTAGATGTGAATCGACTGGGATTGCAAAAGAATGTCAAAGGAAAAGACTCCGAGGGTGAATCATGTAAAGTCCTTAAAACTCATTTACCAGTTATGTAAATTTTTTGGTTTACTTGGGACAATCTTCTTGAGTTTGGTTCTTGTTTTTAAAAAGTGTCCATAATGAGCTTCGATGTCCTTGCAACATCTTTTAGATGTTTCTATATGACTGATTTTGGTTTTTAGTTTCCTTTACCAGCATTGGCCGGGTAAACTTGGAGATGTATGCTTTGGCTACTGGTACATGGAGTTTGGAGGGTGCCAACATGGAGAATTTCAGCAATCAGGCAAAAATGGGAAAATTGGTTACACAATTATGTTGATGTACTTTGCGTCAACTCTTGGTAGGTGCTTTATTATTTCTTTCTTTAGCAAAATGTGTAGATTGGATTTTTAATTGCAGTATCTAGCTTTGATAGTTTATTGGTAGGTGTTTATCTCTATCAGTATTATTTCCGTTACCTTCTGTCATTTCGCAATTTTTTGTTGTAGGTGAAAAGATACATTGATGCCTACTCAGCCTCTTCAGTCGTTGAGTTTTCTAGTGAAGATTTGTTACACACATAAGATATATATGATAAGGCATTAGTGATAAATTTATTGTAACATATATTCTTTATTTAATGGCAACATGATTGTAACGTATAACTTTCATACTTGTGACGAAATCTGTTAGACAATATAGCCATTGATGCAAATTTCTTTTACAATTAATGTAATTTCGTTAATGAATTGATAGTTTTATTTGTGATAATAATAAACACCTTTATGATAATATTTTTTGTAAGAACCAATTTTTATTTTTGTGACGAAATGATGTTGACACATTTTTATTAAAATATTAGTGACCAATAAGTAATGGGCACTAATAAAAAAATTATTAGTGACAAATACTGTCACTATTTATAATTATTTTAGTGGCGATAATGTTGTAACAATAAAACGAAGTATTGTTATGACTTTATTTGTCACTGGTTTATATTATTTGTGTTAACAAACTTGTCATAAATATTTAAAGTTGTTGTGACCATATAATGTTGCCACACATTACATAAATTTTAGCGTCGGCATTTTTGTCACAATATAATAAAGTATTGTTACAACTTTATTCGTCACTACTTTATATTATTTGTGTCAACAAACTTGTCATAAATAAGTACAGTTGTTGTGACCATATAGTGTTGTCACACATTTGATAGGTTTTAGTGTCGGCAATTTTGTCACAAGAAAATGAAGTACTGTTACGACTTAATTCGTCACTACTTTATATTTTTTGTGACGATAAATTTGTCATAAATATGTAATATTATTGTGACCATATAGTTTTGTCACATATTTTACTAGTTTTAGTGTCAGTATTTGTGTCACCAAAGTGTTGCATAATTGTGACCATTTTTTAAATTAGTCACTATTTCATTAGTGACGGAAGTATTTGTGACGGAAAGTGACGACTTCAAAAATTGGACACTATTAATAATAATGATAAATACTACTACTTTTAGTGACAATTTTTACTTTCACTAAAAATACAATTTCTTGTAGTGCCAGTAACGTGGGAGTGTGAATGTTGGAGGCTTTATGTCGCGAGCTTCGTGGGTCAATTTAAGTAACGATTGTTGGAGGAGGTGAAACTGGCGGCCAGGTTGGTTGACAAGATCTAAGATCGCGGTGTAGTTGCAGAAAGAATCCAGAGTTTTGAAGGGATTATCCACTTGTTTGGCATACTTGTGTCATATTAATACACGAGATTTGATATATACACAAATGCTCTTTACCATCAAGATAAGCCTTTTCATTGCCAATATGAACTGGGATTTATTGATGAGTTGAAGTTGCCAAGGAAGTTGATGGAGTTGACTTTTTTTGTGGCCCAGCGTTTGATTATTAAGGATGGATCTCAAGGACATAATGGAGTTGGTAGTGCTTGTTCCCATTATCTATTTGCCTATAATGGAGTTGGTAGTGCTTGTTCCCATTATCTATTTCCCTATAAAGGAAACCTTTTGGAACTTGAAAAACACCTTAAGAATAGTAGCTAGTTAAAGAGGAGTAAATGATTGGTTTTAAGGTTATGGAAGTTGGGTTGATGAATTGCTAATGGTTGGTAAAGTAATTTTGATGGAGAATGACATGATGGTAAGGTGAACAGAAGCCAGCATCTATGAAAACTATGCAAATCTCACTATCATTATCAGTGTTGCTCCCATTACGAGTTGTCCCAAGTCTATTGCTCTCTCTCAAAGTTGGAAAATTAAGATTATTTAGGTTTAATTAAGGTTGTTTCAGGTTTATTTTAAATTAGAATTAATTATAGTTAAATTAGAATTATTTAAAATATAGGGTTAATATGGAATTATGGACAATTGGATTAATGATAGTTTAATTTTAAGTTAATAGGACCAATAAAAATAGAAAAATGTAATGTATCAACACTAATATGACACTTAATAGAATCCTATAAAAGATTCTATTAATTATGATTAAATTTTGATAGTTTTAAAATATTAATATTCTTTTGAATATATATATATATATATATATATATATATATATATATATATATATATATATATATATATAGTGAAATATTTATATATATTTCACTTATAAAATTTATATATAAACACTAATAATACATATTATGTTTTGACAAAATTAGAGGACCAATAAGTATTAGTATGCATGGTCTGGAATTCTTAATCTTAATGTGGTCACATTATTCAACATGTGTGACTTCAAAGCATGAGATAGGTTTAAAAAACCACTTAAGGAAGACAAATTGTTACTTTCAGCTGCCGACACACCCTCCCCACGTAGAGACAGAGTCGTGCATTTGTACATAAGAAGTAAATTCATGCACAATGCGAGTGTTTTTTTTTTTTTTGCACATCATTGGACTCAACAATTGCTGACATAGCATTATTTTAATTAAATGAAAGTAGTCCTGGAAATTCAATACTCACCGTTTTATCCTTCACAAATGTAAGGTTTAGACGGAAGAAGACTGGTTGCACCAACACTTACGGTTTGTTAAAGGACTTTAAGGGGGAGCTTGACCGATGAATTTGGTAAGGAGTTAATAGATAATGAAAGAAAAATGAATAGTTAGTTATTGATTATTATTATAGAGGTAATAGTTTAATATTATATTTTTGGAGAGTTCTTTGTACCTTTCATTTAGTAGAGTAGGGGTAATAGTTTGATATCATACTTTTGGAGAATCCTCTGTACCCTCCATTTAGTAGAGGAATAAAACTCATTTATGAGTAGTGACTCTTTTTAAAATATTTTAAAACTAATTAATTAAATACAATATATTTAATTTAATTATTATTATTTTTAATTACATTACATTATAATTAATTAAAATAAAATAATTAATTACTATATAATTAATTAGAATATAATTCATTCATTAATTAAAATATTGTAATTAATTAATTAATATATTGTAAATAGTTAATTACAATATTATTAATTAATTAATTAAAATATAGTAAATTTTTATTTTTAAATATTTTTACAACTTAACCAATATTAATAGTAATGGTAATCATTAATTCCTCTTAACTATCCATCATGATTATAATGATAATGTTTATTCTCATTATTTACTATATCCATTCTCATTCTTATCACTGTTCTCTCGAGTGAACCAACCACCCCTTAGGCCATCTCCAACCATTATACCAAATTTAGTATAAAGGGAATATTTTAATAATTTTTTTACATCAAATTTGATATTACTCCAACCATTCTATACCAAATTTTTACATCAAAATTTTTCAAAGAATATACCACAATAATTTAGTTGTTAACTAAATTAATTTATATTTATGCAACCACAATAATTTAGTTATTAACTAAATTAATTTTATATTTATATAATAATTTTATTTATTTATTAAAATTAAAATAAAATCATTATTTTAATTAGTTAATATATACTTTATATTAAATTAATATTATTTGAAAAATATTATTGCAACAACAAATTAATAACATACACAAATATTAACTGATTAAAATTTCACATTTAACCTCTAATCATTTGAATTTTATATCGTTCTCATAAATGTTCAATTAACACATTACTGAAATTCATAATGAGTTTCTTTATCTCTAATTTGCTTATGTCTAGTAAGGAATTCTTGAAATATTTTTGTTGAGTTCTATTTTTAAAATCAATGGTGTGGTTTAAATTTATGTACTTTTATTTCAAATTTACTTTTATTCTTAAAATATTTTAGTAATGAATTTATAACACTTATAAATAAGAATTATAAATAAATATTAAAATAAATTTAATATTATATTCAATATTACTCTCGTTTTAAATGTCTCAATGAAATCTTTGTAATAATATATTTTGTGTAAAGTAACATATATTTTAAATTTAATTACTTAGTAAATTATGTAAATAAATCAATTTGTAAAAAGGGCATAAAAGTAATATGTTAAATAGGAAATAAACAAAGTTGTCTTTTACAACTTTTAGTACATGAGTGTGTTACTATTCATTACACCACTTTGGTGTGAAGATTTGGTGTCTTCTTTGGAGATGGTATTTTGGTGCCTTGATTGGAGATGACCTGAGGGAGTGCTTGGTTGATAGATTTAAGAAGATGTTAATGGATAAGGAATGAAAAGTGAATGATTGGTTGTTGATGATCATTATAGGGGACAATAATTTGATATCTCACTTTTGGGGAATCATCTGTACCCTTCATTTAGTAGAGGAATGAAACTCATTCCTTAGTAACGATTCTTTTAAAATATTTTAATATTAATTAATTAAATTCAATTAATTAATTAAAATATAAATAAATACAATATAATTAATTAAAATAAAATATAATTAATTAATTAATTAAAATATAATTAAATATTTCAATTAATTAAATAATTATAATATTTTAACTAATTAACTACAATATAATTAATTAAAATATAATTTATTCATTAATTATAATATTGTAATTAATTAATTAATTGAAATATGATTAATTACAATATAATTAATTAAATATTTTAATTAATTAGTTATATTTTAATTAATTAATTAGTTATATTTAATTAATTATAATATAATTAATTAGTATTAATTAATCAATTACAATATAATTAATTAAAGTGTAATCCATTCATTAATTAAAATATTTAATTAATTGATTAATTCAAATATAAAATTACAATATAATTTAAAATATTAATAATAATTAATTATATTATTAATTAATTAAAATATTATTAATAATTAATTAAAATATAATAAATTAATTAAAATATAATAAAATTTTATTTTTCAACATTTTCTACAAATCAGCAACGATATCATTAATGAAGATAATCATTCCTTCATCTTAAATAACCGTCATAATTATAATAACAATATACATTTTATTCATCAACATATTCATTCTCATTTCTATTATCATTCCTTCAATTCAAACCAACCACCCCCTCATATATCAAAATAATGTTCATATAATAATAATATATAATCAACCGATATGTATCCCTTGATATCTTCTAAAATTCATGAACCAAGCATCCTCTTACTAAACTGACGTGGCTATAAGAGAAATTGTAGCAGTTGTAGTAAGATAAACTGTCAAACTGGTGGCTGGTGCTTTAGGAGTGGTGCAACCTCAGTCTCTGACCATCACCTCCGTCTACAAACAGCATCCTACCAACTCCAATAGAGTGAGTATCTTGCATTTCCTAATCAAAAATTTCCTATTGACTAATTTTTACGACAAGGTACCAACAGTGGGTACGTCCGGATGCTTGCAGTAGGACCTCCTCAAACGCTTCGCAAGTGAGAAATTGAAGCTGCTCTGGCAGAGGGACGAAGTCATTTGATCTACGTTGAAGAGAAGCAGAAGGCTCGCATGTTCTGCACGTATCAAAGCTACAGTCAATATTAAATTATAATAAAACTAATATATAAGAAGTAAGAAATTTTATAAAAATAAACAAAGATGCAATATACGTTGATAAATTATAAAAATGAATTTGTTCATTTTTATAGTTGCATCTTTGTTCATTTTTATAATTTATCAATATATATTAACGTATACCCAAGTAATAATAATTATAGTAATTCAAACTTAAATTGATTCTACCATAATAACTGATTCCGCCTGGTTCTGGCGAGACTGCATGTTACTATTCGGATCTATGGAGTTTGCTGTTTCTCTCGAAAGCTAGGACTTGATGGTTCCTGCAAAACAAAGAAGGCACGTTGGAGGTTGTTTCCTGATAAGTCCCTCTGACGCTCAAGTCAGCCTTTTTGGTGTAGGTAGGATCACTGTGAACGGAGAAGGCTAGGGTTAATGATCACGTACCTCTGTTATGGTAGAATTATATCTTATATATGGAGCAGATGCTAGGTTTAGGTCTTTACGTATGCATGAGAGACTTCCACCTGTGAGTGGGCCAAGGAGATCGTGGACTAGGCCTGGGCCTGGCATAGCCGATAGGTGTGATACCAATCCTTGAAAGACGGATCGATCGACCCTTGGGTCGTTATATCTGGATTCGGGTCCGACACGACCGACCCGACCAATAACAATAGTGACAATTAAAATAGTGTTTATAAAGAAGATTGTATCGTATCGTCATAAAAATTTCAAATTCTTCAACTATTTATAAAATTATTTTTGTTGTAATATATTACACTTTTAATTTTAAAATAAATATAATTTAAGATACCATTTAACAATTAGTAGGTGTTCTTAATTTATTCACCATGACAAATACATTTTATTCATAAATCGCCTTTTTAGTTTTTTATAATCAAGGTCATACGAGACTTCTTCTTCTTTGGTCAAAAATTAGTATGGTCAATACAATCATTATTAATTAGATCCTATATTCTCTTCTTAATAAACACTTTGAATACATAATAGAGAAATTATATAATTAATAATAAAAGGTATATTTTATTGAAAATAAAATCTAATCACTAAATACCTATTTTTCATTATCGAATTATAAGTAAAGTAAACAAGGTCATTAATTTTTAATATTTCAAACGATTTTGCTTATTCATATAGCATGTTAAAAATGCTCTAATTACATTCTCAACCTAATGTAGTAGTAATTTGATTGAATAATCTAATAGTAAGTTTTTTAACTTTAGAACTCTTTCAGCAAATAATCTCCATTACTCATCTATATATTAAATTAATAGCTATAAAATAAAATATTATTAATAAATAATAAATTAAAAGTATGAAAACTTACCTAGCTATATTTTTGTCATTGGATAAAACTTTCTAAACCTTCACCATATAATTTAAAATTATTTGTTGCCTTTGATTGCTCTTTATTAGAGAATATATTTTGTATTCAATTATATCAAAAGACTAACAAACAATAAGGATTAAGAAAGTAAGATGTTAAGTGGATCTTTTAAATAAGAAACTTATCCCATCACCGATCAAGAATATATGTATAAGCTTATGCAATTTCTTTTTCATTTAAAAGATTCATAATTATTTTACAAACTTCTAAACGTATTATCATATACATATATATAAGAAAAAGTTGATATAGCCATGGAATAAAAATCATTCTATCTAAGTTATAGAATGACCCATAGTAGTTTTGGTAAGATCAAATTATACTTGTAAAAATCCACCAATTAAAAAGTAGATAAGTTAAGAAAATATGTTAAAGTCAACTGAGAAAGGATTCAATTGTTCTGTTAAAGTTGACAAGATTCAATATTAAACTAAGACCAAATGAAAGAGGGGACAGAAAAGAGTAGAACAATCTAAACTGAGATTAAGGAGCACAAAAACTTAGAATAATGGCAAGACAATAGAGACAAACAAAAAGTTTGGAAATGATAATATAACTAATTAGGGTAAGATCAAGGCTTGGATTTAAAGCCTTTTGCCTTCGGAAGGTAAGACTCATGTAACATTAAGAAAGAAAATACAAGACTTTATTTTATGAATTCAACTTTTATGGATAATAGTTCACTATTTAATTGTTTATAAGGCAAGCAAATCCAACACATCCAAAGCAGATCCTCATTTAAGACTCTCCTTTTAAAGGTAAAAGTCTTGAATTCGAGTCACTCCAAAAGAGGAAAAATATGCATGTTTTTATTGATGATTCTCTAGCCCCTGGGCAAAGCTCCTTGATCGGATCAATTACGGACGCCTCGTTTCAAACGGCAGTGTGGGAGTTGGAGCGGCTAGGGAACCTGAGGGTTGATGAGCACGATCGCCGAAGCGAGGAGCGGTGATCAATCATCAACCAACAATGTAGAATATGTGAAAACACTTTGCACAGAAATGTACAGGCTACGTAGGAACTTGAGGAATCTTGGGGTTCCAGATTTACATCCTCTAGACTCTTGGGGTAAGATCATAGGAACTTATGATTAGTCTGACTAAGCCAAGATAACTAAAAAAAAAAAAAAGAAAATTAGCACATGCCTTGTGTAGCTAGCCAGAACAGAGGCACTAGTAAGAGATATAATAGTAGCACAACTAAACAATTTCAATAGTTTCGTGTAAAAGATAAAAGTAGACAATACCATAATCAAGAAAAGACAAAAGCCATACGAAGAAGCTACAGCACCCTTCCCGCTACCTATCTTCTACTGTAAAGACAAAGTCACAAAACCGTGGATCCATCTCATCCCGCAATCTTCCCCTCTCTGTCTCTCATACACGCTCATGCGCACACGCAGCCAACATATTCTGTTCCTTCTCTCTACACGTCTTAAGAACCTTTCCCAAGTTCTGTAGCTTGTTGCCATTGTCAAACTATTTTTCTCTTCAATATCTGCTAGCCCATGCGTCCCTTATCCTCCCTCTTCTTAGGCTTCTAGATCTGCCCTTTTCTGTTGTTTCTCTTATAAAATCTCCAGATCTCTCTCTTACTGTATTTTGATAAATTTCTCATCTTTATTACTTTTGACAGCGAAGAGAGATGAACTCTCAACCGGACCCATGTTCCTCCTTCTCTGCCTGTATCGACCACTTCGATCGATTACCGGACCCTCTTCTTCTTCTTGTGTTCAACAAAATCGGAGATGTTAAGGCTCTTGGTCGCTGCTGTGTTGTGTCGCGCAGGTTTCAGTGCCTTGTTCCTCAGGTCGACAACGTTGTGGTTAGGGTCGATTGTGTCATCTCCGACGATGATCCGTCACCTTTGTCCTCCGTCGAGAAATCTCGCTCCCCTGTTTCGCCCTCTGGGTTCTCAACGCTTTTCCGTTTTTTCTTTGGCGGCATTGTCAAGCCGTTTCAGGCTCTGGGTCAGTTGATTGGGCCTAAAAGAGATATGCTGAATTCTTACAATTCTCGACGTGGGTTGTTTTCTTCTTCTTCGAGCTCTTCTGGGTCGTCGTCGCTTTCCGTTGGGACCGAGGATGATGGTGAGATCGATCAGGGCTGTGTCACCCATCATTCGCCTACTCAGGTTCTTAGGAACTTTAATGAGATTCGTTTTCTTCGGATCGAGTTGCCTAGTGGAGAATTAGGGATTGATGATGGGGTTCTCTTGAAATGGTGGGCTGATTTCGGATCTACTCTTGACAATTGTGTTATTCTCGGTGCTGCGTCAGTGATAAACAATGGACGTATCAAGAATTTCTCTGCCGTGCAAGAGAATAATGTTGATGGGGTTTGTAGAGTCAATGGCGGTGACGACAATGGGAGTATACCGGAGTCGTTTTACACGAATGGAGGATTGAAACTGAGAGTGGTGTGGACTATTAGCTCATTGATTGCAGCTTCGGCTAGGCATTATTTGCTGCAGCCTATAATTGCTGAGCATAAGACGCTAGATAGCTTGTTGTTGACTGACGCTGATGGGCAGGGAATACTATGTATGAATAGGGGACAACTTGAGGAATTGAGGGTGAAGCCACTTTCAGCTTCTTCTGCTTCGAAGAGGACGCTTGTTCCTGCGTTGAGCATGAGGCTTTGGTATGCTCCTCAAATGGAATTGCCGGATGGGATTGTGTTAAAGGGGGCAACTTTGGTTGCTATCAGGCCTAGCGAGCAGTCTGCTGCAAGCAAGGAAATGTCTGATGTGTCTTGGATCTCCTCTCCGTTTGAGGAACCTTATGGTACTGCTGCTAAGATGCTGGTGAAGAGGAGGACTTACTGCCTTGAAATGAACTCGTTCTAATCATCATAATAGGTGCGGAAGTAAGCTTATTGTGGCTACTCCTTCAAATGCTGCCTATGTGGTGGTAATTGGATTTTGGATGTTATGGATCATATGCATTTTTCTGTGTATTGTTTGACAGAAGTCTTATGTTGTTTACCATTTCCTTTCTATTGTTAACAAGTGTTGCGCATGACTACTTTAACTTTCAATACATGTCGTTACTTTATCTGTCATCTCCTTGATCCGTTAATTGTTTTTCGTTTTGAACTTTGTAAGTTCAATTATTTCAGGGATGTTATCAAGCTGGACCATTAATTAAGTGTTATCTATATATCTTAACTTAGAATCTATCGTTTGTGGGTTCTTTAATTTAGGTTCAGTGTCTCTTTTCTTTATTTTTATATGATCTTATTATGTGTTTAAGAAATCTATTATGGATTTTTCAGGGAGATCACAACTGGTCAAGGGGCACGAGGGATGCGAGTTCTGTCGGAGTGGAAAAGAATCATAATACAATTTGCTTCATGTGATCTTACCTGGATACAGTGCTCAAGAAGCTAACTCTTGCTTCAAACTGATACTCTAAACCAATCTTCATATGATTATCAACAGCAATCTCTCGACCTTTTGTTCTTGAACTGATGGCCAAAAATGCATCTGCTGGCTGTTTTCATCTCAGGCATATGCTTCTAAGGGTGCACAAGTTCATGAATGTTTTATGGGTTTACCGTAATCTATAACCTCTGGATGTGAATATTATAGGTATGAATATGTTATGCTTCTGTTGCATTTCAACGCACATTGGGCAATTAGTTTGGGTTCACCTGAAAGCGTTTTCTCTCTCTCTGCCTTGTTGGTTTTGTACGATAAGTTTCTACTTTATTCATTAGTTGCTTTGCTTGGAAATCGTCAGATGTAATGACAAACACCAAAGAAGTAGTAACCATTTGATTTGTAATCTCGCATTTGCTGATGCATTTCATGACTCGATTGAGATTTATTGATCTTAGTTATAGTAAAACAAACCTTGAACAGTGGGCTAGTGAAGCCTGAGATTTCAAGAATCTTTATTCAGTCCCCAACTTCCCTAGTGTTATCTGTATGAGTACATTTGCTGATGCATTTCAGGACTTGATTGAGATTTAATGGTCTTAGTTATAACAAAATAGACCTTGAAGAGTGGGTCAGTGAAACCTGAAATTTCATGAATATTTATTCAGTCAAGAGTAGAGTGAAACATTTCCCCAACTTCCTTGTATGAGTACCGTTTCTTTTGACGGAAAGATACACCTAAACCTATTGGTATGTAATTTCTTTGGCTAACGAATTGCTGCTGGTATACTCCCGCATGCACCATGCAATTGATAGAGCTATTTATTTACATCCATTTTGGTTGAAACAGATATTGAATCATTTATGCTTGATGGCATTTAGTGCAACAAGCTAGACATTTTTGGTCTTTGGCCTAGGAAAGACTAGCATTTTACCAATAGAAAACTACTTTGATGTAGGACGAATAGAAGAAGTATTAATAGTTGAACTCACAACATTTGGGAAATATGGTTGACATTAGACTCTTTTTGGACCTCATTTTCGGAGTTTAATTATCGCTTTAATATTATAAGATGTTGGACCTCATTGTCTGAGTCCAATCCCGGAATCTTAAAGCGTGAATGGGTTTCTTTGTAGGGTTATTTCAATGGAAATTACATTAGCCATCGTCGGTTCATCTTCATTCTCTGATATCATAAATTGCAAATAGAATTCTTCTGAACAATTGTAGCTCTATGTTTTTATTTTATTTTGCAACAAGAATCATCTTCTGAACAATTGTAGCTCCATGTTTTTATTTTATTTTGCAACAAGAATCATCTCGTTCAGAGCTCTACAAATCAAGATATGATTAAAATATTAAAATATGTTCATAACCAATTCATACTCTTCCAATCAATTCCGTTATTTTCTTTTCATCAATCTCTTTCAACTCTACTTCAAAGCCTACCAATTTTTATGGAGAGATATAGGAATGTGTTAGGAATCCAATGCTTTAAGAATCAGGTCATTTGGAGGTCGGATGATAAAATTATGACTAAAAGAGTCAACCATGTTTAGAGTAGAGAAACCCTTCGGGTGGTGAAACATTGGAGAAGTTGCGAGGTGCGATTGCATCTTTCCTTGGTGTGATCGCACTCGAGGCTACTCTTAGGGTGTGGTCACACCTTTCCTTGATGCGATCACACCTCGCACCCGAGGCTGGAGAAACGATGAGGTGCGATCGCACCTTTCCTTGTTGCGATCGCACCCGAGGCTTTTATATAGTGTAACATCCCCAACTTATAATGATCATATCTCTCAACTCTGATATCAAAACATTTCATACCTTATACCGTTCAAAAACTAGAAAGATAAGTTACAACTTTCAATAAGGCAACTTTATATAATTCGGCCTATATTAATGCAGTTTAATCGTTGAAATTAGGACACAATTTATGTCAGGGACAGTGTTGTTTATACCAACACTAGTGATGCTAACGTGTAAAGGCCATATCTCTTTCATCTAAAGTCTAAAAATTACAAATCTTATACCATTAGAAAGCTAAGAGAATAATTTACAACTTTCATGAAGACAACTTTGTCTAATTCTGTCTAGATTAACACAGTTTTTCTTTTGAGTTCAGAACACAATTGTTACACTTATGAAAGGATTGAAAAATGCAATATACCAATTTTTAGAATCATAAGCAAAACACAATCATATTTCATTATCATCATGACAAAAGAACTTCTTCAATACTCAATCTTATTGCTAAAACAAAATAGTGTTTGAATGTGACTTTAGTTACATATCCACACTACATCATTAGCTTAATACAAAATACAGAGGGATGCTCATGATCGATATGTTGCTAAAGGTACTCAAAAGTTATCAAACTAACTTAGTACAAAAATGCTAACTATCTCGGAGTTTATCCAATTGTCTTGCAAGGATTACTAACCTTCTCGTTTTGCACCTGAGGAGGGAATAGTGGGGTGAGCTACATAACTTAGTAGCTTTATAGTCACCGATAACGAGCCACACATTCAAGCATAAGTACTTACATATCTAGCAATACAATACTAAACAATTCAAATTCACAACTCATAGTTAACAAGATGTCATCACCTAGAACATATTATGTAATTATCCATCAAAACATAATACTCAATTATGCATCATGCTTAACCAATCAATGATGAAATGCACAACAAATGACATGAGAGTTCTGTGGAACGAAACAGAGAAACTGAAGTTTACACCGTGAACAAAACAAGTTCGATTTCTCAGGATCTCGTGGCCTCAAGCTGGCAGTCGGGAGAAGGCTATAAGTCAACGAGTACGTAACTAACGAAATAGGTTCCTCTCTTCCCCAATCACAAACAAATTTATGCTCAATTCATTTTCATGCATTTTCATATTCTCATGCTTTTTCCTTCTTTTTTCTTTATACAAAATGTCATGACACATTTCAATGACATAACATGGTCATAAGCACAATTCAGTTATATCCAAATGTCGTACATCTTTCAATGCATGACATAAATCACATCATAAATCACTTTCCACATCACTGTAATTTACAATTTAGCAATTTAACACACAATATATAATAAGACAATTTGCCCATATTACACAACAACTATAAATATATTACCCGCTTAATTGGTTTGTACAAATCTAAGTCAAGCTTATCTTTCCTCTTGCTCTTGGATAGGGTTCTCTTAGTTTCCTAAAACAAACCAAATTTTCATTCAATCTAAACTCACATGTAATTTTACAAAACTTCAAAAATAAAAAATGCTAAACTTAAACTTAAACCTAACCTACTCATAGTTCACCTAAGTTAGAAAAACCAAAACCCTAGCTTAGAGATCCAAAAATGAAGATGATTTCATCTTTCTCTTCTTTCTTCCTTCATTCCTAACACAAACCCTAATCTCTATTTAATCCTTTTTTGAACCTAGCAAGAAGAAAGATGAAGACTTACCTCTAACAAATTGATTTCCTCTTCTTTTCCTTCTTCTTTCTTTTTCCTTCCAAACTTCCCACGATTTTCCTTCATCTCCAACACTCCATGCACTCTACTCTTCTCTTTTCTTTTCTCCACGTTTTTCCCTCTCTTCTCTTCTACAATTCTAATCTCTTCTTCTTCTAATTCAAGACCATTTTAAATGGTCTTTCTTATTTTACCCTTCATTTACCTTGTCATTCCCATTTTGCTCCTTCTTTCATTTAATCCATGTACTAACTTCTTTAATCTTCTCAAACACCATATCATACTCTAATTTAATTCTAACATTTCCCTTCTAAATTTCTAATTCAACTTATACTTACCAAATCAATGGGCTAAATTTTAAAAATAATTAAACAAATAAATCAATAATAATTTAAAAAATTTGGGACCAACACTGTTGCAATATCAAGTTTTAGGTTTTGATTTCAGCTTAGAATGCCGAAATTTTAGATGTGGTATAGCTGGGTTTTTAGGGTTTAATTTTTGAAAACATAGGTTAGAATTTTAAGGTTTGATATGACTGAAATTTATGTTTGATATAGCTAGAATTTGTGTTTCATCACACCTTTTAATTGAAAACTTAAATTTGTAAAACAGATTCGGGATAGCTTGTTATTGAAGGGTTGAGGACACTCATAGTTCTTAGAATCCTTGTTCTATCATCAAAGAGTTTTACACTGTCCAAAATTGAATCTTATTTTAATAAAGATTCTTCATTCTTAAAAAAGCTCAAGTCTTAAACAAAATAGGACAATATATTAAATGTATTATTATTCCTTATCTAATAAGAAAAACTTTGCATCAAATAAATTTCTTTTGTTTTTACTTCAATTTCCATTCTTCCTCCCGTTAAATTAAAGTTGTTGACTAAATTACCCTTTTTATTTCGGTTATAAACTCTCAAGTTCTTTTGCATCATACATACATTTAAATAATGGAATTTGACAACTTTATGCCAATGGAATAGCCTTCTCTAGGTTATCAGACAAATTGTTACATAGTCGCTTGTGATAGATTATGTGCCTTGGGCCAATGGGATGAATTATTTGATGTTCTAGGCTTCTTGTTTAATGATGGATAAATGGCTCGATGTGTTGATCAATCAAAATTTTTTGATTTCCTTAAGTAGCAATGCAATATTGTTAATAGAAGAATTATTCACTACTATCTAAAAATCACAAAAGTAGGAAATATGATTGATGCTGGATTATTGAAATATCAAGTTTGAAGGATGAATTTTAGCTAACGAATTGCTGCTGGTATACTCCCGCATGCACCATGCAATTGATAGAGCTATTTATTTACATCCATTTTGGTTGAAACAGATATTGAATCATTTATGCTTGATGGCATTTAGTGCAACAAGCTAGACATTTTTGGTCTTTGGCCTAGGAAAGACTAGCATTTTACCAATAGAAAACTACTTTGATGTAGGACGAATAGAAGAAGTATTAATAGTTGAACTCACAAAATTTGGGAAATATGGTTGACATTAGACTCTTTTTGGACCTCATTTTCAGAGTTTAATTATCGCTTTAATATTATAAGATGTTGGACCCCATTGTCGGAGTCCAATCCCAGAATCTTAAAGCGTGAATGGGTTTCTTTGTAAGGTTATTTCAATGGAAATTACATTAGACATCGTCGGTTCATCTTCATTCTCTGATATCATAAATTGCAAATAGAATTATTCTGAACAATTGTAGCTCTATGTTTTTATTTTATTTTGCAACAAGAATCATCTCGTTCAGAGCTCTACAAATCAAGATATGATTAAAATATTAAAGTATGTTCATAACTAATTCATACTCTTCCAATCGATTCCGTTATTTTCTTTTCATCAATCTTTTTCAACTCTACTTCAAAGCCTACCAATTTTTATGGAGAGATATAGGAATGTGTTAGGAATCCAATGCTTTAAGAATCAGGTCATTTGGAGGTCAGATGATAAAGTTATGACTAAAAGAGTCAACCATGTTTAGAGTTGAGAAACCCTTCGGGCGGTGAAACATTGGAGAAGTTGCGAGGTGCGATTGCATCTTTCCTTGGTGCGATCGCACTCGAGGCTACTCTTAGGGTGTGGTCGCACCTTTCCTTGATGCGATCACATCTCGCATGTAGCGCCCCCTTACCGTAGAGTATACACCGGGATGCCCGTAGGTCATACCGATACATACCCTACGACGAGGGTGCACTACGATACGATCAATTTTATACACCTCATGGCATCGATAAAATAAAGCGGTAAGATCACAATCACTAAATTTTAAAACCAAAAGACTTCTCATTTCATTTCTTGAAATCATAAGTTCACACTTCTATCCGATTACAACTGTATAGAACCAAAAGGATTAACACAACTCCTAGATAGGTCATCCATAAAATATCCCAAAGGATCCCAGCTGACCGACCTGTGGGCCATGCTCATCTCGCTGGCACCCACACAGTAGGAAAAAGTCTCACTATCTGGAGTAGGAGTCACTAACGTTGTCCTGAAAAATAGTTGCAATTTTGGGTGAGTTTGCGAACTCAATGAGTAACCATCATCGATGGTTCACTCAATTCATGCATTACACAAAATTGCGTACAAAACAACACAATATCATATTCAGAATCACAGTCATAAATTTACTCAATAATTGTCTCACATTTACCGTCAACCAATTGCAAACTCACTGCACAATCACATATTGAATGCATAATGATTTCCATTCCATTTTAGTGTTGTGACCGGGCGTCAGTATTATCCCATTTCTGGGCACATTACACAAAAATCGCGTTTTCGGAGGTAGGAGAGCCCTCTGGGTATGCACTACTACCCACGCGCACTAGGGATAGGAGAGCTCTCTGGGTATACACTATTCCCTTTTTACAATTTCACAATAGATGAGCTTATAGCTCCGATCAGAATGTGCTCCAGTCACAACTGTTAATTACCGATTCCTATTCATGCCTAGCATGCGTTCACAATTAATAATAACATACTCATGCGAAACACTCAATCATACTCACAGATAGTTCACACAAAGCATTTAACACACCAGAGATTGAGGAACCAACTAGGTTACTCACCTCTAAACTTCCGAGCTACTGCCGGGAAGTCTCAGCTGCGTCAGAGGATCGACACTCCACTTGAGCCTCTACAATAATCAAAATATCCGGATATCACTAATTTTACCAATTTTAATAATCAAGGATGCAAATATATCGAACGATTTACGTACTATGCATGTTATCACTTTTCCGACCCTAATCCCGATTAATCTCAATTCTGCATTTCCATACTAATCCATAGCAATTTCTAATACTATAAGTCAATTGGCTAAGTTCTATATCCTCCACAGTCACATTTGAAGACATAGGAATTATCTTTAAATCAAAATCGAATTCACTATTCAATTGCCATCCGATTTCGAGAACCACCGAATTAAATTTCCGAAATTCCTTTCTCCTAAATTGAAATCAATCCATATCTAGTTGAATTATCAAATTCCTAAATCCCAAAATTCAAAACCTTAAAAATTACATTTTCGAAAATTGGCCCTCCTCGCCGCGGCGAACGATTCCTTCTTCGCCGCGACGTACGCATTGCACACGTCGCGACGTGTGCCTCTCTACTGCCATGCACGCTTCCGTGCTTTCGCCATGGCGTCTGGCTGCCTTGTTTCGCCATGGCGTGTTCTTCAGATGTGCCAAGGCAATCGCAGAATCGCCCAGAAAACTCAGAATTTCCAGTTTTTCGACTGATAACAACTCCAAATCCATATTTTCTCCTTTCAAACCACTCTCAAATAATTCCATACACATCATACCACTAATCCTTAGCTCTATTTCATCAAACAACCAAACTCCCTAAATTTTCAACCCTAAAATCAACGAAAATACCCATCGGAAACCCTACATACCAAATCCTTAAATATTCAAGTTAAATCATCAAAATAACTCTATAAACCAACCAATCAAACTATATAAGGCAAGAAGGAAGTAACTTACTTGATTAATAACCTCAAATCTTCAAAGATCATTCAAACTCCAACTCACACACCCACGACAATTACCTAAGTAAAACCCATCTTCATCTCTTCAACACCAAACTAAATGGAATGATTCAAGGGTGGAAGAAGAAACAACTAGCAAGAAGGAACCAAGAAGAAATCAAGGGAAGAAATCACGATGGAGGAAGGAAGAAACTTCAAGTTTTCTTTCTCAGACAAAACAAGCATCGTGGACCA
This sequence comes from Erythroxylum novogranatense, assembly GCA_029891385.1. Taxonomy (NCBI): domain Eukaryota; kingdom Viridiplantae; phylum Streptophyta; class Magnoliopsida; order Malpighiales; family Erythroxylaceae; genus Erythroxylum; species Erythroxylum novogranatense. The sequence goes on along the minus strand of CM057229.1, from coordinate 83,395,215 downwards.
ATGTTTTCAAAGGAAAGGGTTAAAATACTAAGGAGATTAAGGCTTGTTTGGCAAATTCATTTGCCACAAGTCCAATCCGAACAACCTCAATCCAATTTCTAATTCTAATTTCTCCCGAATTCTAATGGTTCAGACCCTAATTCCTCAAATCATAATTCAATTTACCTCATAGAAAATTTTCAATCAAATTCGGAACCGGAATCACAATTAATCAGTCACTAAGCCATTTTTCCGGTCCGGACCTAATACTCCGAAAATTCCAGAAAATTTCTATAAATCCTCAAAATTAGAAAACATCTAAGCACATATTCAAATTTTCTATTCTCAATTCCTAAATTCAATTTCACACTCCAATTTACTAAGCAAAGCATAGTTAACCTTAATCACAAAATCTCCAATTTTCACAATCAAGTCGGAAATCTGTCATACATGCATGTACATACATATGCTTGTGCAATTATGAACATTTATAAACAATGTAGAGGCTATGAGTGCATATGCAAAAATACGTATAAGATGAATTGTACCCATCCCATCGGTGACGGGATGTTACAATTCTCCCCTCCTAACAAAAATTTCATCCCGAAATTTTCTTACCTAACTGATCGAACAAGTGAGGATACTGCTTCCTCATGTGCTCCTCAGTCTCCCAAGTTGCCTCCTCTGATGAGTGGTTCTTCCAAAGGACTTTCACCAATGGAATTACCCTGCTCCTCAATTGCTTGACCTGGGATCCAATAATCTGTACCGACTCCTCAACAAAACTCAAATCACTAGCTATCTCAATCTCCTGATCCGGAATCACATGAGTTGGGTCAGAATGATATCTCCGAAACATGCTCACATGGAACACATCATGTAGCTACGACATCTCACTCGGCAACGCCAATCTATAGGCCAACGGTCCAATCCTATCAGTAATCTCATACGGACCGATATACCGAGGACTCAACTTGCCCTTACGGCCAAATCTGAGAACTCCTCTCCACGGAGACACTATGAGGAACACTCTATCACCCACAACATACTCCATCTCTCTCCGATGCTGATCTACATAACTCTTCTGCCTGTCCTGAGCCGCCTTGATGCGACTCCGAATCAACTGTACCTTATCCACTGTATCCTGGATCAACTCGGGACCCTCTAACATCCTCATACCCTCTTCATCCCAGTAAAAAGGGGATCTGCACTGTCGTCCATATAAAGCCTCATACGGTGCCATGCCAATACTGCTCTGGTACTGATTATTATAAGCAAACTCTACCAGAGGCAAATACTGATCCCAAACACCTCGAAACTCCAATACACAGGCTCTCAACATATCCTCAACAGTCTGAATAGTCCTCTCACTCTGCCCATCTGTCTGAGGATGAAACGTTGTGCTGAAGTTTAACCTCGAACCCATAGCCGACTGTAAACTCCTCCAGAACCTCGAAGTAAACCTGGGATCCCTATCTGACACTATCGCTACTGGGACCCCATGCAGTCTAACTATCTCCGCCACATACTTCTGGGCCAACTGATCGAGAGTATTACTCTCCCTCACTGGAAAGAAGTGAGCCGATTTAGTCAACCGGTCCACTATGATCCAGATAGCATCATGCTGCCTCGGCGTCCTAGGCAATCCCATAATAAAATCCATCGTAATGCGTTCCCATTTCCACTCCGGAATGGGTAACGAATGCAATCTCCCCACTGGGGCCTGGTGCTCAGCCTTAACCTACTGGCACGTCAGACACCGAGAAACAAACTCTGCCACATGCCTCTTCATACCTGGCCACCAGAAATGCAACTTAAGAGTGCGATACATCTTGGTGACACCAGGATGCATGGCATAAGCAGCTAAATGAGCCTCCTCCAAGATCTCTCGCGTCAGATCATCTACATCCGGAACACACAGCCTCTGACCCATCCACAAAGTACCATCTCTCAGCTCAAACTCAGAAAGCCATCCAGATCTGACCCTATCAATCAACTTCACCAACACTGGATCCTGATCTTGCACTCTCCTAATCCGATCATGCAATACCGGCCTGAGCCTCAAAGTAGCAATCAGAGCTCCACCCTGACTCAAATCCATCTGCACATTAAGAGCTCTCAATTGTATTAAACATGGCAACCTCGAAACCTGAATCTGAGCGACACTACCATGCGATCTCCTACTCAATGCATTAGCCACCACATTGGCCTTCCCGGGGTGGTACTCGATAGTGCAGTCGTAGTCCTTCAACAACTCTAACCATCTCCTCTGTCTCAGATTCAGCTCTCGCTGACTCAAAAAATACCTCAAGCTCTTATGATCGGTGAAGATCTGGAACGTCTCCCCATACAAATAATGCCTCCAGATCTTCAAAGCAAACACAACTGCTGCTAACTCCAAGTCATGCACATGATAATTAATCTCATACGATCTCAACTGTCTCGAGGCATACGCTATGACTCTCCCATGCTGCATCAACACACATCCTAAACCCTGCTGCGAAGCATCACTGAAAACCTCGAAACCTCCTGCCCCAGATGGCAGGGCTAACACCGGTGCCGTAGTCAACCGATGTATCAACTCCTCAAAACTCCTCTGGCACTCATCTGCCCATTTGAAGGCCACACCCTTCCTCAGAAGTCTTGTCAAAGGGGCTGAGATCACAGAAAACCCCTCGACAAACCTCCGGTAATAACCTGCTAATCCGAGGAAACTCCTCAACTCTGTCACGTTCCTCGGAATCTCCCAACTCCTCACTGCTTCAATCTTGTGAGGGTCCACCCGGATACCCTCACCAGACACGATGTGGCCTAGAAACACCACCTCATCCAGCCAAAATTCACACTTAGTGAATTTGACATACAACTGCCTATCCCTCATAATCTACAGCACTATCCTCAGATGCTCCGCATGCTCCTGCCTACTCCTCAAGTACACCAAAATATCATCGATAAATACAATCACGAACTGATCCAGGTAGGGCTGAAAGACTCTATTCATCAAGGCCATGAATGCTGCCGGGGCATTAGTCAACCCGAACGGCATCACTAAGAACTCGAAATGCCCATACCTGCTCCTAAAAGCACTCTTAGGCACATCGGCCTCTGCGATCCTCAACTGATAGTATCCGGATCTCAAATCCAACTTAGTAAACACCTGAGCTCCCTGCAACTGATCAAAGAGATCATCGATCCTAGGTAGTGGGTACTTATTCTTGACTGTAACCCGATTGAGCTGCTTGTAATCGATGCACAGCCTCAAAGTCCCGTCCTTCTTCTTCACAAAAAGCACTGGAGCTCCCCAAAGCGAAACACTCGTCCTGATAAATCCCTTATCCAACAACTCCTGCAGCTGAGCCTTAAGCTCCCTCAGTTCCACCGGTGCCATCCTATACGGAGGGATCGATATAAGAGCGGTACCTGAAACGAGGTCTATCTCAAACTCTGTCTTCCGATCCGGCGGCAAACCCGGTAATTCCTCGAGAAACACATCGAAAAATTCCCTGATCACGGGAACATCCTGCAAACTCTGTTGCACTCTGAAATCCACTACATGCGCCAAATAGGCCTCACAACCTCCTCGCATCAACCTCAGAGCACTCATGAACGAAATCATCCTGGCTGACACTGCCTGACTAACACCTCGAAATACAGCCCTCGGCTGACCAGGAGACTCTAACACGACCGCCTTGGTATAACAATCCATAATAGCCCTATGGGCAGTGAGCCAGTCCATCCCCAAAATCAAATCAATCTCTCGAAGGGGCAACACAAACAGGTCTGCACTCAACTCCGACTGATCAATCATGATCGGAAACCTCTTGCAGACCTCTCCCAGAACTGTGGTACTACCTAGAGGCGTACTCACCTCTAGCCCACACTGCAACATCTCCCTATCCACATGCAATCTACATGCCACATGCGGTGCAATAAAAGAATGCGTGGACCCTGGATCTATCAATGCATAAATCTCAATGCCAGAGATCAGAAGTAAACCTGCAACCACATCTGGAGAATCCTGGGCCTTCTGCCTAGTCATGGCGTAGACCCTGGCCTGGGACTGTGGCCGACTGCCACGACTCTCGGATCCCACAAAGGAATCTCCAGCTTTACCTCGGCCCTCAATCCAGTCCACCATCATGGCTCACAGACCGTCTGCTACTACCAACTCTCCCACTCAAGCGCATCGAGCTCCCAAAATCTCGGACAAGGTCAACTGATGCTCCATCGAGCCACACCTAAGACAAGCCCCAGTAATCCTCCAGCACTCTCCACTATGCCTCCTCTCACAAAACTCACAACGGAGGAAGCTGGCCGGAGCCTCTACCACTGCCACTACTACTACCAGACTGCCCAAATCTCCCCCTCTGAACAGAACCAGACTGCCTGGGTCCTCCCGAAAATTTGAACTTGCCCTGGTGTCTGCTAAAACTCCTACCAGAGCTACCCTGACTGTCACTAGATCTCTTGCTCCTAGACCCCTGTCCAGTCTCAACCCGACTCTGTCTCAAGAGTTGCTCAATCCTCACCGCAGCTGCTTTCAGCTCCACAAAGGTGCCCATATCAGACCGGGCTAACCTGGTACGAATCTCCAAATTCAGCCCTCCCTCGAATCTCCGGCACCTATCAGCCTCAGAGGAAATCAAAACAGAAGCATATGCCGACAACTCATTAAACCGAACCTCATAGTCAGCCACTGCCATGGACCCCTGTCTCAAATCTAAGAACTCCTGCATCTTCATCTCCATATAGACCTTGGGCGTATAGTTATCCCGAAAAGCTCTTTAAAATCCGCCAAGTCGAACACAAGGTCCGTGGAACTACCCGACAGATCTTCCACCACCGATAAGCTGACTCACAGAAAGAGACAGCATAATCAAAACGCTCCTCAGGGTCGCAGTCCATCTGATCGAGGACTCGTTCGGTCCTCTCTAACCATCCTTCACCTCAAGCAGGTCTCATCTCGCCATAAAGTCTCTGACTCCACCTCGCCACGCAAACGATCATACCTCCGCTCCCGTCTCATGGGAACTATAGGAGGCTGTTCCTCAAACAAAGGAACAAAAGACTCCCTACTCGCTCCGACTGATCCTTGGTCAGTTGAGTGATCTACCTGATCACCAAAGACGGATGACCTATAACAGAACCACAAACTTGATCAATTTCTGCTTTTCTTATAAAGATTCAAGCCTAAGATACTCTATGCCCAAAAGATGCCAAACCTGGCTCTGATACCACCAATGTAGCGCGCCCTTACCGTAGAGTATACACCGGGACGTCCGTAGGTCATACCGATACATACCCTACAACGAGGGTGCACTACGATACGATCAATTTTATACACCTCATGGCATCGATAAAATAAAGCGGTAAGATCACAATCACTAAATTTTAAAACCAAAAGACTTCTCATTTCATTTCTTGAAATCATAAGTTCACACTTCTATCCGATTACAACTGTACAGAACCAAAAGGATTAACACAACTCCTAGATAGGTCATCCACAAAATATCCCAAAGGATCCCAGCTGACCGACCTGTGGGCCATGCTCCTCTCGCTGGCACCCACACAGCAGGAAAAAGTCTCACTATCTGGAGTAGGAGTCACTAACTTTGTCCTGAAAAATAGTTGTAATTTTGGGTGAGTTTGCGAACTCAATGAGTAACCATCATCAATGGTTCACTCAATTCATGCATTACGCAAAAATGCATAAAACAACACAATATCATATTCGTAATCACAGTCATAAATTTACTCAACAATTGTCTCACATTTACCGTTAACCAATTGCAAACTCACGCACAATCACATACTTGAATGCATAATGATTTCCATTCCATTTTAGTGTTGTGACCAAGGCCAAGATATCCCATTTTCGGGCACATTACACGTAAATTGCGTTTTCGGGGTAGGAGAGCCCTCTGGTATGCACCATCGCCCACGCCAAGACTAGGGATAGGAGAGCCCTCTGGTATACACTATTCCCTTTTACAATTTCACAATAGATGAGGTTATAGCTCCGATCGAATGTGCTCCACCACAATCGTTAATTACCGATTCCTATTCATGCCTAGCATGCGTTCACAATTCATAATAACATACTCATGCGAAACACTCAATCATACTCACAGATAGTTCACACAAAGCATTTAACACACCAGAGATTGAGGAACCAACTAGGTTACTCACCTCTAAACATCCGAGCTACTGCCGGGAAGTCTCAGCTGCGTCAGAGGATCGACGCTCCACTTGAGCCTCTACAATAATCAGAATATCTGGATATCACTAATTTTACCAATTTTAATAATCAAGGATGCAAATATATCGAATGATTTACGTACTATGCATGTTATGACTTTTCCGACCCTAATCCCGATTAATCTCAATTCCGCATTTCCATACTAATCCATAGCAATTTCTAATACTATAAGTCAATTGGCTAAGTTCTATATCCTCCATAGTCACATTTGAAGACATAGGAATTATCTTTAAATCAAAATCGAATTCACTATTCAATTGCCATCCGATTTCGAGAACCACCGAATTAAATTTTCGAGATTCCTTTCTCCTAAATTGAAATCAATCCATATCCAATTGAATTATCAAATTCCAAAATCCCAAAATTCAAAACCTTAAAAATTACATTTTCGAAAATTGGCCCTCCTTGCTGCGACGTCTGCTCCTTCGCAGCGGCGAGCTCCTTCCTCTACACCTTCGCCGCGGCGTACGCATTGCACACGTCTCGACGCGGGCCTCTTCTGCTCGCCGCGGCGTGCAGCGTACCTTGATCGCCGCGGCGTGCAATCGCAGAATCGCCCAGAAAACCCAAAATTTCCAGTTTTTCGACTGATAACAACTCCAAATCTATATTTTCTCCTTTCAAACCACTCTCAAATAATTCCATACACATCATACCACTAATCCTTAGCTCTATTTCATCAAACAACCAAAATCACTAAATTTTCAACCCTAAAATCAACGAAAATACCCATCGGAAACCCTACATACCAAATCCTTAAATATTCAAGTTAAATCATCAAAATAACTCTATAAACCAACCAATCAAACTATATAAGGCAAGAAGGAAGTAACTTGATTAATAACCTCAAATCTTCAAAGATCATTCATACTCCAACTCACACACCCACGACAATTACCCAAGTAAAACCCATCTTCACCTCTTCAACACCAAACTAAATGGAATGATTCAAGGGTGGAAGAAGAAACAACTAGCAAGAAAGAACCAAGAAGAAATCAAGGGAAGAAATCACGATGGGGGAAGGAAGAAACATCAAGTTTTCTTTCTCAGACAAAGCAAGCATCGTGGACCAATGTTTTCAAAGGAAAGGGTTAAAATACTAAGGAGATTAAGGCTTGTTTGGCAAATTCATTTGCCACAAGTCCAATCCGAACAACCTCAATCCAATTTCTAATTCTAATTTCTCCCGAATTCCAATAGTTTAGACCCTAATTCCTCAAATCATAATTCAATTTACCTCATAGCAAATTTTCAATCAAATTCGGAACCAGAATCACAATTAATCAGTCACTAAGCCATTTTTCCGATCCGGACCTAATACTCCGAAAATTCCAGAAAAATTCCTATAAATCCTCAAAATTAGAAAACATCTAATAACATATTCAAAATTTCTATTCAAAATTCCTAAATTCAATTTCACACTCCAATTTACTAAGCAAAGCACAGTTAACCTTAATCACAAAATCTCCAATTTTCACAATCAAGTCGGAAATCTGTCATACATGCATGTACATACATATGCTTGTGCAATTATGAACATTTATAAACAATGTAGAGACTATGAGTGCATATGCAAAAATACGTATGAGATGAACTGTACCCATCCCATCGGTGACGGGATGTTACATCGCACCCGAGGCTGGAGAAGCGATGAGGTGCGATCGCACCTTTCCTTGTTGCGATCGCACCCGAGGCTTTTATATAGTTTAACATCCCCAACTTATAATGATCATATCTCTCAACTCTGATATCAAAACATTCCATACCTTATACCATTCAAAAGCTAGAAAGATAAGTTACAACTTTCAATAAGACAACTTTATATAATTCGGCCTATATTAATGCAGTTTAATCGTTGAAATTAGGACACAATTTATGTCAGGGATAGTGTTGTTTATACCAACACTAGTGATGCTAACGTGTAAAGGCCATATCTCTTTCATCCAAAGTCTAAAAATTACAAATCTTATACCATTAGAAAGCTAAGAGAATAATTTACAACTTTCATGAAGACAACTTTGTCTAATTCTGTCTAGATTAACACATTTTTTCTTTTGAGTTCGGAACACAATTTTTACACTTATGAAAGGATTGAAAAATGCAATATACCAATTTTTAGAATCATAAGCAAAACACAATCATATTTCATTATCATCATGACAAAAGAACTTCTTCAATACTCAATCTTATTGCTAAAACAAAATAGTGGTTGAATGTGACTTTAGTTACATATCCACACTACATCATTAGCTTAATACAAAATACAGAGGGATGCTCATGATCGATATGTTGCTAAAGGTACTCAAAAGTTATCAAACTAACTTAGTACAAAAATGCTAACTATCTCGGAGTTTATCCAATTGTCTTGCAAGGATTGCTAACCTTCTCGTTTTGCACCTGAGGAGGGAATAGTGGGGTGAGCTACATAACTTTGTAGCTAATATATTTATAGTCACCGTTAACGAGCCACACATTCAAGCATAAGTACTTACATATCTAACAATTCAATACTCAACAATTCAAATTCACAACTCATAGTTAACAAGATGTCATCACCTAGAACATATTATGTAATTATCCATCAAAACATAATACTCAATTATGCATCATGCTTAACCAATCAATGATGAAATGCACAAAAAATGGCATGAGAGTTTTGTGGAACGAAACAGAGAAACTGAAGTTTACACCGTGAACAAAACAAGTTCGTTTTCTCAGGATCTCGTGGCCTCAAGCGGGCAGTCGGGAGAAGGCTATTAGTCAACGAGTACGTAACTAACGAAATAGGTTCCTCTCTTGCCCAATCACAAACAAATTTATGCTCAATTCATTTTCATGCATTTTCATATTCTCATGCTTTTTCCTTCTTTTTTCTTTATACAAAATGTCATGACACATTTCAATGACATAACATGGTCATAAGCACAATTCAGTTATATCCAAATGTCGTACATCTTTCAATGCATGACATAAATCACATCATAAATCACTTTCCACATCACTGTAATTTACAATTTAGCAATTTAACACACAATATACAATAAGACAATTTGCCCATATTACACAAAAACTATAAATATATTACCCGCTTAATTGGTTTGTACAAATCTAAGTCAAGCTTATCTTTCCTCTTGCTCTTGGATAGGGTTCTCTTAGTTTCCTAAAACAAACCAAATTTTCTGTCGGGACTCGACCCGTAGACCGGACCCCAACTATTGGATCCCGTGACCGGAGTCTAACTCTTAAGCTGCTAGTCGACTGGGATAGATGCTGGTCGACTGGGATGGGTGTTTTTGCTGATTTTAGTTGACTGGAACACTTTATAGTCGACTGGAATACTTTATAGTCGACTGGAACACTTTATAGTCGATCGAATACTTTATAGTCGATCGAAACATTTGTAATGATCGAACTTATGAAAAACAATCTCCGCCTCCGAATAGTCGATCAAACACTTTATAGTCGAATCGAACACTTTATAGTCGATCAAACACTTTATAGTCGATCGAACTTACTGAAAATAATCTCCGCCTCCGAATAGTCGATCAAACACTTTATAGTCGATTGAATACTTTATAGTCGATCGAAACATTTGTAATGATCGAACTCTTTATCAACTTGTCTTGTGGGGTTTATTTCACAAACCCTTGCAAGATTCACTCAGTCCACTACTAAAATACTTCATGACAACTCCAAACATCAACATTATTTTATCATTCAACCATTTCTTGATTGATATGTCCATCAACCCTAAATTCCTACATAACCATCATAACTCTCAACTTCCCACTTCTAACCACTTGACACTAACATCTTTCAAAGCTCATAACTCCTCATTCCTAGCTCCAATTGAAGCAAATGATACACCATTTTAAAGATCTAAACTTAGGCTACACTCTTCAAGGAGATCTCTCAATTCTATTCAAACATTAAGAGAGTCTAAAATCAAAATGGAAGTTGCTGCACAATTTTTTGGGAAAATTTGACAGCACCTCCCCTATTTTATTCCTAACCCAATTCTTCAATCTAAGACTACAACCTGCACCACAATTCTATATTCAAGGGCAGCAACCACACTCCTAATAGTTACCTACCTATATTTTACTCATGCCATCTCATGCATCATTGGAACACTACTAAATCAAACGTAATAGCATAGGGTTTGAAATTTCAGTTTTGAGTTACAACTCAATTTCATTTCATCTTCATCATATCATGTTCATTTAATCATGTATCATACAATGCTTTAGTGGGCATTTCAAGCCCAATTACAATGAAGTTTCAAAATTCAATATCATTCTCAAAATGCGACTAAAGCATTGTTTTACAAAACCATTTCAAATACAAAACCAAAAGAAAATCTTCGAGTAAATGCCTTTAAACTTGCTCCTGGATCCCGCCATTTCTGGAAAATTTGAGGGGTGAGCGCCTCTGTGGTAACACATTTATATTTATATATCAAGCATGTCCATTTAATTATCCATACATTTAACAATCTTTCGATGAAGTCATAAATCATGCATCATGCAATTTTCATCAATACGTAAACATAATTTCTCATAATTCAAACATTCATAATTCTTGCATTTTCATGTAATCACATATGAAACACATCAAATGGCTCGGTAAGTCCATATTCTTGGCAACCATATAGTCTCATTTAATGAGCTTATATGGGCAAATCTTTAGAGTCCAAAATGTTTGATCATCCTATGCCACAATCAGGCGTGGGCGAAGGCTTTCATGGTCGACGTGCACGTGACAGTTCTTAGGACTATACCTTACCCACATAACATAATAATCATGCATCATACAAGAAAATTGGACTGTTCTTGTACAATTCATTGTTTCTTTAAAAATCATCTTCTTTTTTCATACATCATTCATGCTTGTCATCATATTCATTTAACAAGTTTCTCCAAAACAATTTCAATCGTCATCATACAATGTACATTTATAAACATCATGATTCCATCCTCAACCTTCATAATTTCCTAACAACAACAACATCAAGCATTTAATGCAATCATCAATGATTTACAACAACCACATCCAACATTCAATCACAAACATTTAATACAACTACCAAGTAATCAAAACTCATTAATGTCATGCATTAATTTATATTTATAGCTTATATAGATAAAGATAAATATGAAACCCACCTTGTATCCTTGCTTAAACTTGCCTAAGGAAGTTCCTCTTCTTGTTCTTCTCCTCTTTCTTCTTTCCTTCATTAAAACCGAAACCCATAATCACTTAGGGTTTTAAAATTGAAAAACCTAATGAACTTAAATCATGCTATAAACTTTAGAATCACTAGACCCATCTTCTTTCTAAGCTTTCTAAACCATAAAACCAACAAAAGCTTAACCTTAATTAAGAAGCTTACCTTGAATCTTTAGCTAACCAAGTGATTTCTTGGTTCAAAATGTAGCTTGAACCTTCCTCCACACTTTTTCCTCTTGAACTTTCTTCAAAAACCTCTTGAATCTCTTGGAAAATCCAACCCTAGACATGTTTTTCTTCTTTTCTTCTCCTTTTCTCCTCCACCATCGAAACTTCTTCCTCTCCCTCTCAATTTTCGTAAGTCTCCCTCTCTTTTCCCTACTACTCACTTATTTCTTCTTCTTTTTATACTCCTTACTCACTTAAGCCCAAGGCCTAAAGCCCATTCACTCATTCTTCCTTCCTCCCTTCTTATTTCCTCCTTATACTACTCAAGCCCATTTCATTTTCTCTTCTCTTTTCATTTCATTTGGACCCAAAGCCCAATTAACACATTAAATTACTTCCAATTCATTTAAATCAACTAACACATTTAATACTTGCTATCTAACTCATTTAATCACATTTATCTATTACCTAACTCATTTAATGTCATATTCTAATTCACACTAACTTTATTAAATACTATATTAATTTACCCCATTAATCTAATCATGCTTGATTTATCATAAAAAAAAATTATGGGGGTAACATTTTCATTCAATCTAAATTCACATGTAATTTTATAAAACTTCAAAAATAAAAAATGCTAAACTTAAACTTAAACCTAACCTACCCATAGTTCACCTAAGTTAGAAAAACCAAAACTCTAGCTTAGAGATCCAAAAATGAAGATGATTTCATCTTTCTCTTCTTTCTTCCTTCATTCCTAACACAAACCCTAATCTCTATTTAATCCTTTTTTGAACCTAGCAAGAAGAAAGATGAAGACTTACCTCTAACAAATTGATTTCCTCTTCTTTTCCTTCTTCTTTCTTTTTCCTTCCAAACTTCCCAAGATTTTCCTTCATCTCCAACACTCCATGCACTCTACTCTTCTCTTTTCTTTTCTCCACGTTTTTCCCTCTCTTCTCTTCTTGGTTTTTCTTCTCTTCTACAATTCTCCTCTCTTCTTCTTCTAATTCAAGACCATTTTAAATGGTCTTTCTCATTTTACCCTTCATTTACCTTGTCCTTCCCATTTTGCTCCTTCTTTCATTTAATCCATGTACTAACTTCTTTAATCTTCTCAAACACCATATCATACTCTAATTTAATTCTAACATTTCCCTTCTAAATTTCCAATTCAACTTATACTTACCAAATTAATGGGCTAAATTTTAAAAATAATTAAACAAATAAATCAATAATAATTTAAAAATTTGGGACCAACACTGTTGCAATATCAAGTTTTAGGTTTTGATTTCAGCTTAGAATGCCGAAATTTTAGATGTGGTATAGTTGGGTTTTTAGGGTTTAATTTTTGAAAGCATAGGTTAGAATTTTAAGGTTTGATATGACTGAAATTTATGTTTGATATAGCTAGAATTTGTGTTTCATCACACCTTTTAATTGAAAACTTAAATTTGTAAAACAGATTCGGGATAACTTGTTATTGAAGGGTTGAGGACACTCATAGTTCTTAGAATACTTATTCTATCATCAAAGAGTTTTACACTGTCCAAAATTGAATATTTTAATAAAGATTCTTCATTCTTAAAAAAGCTCAAGTCTTAAACAAAATAGGACAATATATTAAATGTATTATTATTCCTTATCTAATAAGAAAAACTTTGCATCAAATAAATTTTTTTTGTTACTTCAATTTCCATTCTTCCTCCCGTTAAATTAAAGTTGTTGACTAAATTACCCTTTTTATTTCAGTTATAAACTCTCAAGTTCTTTTGCATCATACATACATTTAAATCATGGAATTTGACAACTTTATGCCAATGGAATAATCTTCTCTAGGTTATCAGACAAATTGTTACATAGTCGCTTGTGATAGATTACGTGCCTTGGGCCAATGGGATGAATTATTTGATGTTCTAGGCTTCTTGTTTAATGATGGATAAATGGCTCGATGTGTTGATCAATCAAAGTTTTTTGATTTCCTTAAGTAGCAATGTAGCGCCCCCTTACCGTAGAGTATACACCAGGATGCCCGTAGGTCATACCGAGACATACCGTACGATGAGGATGCACTACGATTCGATCATTTCTAACTTCCACATGGCATCAATATAATAAAGGTGTAATATCAAATTCGCTAAGTTTTAAAACCAAAAGATACATTTCATTCATTTCATAAAACCTTAAGTACACAATTCTGTCATAAATACAGCAGTACAAAATCCCAAAAGAACTGAAATAACTCCTAACTAGATCATCCCCAAAAGATCTCAGCTGACCGACCTGTGGACCATGCTCCTCTTGCCGGCACTCATACAGCAGGAAAAGTCTCGCTAACTGAAGCTAGGAGTCAACTATCGTTGTCCTGAAAAATAATATGCAATGTTGGGTGAGTTTGCGAACTCAATGAGTAACCATCATCGATGGTTCACTCAATTCATGCATTACGCAAAATTGCGTACAGAACAACACAATAACACACTCATAAAGGCAATCATAAATTGACTAAACAATTATCACTCATTTGCATTTAACTCATTTTAAATTCATAGCACAATCACATACTGAATGCATGATGATTTCCATTTCATTTTAGTGTTGTGACTGAGCATCAGTATTATCCCATTTCTGGGCACATTAAACAGAAATCGCGTTTTCGGGGTAGGAGAGCCCTCTGGGTATGCACTACTGCCCACGCGCACTAGGGATAGGAGAGCCCTCTGGGTATGCACTATTCCCTTTTCACAATAGTTGAGCTTATAGCTCCGATCAGAATTTGCTCCAGTCACAACTGCTAAATTACCGATTTCCAATCATGCCTAGCATGCGTTCACAATTTCACAATGACACACCCCATACAGCAATATTCATTTAGGTCACACAATTCTTTCAAAGCATTTAACAAATCAGAGATTGAGGAACCAACTAGGTTACTCACCTCTAAACTTCCGAGCTACTGCCGGGAAGTCTCCGCTGCGTCAGAGGATCGGCGCTCCACCTGAGCCGCTATACATTCAGAATGATTATAACATTACTCACTGCACTAAATTCAATAATCAATGATGCATATGTATCGAATAATTTACGTACTATACATGTTATGACATTTTCGACCTCATTCCCGAATTATCTAATCCTAAGCAATTCTTCATACCAAGACACAATTGACTAAGTTCTAAATCCTCTAAAGTCAAATTCCAATTCATAAGAATTATCTTTAAACCAGAATCAAATTCACTATTCAATTTCCATATGATTTCGGGAACCACAGAATTCAATTCCAAAATTCCATTCTTCTACATTGAAATTCTTAGTCTCTAAATCAAAATCAATTAATCACTCACCAATCCATTAAGAATTTAACCTAAAAAATCATTCTATAATCAAACAATTCACCTTCGGAAAACAAGCATCCGCCACAAGACGTTTGCTTCGCCAGCAAGAAGCCTCCTTTCTTCGCCATGACGACGCCTCGTAAGATCGCGCAAGCGCTCTCTCTCACGCCGCGGTGTGTGATTTTGTTCGTCGCGGCGTGCGGAAGCCAATTTGTTCGCCGTGGCGTGTTCATCACACGTCGCGGCGTGCAACATCAGTTTCACGCCCGAAACCCAGAAATTTTCAGATTTCTCATATTCTAATCCATTTAATTCAGTCTAAAACACTCCCAAACAATTATAATCAGTATACTCACTTCATTACTAACCTCAAATCCATCATTTAGTCATTATTCCTCAAATACCTAAATCAAAATCTACATTTTTCCTTCAAACCTAGATCATCCGAAAACTTAAAACTTCCCTAACAATTAAATACTCAAATCCATGATCAAATTAAACTATGTAAAGCAGAAAGGAACAATAACTTACTTGATTTAAGCTTTAAACCCTTGAGAATCACCAAGAAAACTCAAATCCTCAAACCTAAGCACATCCACGGTTAACCCCCAAACTCAAACCCATCTTCAATTCTTCTTTACCAAACCAAAGGAAATGATTCAAGGATGGAAGAGGAATCATATAGCAAGAAGGAACCAAGAAGCAATCAAGGGAAGAGATCACGATGAAGAAAAGAGGAAATTTCAAGTTTTCTTCCACAGGAAAGCAAGCATCGTGATTGGCAATTTTCAAAGGAGGAAGTTTATAAACTTAAGGGACTTAAGGTTTGTTTGGCAAATGAAATTGCCACAAGACCAATCCGAACAACCTTGAATTCCAATGGCTCAAAACCCTAATTTCTCAAATTAAAATTCTAATCTCCATTGCCATTGGTTAATCAAATTTGGAACCGGAAATTCACATAAATCAGTCATTGGTCAATTTTTCGGTCTGGACCTATTACTCCGAAAATTCCAGAAAAATTCCGATAAATCCTAAAAATTAGAAAACATCAAATTATACACTTTAATTTCATAATTCAATTTCTTAAATCTCATTTCTAACTCAAATTCACTTCTCGAGCCTAATTTGACCTAATTATCACCAAATCCAAGTTATCCAAATCAAACCGGAAATATGTCATACATGTATGTACGTACTAATGCCAGTGCACTAATAAACATTGATCAATAAAATGGAGGCTATAAATGCATATGCAAAACAAATTATAAATGCACCCAGTCTGAATTCATCCGACTTACCGATATGCCCTGCATACAGGTAACGGGATGTTACAATTCTCCCCTCCTAATAAAAATTTCGTCCCGAAATTTTTTTACCTGACTAATTGAAAAAGTGAGGATACTGCCTCCTCATGTGCTCCTCAGTCTCCCAAGTCGCCTCCTCAGTGGAGTGGTTCTTCCAAAGGACTTTTACCAATGGAATAACCCTGCTCCTGAGCTGCTTGACCCGCGATCCGATAATCCGCACCGGCTCCTCCACATAACTCAAATCACTCGCTATCTCAATCTCCTGAGCTAGAATCACATGAGTCGGGTCTGGCCTATACCATCTGAGCATACTCACGTGGAACACATCATGAAGCTGCGACATCTCACTCGGCAAGGCCAATCTATATGCCAACGGTCCTATCCTCATAAGGATCTCATAGGGACCAATATACCGAGGACTCAACTTGCCCTTACGGCCAAATCTGAGAACTCCTCTCCACGGAGACACTCTGAGGAACACTCTATCTCCCACAGCATACTCCATCTCTCTCCGATGCTGATCCACATAGCTTTTCTGCCTATCCTGAGTCGCCTTGATGCGACTCCGAATCAACTATACCTTATCCACAGTATCCTGGATCAACTCGGGACCCTCTAACATCCTCGTACCCTCTTCATCCCAGTAAAGAGGCGATCTGCACTGTCGTCCATATAACGCCTCATACGGTGCCATACCAATGCTGCTCTGGTACTGATTATTATAAGCAAACTCAACCAGAGGCAAATACTGATCCCATGCACCTCGGAACTCCAACACACAGGCTCTCAACATATCCTCAACAGTCTTAATCGTCCTCTCACTCTTCCCATCAGTATGAGGATGAAACGCTGTGCCGAAGTTCAACCTCGAACCCATAGCCGATTGCAAACTCCTCCAGAACCTCGAAGTAAACCTGGGATCCCTATCTGACACTATCGATACTGGGACCCCATGCAGTCGAACTATCTCTGCCACATACTTCTGGGCCAACTGATCGAGGGTATTGCTCTCCCTCACTGGCAAGAAGTGAGCCGATTTAGTCAACCGGTCCACTATGACCCAGATCGCATCATGCTGCCTCGGCGTCCTAGGCAACCCTATAATGAAATCCATCATAATACGCTCCCATTTCCACTTCGGAATGGGTAACGACTGCAATCTCCCCACTGGGGCCTGGTGCTCAGCCTTAACCTGCTGGCACGTCAGACGCCGAGAAACATACTCTACCATATGCCTCTTCATACCTGGCCACCAGAAATGCAACTTAAGAGTGCGATACATCTTGGTAGTACCAGGATGCATAGTATAGGCAGCCACATGCGCCTCCTCCAAGACCTCACGCCTCAGATCATCCACATCCGGAACACATAATCTCTGTCCCATCCATAGAGTCCCATCTCTCAACTCAAAATCAGAAAGCCATCTAGATCTGACTCTATCAATCAATCTCACCAGCACAGGATCCTGATCCTGAACTCTCCTGATCCTGTCGTGCAACATCGGCCTAAGCCTCAAAGTAGCTATCAAAGCTCCATCCTGAGCCAAATCCAACTGCACATTCAGAGCTCTCAACTGAACTAATCACGGTAACCTCGAAACTTGAATCTGAGCTGCACTACCATGAGATCTCCTACTCAACGCATCAGGCACCACATTGGCTTTCCCCGGATGATACTCAATCGTGCAGTCATAATCCTTAAGCAGCTCTAACCATCTCCTCTTCCTCAAATTCAGCTCTCTCTGATTCAACAAATATCTCAAACTCTTATGATCAGTGAAGATCTGGAACGTCTCGCCATACAAATAATGTCTCCAGATCTTCAGAGCAAACACAACTGCAGCTAACTCCAAGTCATGCACTGGATAATTCATCTCATGAGACCTCAACTGTCTCGAAGCATATGCTATAACTCTCCCATGCTGCATCAGTACACATCCTAATCCCTGTTACGAAGCATCACTAAAAATCTCAAAGCCTCCTGCTCCAGATGGCAAAGCTAACACCGGTGCCGTAGTCAACCGATGTATCAACTCCTCAAAACTCCTCTGACACTCATCTGTCTAACTGAAAGCCACATTCTTCCTCAGAAGTTTTGTCAAAGGGGATTAGATCACAGAAAACCCCTCGACAAACCTCCAGCAATAACCTGCTAATCCGAGGAAACTCCTCAACTCTGACACATTCCTCGGAATCTCCCAACTCCTCACTGCCTCAATCTTGTGAGGATCCACCCGATACCCTCACCGCATAATAATGTGGCCTAGGAACACCACCTCATCCAGCCAAAATTCACACTTAGTGAATTTGGCATACAGCCGCCTATCTCTCATAATCTGCAATACAGTCCTCAGATGCTCCGCATGCTCCTGTCTATCTCTCGAATATACCAGAATGTCATCAATAAATAAAATAACAAACTGATCCAGGTAGGGTTGAAAGACCTTATTCATCAAGGCCATGAAGGCTGCCGGGACATTAGTCAACCCGAACGGCATCACTAAGAACTAGAAATGCCCATACCTGCTCCTGAAAGCACTCTTAGGCACATCGGCCTCTGCGATCCTCAACTGATAGTATCTGAATCTCAAATCCAACTTGGTAAACACCCGAGTTCCCTGTAACTGATCAAATAAATCATCGATCCTAGGCATTGAGTACTTGTTCTTGACTGTAACCCAATTTAGCTCCCTATAATCGATGCACAACCTCAAGTCTCGTCTTTCTTCTTCACAAATAACACTGGAGCTCCCCAAGGCGAAACACTCGACCTAATAAACCCCTTATCCAGAAGCTCCTGCAACTGAGCCTTAATCTTCCTCAGTTCCACCGGTGCCATCCTATATGGAGGAATAGATATAGGAGCGGTACGTGGAACGAGGTCAATCCCAAATTCTGTCTCCCGATCTGGCGGCAAACCCGATAACTCATCGGGAAACACATTTGGAAATTTCCTAATCACGGGAATATCCTGCAATCTCTGCTCAACCCTGGAATCCACCACATGCGCCAAATAGGCCTCACAACCTCCTCGCATCAACCTCAAAGCACTCATAAACGAAATCATCCTGGCTGGCACTGCCTGACTAACACCTCAAGCGCGCTTGTCGACCAGAGACTCCAACACGACCTCCTTGGTATAGCAGTCCATAACAGCCCTATGGGCAGTGAGCCAATCCATCCCCAGAATCAAATCTATCTCTCTCAGAGGCAACACTATCAGGTCTGCACTCAACTCCGACTGATCAATCATAATCGGACATCCCTTGTAGACCTCTCCCAAAACTGTAGTACTACCTAGAGGTGTACTCACCTCTAGCCCACACTGCAACATCTCCCTATCCACATGTAATCTACATGCCACATGCGGTGCAATAAAAGAATGCGTGGATCCTGGATCTATCAATGTAAAAATCTCAATATCAGAGATCAAAAGCGAACCTACAACCACATCTGGAGAATCCTGGGCCTCCTGCCTAGTCATGGCGTAGACCCTGGTCTGGGACTGCGGTCGACTACCCCGACCCTCGGTTCCCACAAAGGAATCTCCACCTCTACCCCGGGCTCTGCCTCGGCCACTAAATCCAAGTCCACCACCGTGACTCTACTGTACTGTGGAACTACTACCTGCTCTCCCACTCACAGCAGACTGAGCTCCCAAAATCTCTGGACAGTTTCGAATCTGATGCTCCATAGAGCCACACCTGAGACAAGCTACGGTAAACCTCCAGCACTCTCCACTATGCCTCCTCTCACAATACTCACACAACGGAGGAATCTGGTCGGAACCTCTACCACTGCCACTGCTACTGCCAGCTCGCCCAAATCTCCCCCTCTGAACAAAACCAGACTGTCTGGATCCTCCTGAAAATCTGAACCTGCCCTGGTGTCTGCTAAAGCTCCTACCAGAGCTACTCTGATTGTCACTAGACCTCTTACTCCTAGATCCCTGACCAGTCTCTGCCTGACTCTGCCTCAGAAGCTGCTCGATCCTCACTGCAGCTGCTCTCAACTCCACAAAGGTGCCCATATCTGACCGGGCTAACCTGGTACGAATCTCCATATTAAGCCCTCCCTCGAATCTCCGGCACCTATCAGCCTCAGAGGCAATCAGAACAGAAGCATATGCTGACAACTCATTAAACCTAACCTCATAATCGGCCACTGATGTTGGACCCCGATCTTTGAGTAAAAATAAGAAGTTTTCAAAAGTGGATGAGTTGATTGAAATTAAGTTGAAGATCATGAAATAAAGAAAGAAAGAGTGAAAATATGAAAATTGTGAAATAGTTGACTTTTGGCCTCGAGAGTTGACTCTTGATTTAGGCAAAATTTGATAAAATGGTCTTTTGAAAACTTATAGATTATGTCAAGAGCTTTCCGTAGCCATAAAGTTTGACATTTTTCGATATCGGGAGTGAGAGTTATGATCAGTCAAAGTTGGTTTGGAAGTTTGACTTTTAGGGTAAAAAGTTGACTATTTGATTTAGGTCAAATTCGAGAAAATGATCAACGTGAAACTTGTAGCCTCTGTAGAGAGCTTTTCGTGGACATAAAGTTTGCTATTTTTCGATATCGGGATTGAGAGATATGAATTTCGGAAGATATGCTTTGTTTTGAAAATGTTATTAAGTATAGATTTGCATGTGCTATACTTCGAGGCCACTCGTCGTATGGATTTAGTCTGAATTGGAATAAGTGGTCTTAATGAAAGTTGAGCTTGTATTTGATCTTTCCGATGCCATAAAGTATGTAATTTTTCGAGATCGGGCAAGGAGTTATGAGCGATTAAAAATTGGAAGTTGGTTAGGAAAAGCTGATTAAGACAGAATCTTTGAGTGGAAATTTGACTTCTTTGGAAGCTAATTGGATTTTTCTATTCTTCAGGGAAGTTGTAGAGCTTCCTTTTACCTTTCCATAGACACCAAATTCGTCAAATTCCGAGTTCGGAATTAAGAGATATGATTTTGAAAATTCAGTTATAAGTGGGTATTTAAGGTTTTGAAAATTTTGCTTGAACTCCGACCCTTTTGCAATCTTTTGTTATAAATCTTTCGTCCGACATCCGATTGACTTGATTCTTGAAGCGTTGGATTCCTAAGACAATTAAGTTCATTTTTATGAAGAAATATAATTTTTAGGAGATTAAATGAAAAGAGATTGATTGAACTAAAGTAAGAGATGGGTTATAGGTTATAAGTTGGATAATTTTCTGAACATGGTTCAGTATTTTGCGATTTTCGGGAGTTATACAACTCCGATTGAGTTGATTCTTGAGGAAAAATAAAGTTAAGATATGGGGCTACAAATCATGTTAAGGGATCGAAATTTAATTCCAACCCTAAGATTGTTAATTTTTGGAATTAAATTCGCGTAATGTTCAGTCTCGGATTTTGTGAAGGTCCGATAGTATTTCGGCTATAACTTCTTCGTTTTAGATCCGAATTAAGCGCCGTCAGTGGCGTTGGATTCTTAAGATCGAGAGGAACAATTTTTAAGAAGAAAGTTTGTCCAACTTATTTCGTTAAGTTGCCCTAAATCAGGTCGCAAGCTATCAGGTAAAATGTTGGAGGTTAACTTAAATGAGGGGCATTTGGTCTTTTTACCCTAACTTAAGTGACATGGCTTAAACTCAAGATGCATGGTCGTTTTGGGAGGTCTGGAATATTCAGGAAAGTAGCAGAAATAAAGAGAAGGAAATGAGAAATAAAAGAGAAGGAAGATTACGAGAATGAAAAAGAAGAGACTCATCGTTTTTGTTCAAGCAAAAGAGAGAAGCCACCGAAAGTTCAAGAAGAGAGGAGAAGGGTGATTTTTGTTGAAGATGAGGAAGAAGAAGAAGATGAGAAGAAGGTTTAGCAAAGAAGAGAAGAGAGATGTCGTGGGTCTCTCCAAAAAGGTAAGAGATTTCGAAATTTATGGTTTAATAGTTAGGGTTTTTGTCTTTCTTGCTTAAACATGGTAGATTTAAGAGTTAATTATGAAAGAAAGAGGAAGAGAAAGAGTTTTGTTGTTAGAAGCAAGAAGGTGATTTCGTGGGTCATCATTTTACCTTAGAGAAATTCGAATTTTGTTGTTTTTAAGGATGAGTTTTGATGTCAATGGCTTAGTGAAGGTGTGGGTAAGGTGAGGGTGAATTAAATTCATGTTGTTTAAAAAATTTTCAGCATATGTCCCATGTTTGAATTCATGGTTTTGTTGTGAGAGTTTTGTTTTCATGCTTTATATGATGATTTGAAGAGTGATTGGTAAAAGAATAAGGAAAGGGATTCATGAAGGAAAATCTGATTCTTGTGGGTTGAAAAATCTGATTTCGTGGACTTCTCATGGGTAAGAAGATTTTCCCATTTTAGTTAGTTACTTAGATGAGTTGTGATGGGGATAGCTTAATTAAGGTATAAGTGAAGTTAGGTAAGTTTAAATCCAAGTTTTCCAATAAATTTCAGCATTGTTCACTTTTATTAATTCATGGTTTTGGTTAGACTTTTGCCTCTCTTGCTTAGAAAGGAAAGTTTAAGAGGTTTTGCTAAGAGTAAAGTGGAAAGAAGAAAGGTTATGGAAGCTTGAAAAAAAAAATCAGCATAGTGTAGGTGTCTTTAAGGTGAGATTTTCGAAAATAATGCATGAATTTGAGTGAAGTTATGGTTGGGTGAGCTTAGGAAAGATGTAAGGAAGGTTAGGTTAGTTTAAAGTGAAGTTTTGTACCATTCCGCAAAATTTTCAGCATTGATTTTTCTCTTGGTAAATTAGGGTTTTTATATTTAATGTGTTTAATAAAGGTGAATTGGGATAGTTAGAAGAAGAGCCAAGGAAAGAAGATGGGTTATGAAAGTAACAAAAAAATCAGATTTGTGTAGGAGGGATTTTCAACAAGTTTGACGAGTTTTGAGAGGGGTTCTGGTTGTTATAGCATAAGAAAGGTATGAGAAAGGTATAAGTGAGATTATGTAAGTTGAAAGTCAAATATTTCCATGCTTTCAAATTTTTCAGCATGTGATCTTATGTTAAGTAAGGTTTTTATGCTTTGTTTAAGGTTAAATAAGGTAATTGAAGAGATAGGAAAGATTAGGGTAAGTTAAATGCAAGTTTTCCCATGCCTTAGAATTTTCCAGCATTGATGTTTTTGGTAATTGGGGTTTTATGCTTAATGAAGGCATTAAAGGGAAAGAGAAATGAGAAAGGTAATGGAGGTTTAAGAAAATCAGAGTTTATGGGTTTCTTTAAGGCATGAGATTCTTGAAAATAATTGATAAAATTGAGTTAGGCTTTGATGGTTATGGTTTAGGAATGGCATAGGCAAAGTGAGTTAGGTTTTTAGTCATGTTTTTCATTCTTTAGAAATTTCCAGCTTTGATGTTTAGTGTTAATTAAGGCTTTTATGTCTTGATTAAGGTCCAATAAGTCGGGAAGTAAAGGAAAGGCAATTGGACCAATCCAAGATGCTAGCAAGGAAAATTCAGGTGGGTAATGTATTTATATTTTGAATTATGAGTAAAGTATGTGATTTTGAAAAATTAAGAAAGGAAAACAAATATTTCTGAAAATATGTTTTCAAAGGATTGAAAAATAAATGCATTCATTTCTATGCATTTGATTGATATGTGATTAACTGATAATATGATTGGTATTTAAATTGATGTGATATATGAACCTGTGAACTGTGTGAATATGCGAATGTATCTAGTATGACATAGTATGAAAAGTTTGAAAATCAAGTGTTCAATCTATGCATTCGGGCAATCCGAAAGTTTCAGTTTTGAATTATGTGATTATGTGGGTTTGGTTAGGTCCCCTCCGTAAGACTCAGTGCACTGTCTCCCTCTGATAGCCTTCTCCCGGCTGTCCGCAAGTGGCTTAGGAGTTTCGATTTCGGACTCCCTTCCGTTCACGGCTGCACAGAACCGCTACGCAGGAATGTGCAGTACGTTCTGTTAGGACCGACCCAAACCATTTGATATATTATGTGTCTTGTTTTTGTTATGTTTGTAGTGCATTCATGATTTGTATTTGGTTATGAATATGAAAGTTTTGAAAAGTTTGAAAAATAAGAGATCAATGTTTGAAAATGTAAGACTTTGGAAACGTGTTATAAATGGTTTTTTTTTTTAAAAAGTGAAGGATTGAGAAATAAGCTTTGAAGAACGTTTTGAAAATGATTTTACGCTTATGGTTCAATTTATAAATATATTATCCACGAGCTTCCGAGCTCACCCCTCCTTCATCCCCATCTCCAGGTTTTCACATAGGAGATCGGATGGAAGACGAGTATGATGTCAACCCGATAGTTTATGTATTGCCTTTATTTATGGCTTGAAAAGCCGTTATTGTAAATTCATGATGTATATCAGTTATGAGTTAGGTATGTTTTGGATTTGAGTTTGGTTATGATGAAGATTTTGAATTGTGAATGTTTATGTATACGAGTGAGTTGTGATCGGATTAAATTATGTATTATGGATTGAAATGTATATGAATGGTTTGTGATTGACTGTATTATGGATTGAACTTTATGAAGTGTTTAGAACTAAGAGTGTGTTTTGTTGCTGGTGTTGGGATTCCGGACGGGAGGTCCGATGTTGCCTTGTGTTATTGGATGGATGATGATATTAGAAGTGCGTTTGCTTTGTTTTAAATTTTTGGGCTGTCAAAATACAGCCGTTATGCTGCCGAAATTTCGGTAAAATTTCGGTAAAATGGGTTTAAAGAAATGAGTTCGTGGATTTATATGAATGTATAAGAAATGATTAAGATGAATGAAGTGAGAAAGAATAGAAATGTAGGGATTGTTTATATGTAGAATGAGTTTGATTAAAGAAAAAAAGGAAATAAAAAAAATACCAGATTTTAGACCAAGTTAGTCTAAGGTTTTCCAACGCGACTATGTTCATTCGATCGTTTCCTTTGATTTTTGTGCTCGGATGTCGGATATGTTTCAGTTTGATTGATTATTTCGTTTATCCCCGTCTTATGATTCGATTCCGATTTGCATTCGCCTTGCGTTTCGATATGTTTCTTCAATTGTTTCCGTTTTGTTATTCGTATTTCAATTCGCGACTTTCCGCACTTTGTTTCACTTTTTCGTTTCCGTTTTTCGGTTGGGATCCAGTTTTCGGATCGGGTCCCAACAACTGACATCGACCCCTGTCTCAACTCTAAGAACTCCTGCATCTTCATCTCCAAATAGAACTTGGGCATATAGTTATCCCGAAAGGCTCTCAGAAAATCTGCCCAAGTCAGAACACAAGGTCTGGTGGAACTACCCGGGACGGTCTTCCACCACTGATAAGCTGGACTCTGAAGCAAAGAGACGGCATAATCAAAGCGCTCATCGGGGTCGCAGTCCATCTGATCTAGGACCCTCTCAGTCCTCTCCAACCATCCCTCAGCCTCAACAGCGTCTGTGCTGCCATAGAAGTCCACAGCTCCCTGCTTGCGCAGCCGATCATACCTCCTCTTCCGTCTCATGGGAACTCTAGGAGGCTGCTGCTCAAACAGAGGCACTGAAGACTCCCTACTAGCTCCGACTGATCCTTGGTCAGCTGGTTGATCTACCTGATCAACAAAGACAGATGACCTATAACAAAACCACAAATTCGATCAATTTTTGCTTTTCTTACTATGATTCAAGCCTACGATATTCTATGCCCAAAAGATGTCAAACCATGTTTTGATACCACCTAATGTAGTGCCTCCTTACCGTAGAGTATACACTGGGATGCCCGTAGGTCATACCGATACATACCCTACGATGAGGATGCACTACGATTCGATCATTTCTAACTTCCACATGGCATCAATATAATAAAGCTGTAATATCAAATTCGTTAAGTTTTAAAACCAAAAGATACATTTCATTCATTTCATAAAACCTTAAGTACACAATTCTGTCATAAATATAGCAGTACAAAATCCCAAAAGAACTGAAATAACTCCTAACTAGATCATCCCCAAAAGATCTCAGTTGACTGACCTGTGGGCCATGCTCCTCTTGCCGACACTCATACAGCAGGAAAAGTCTCGCTAACTGAAGCTAGGAGTCAACTATCGCTGTCCTGAAAAATAATATGCAATGTTGGGTGAGTTTGCAAACTCAATGAGTAACCATCATCGTTGGTTCACTCAATTCATGCATTACGCAAAATTGCGTACAGAACAACACAATAACACACTCATAAAGGCAATCATAAATTGACTAAACAATTATCACGCATTTTCATTTAACTCATTTTAAATTCACAGCACAATCACATACTGAATGCATGATGATTTCCATTTCATTTTAGTGTTGTGACTGAGCATCAGTATTATCCCATTTCTGGGCACATTAAACAGAAATCGCGTTTTCGGGGTAGGAGAGCCCTCTGGGTATGCACTACTGCCCACGCGCACTAGGGATAGGAGAGCCCTCTGGGTATGCACTATTCCCTTTTCACAATAGTTGAGCTTATAGCTCCGATCAGAATTTGCTCCAGTCACAACTGTTAAATTACCGATTTCCAATCATGCCTAGCATGCGTTCACAATTTCACAATGACACACCCCATACAACAATATTCATTTAGGTCAAACAATTCTTTCAAAGCATTTAACACATCAGAGATTGAGGAACCAACTAGGTTACTCACCTCTAAACTTCCGAGCTACTGCCGGGAAGTCTCCGCTACGTCAGAGGATCGACGCTCCACTTGAGCCGCTATACAATCAGAATGATTATAACATTACTCACTGCACTAAATTCAATAATCAATGATGCATATGTATCGAATAATTTACGTATTATACATGTTATGACATTTTTGACCTCATTCCCGAATTATCTAATCCTAAGCAATTCTTCATACCAAGACACAATTGACTAAGTTCTAAATCCTCTAAAGTCAAATTCCAATACATAAGAATTATCTTTAAACCAGAATCAAATTCACTATTCAATTTCCATATGATTTCGGGAACCACCGAATTCAATTCCAAAATTCCATTCTTCTACATTGAAATTCTTAGTCTCTAAATCAAAATCAATTAATCACTCACCAATCCATTAAGAATTTAACCTCAAAAATCATTCTATAATCAAACAATTCACCTTCAGAAAACAAGCATCCTCGCCGCAGCGCACGTTTGCTCGCCACAGCGAGCCTCCCTTTCTTTGCCGCGACGTGCGCCTCGTGCGCATTGTGGCGCACCTCTTTCACGCTCGCCGCGGCGTGCGATTTTGATTGTTTGACAAATGAAATTGCCACAAGACCAATCCGAACAACCTCGATCCAATTTCTAATTAAAATTTCTCCCGAATTCCAATGGCTCAAAACCCTAATTTCTCAAATTAAAATTCTAATCTCCATTGCCACTGGTTAATCAAATTTGGAACCGAAAATTCACATAAATCAGTCATTGGTCAATTTCCCGGTCTGGACCTATTACTCCGAAAATTCCAGAAAAATTCTTATAAATCCTCAAAATTAGAAAACATCAAATTATACACTTTAATTTCATAATTCAATTTCCTAAATCTCATTTCTAACTCAAATTCACTTCTCGAGCCTAATTTGACCTAATTATCACCAAATCCAAGTTATCCAAATCAAACCTAAAATATGTCATACATGTATGTACGTACTAATGCCAGTGCACTAATAAACATTGATCAATAAAATGGAGGCTATAAATGCATATGCAAAACAAATTATAAATGCACCCAGTCTGAATTTATCCGAATTACCGATATGCCCTGCATACAGGTAACGGGATGTTACAAGCAATGCAATATTGTTAATAGAAGAATTATTCACTACTATCTAAAAATCACAAAAGTAGGAAATATGATTGATGTTGGATTATTGAAATATCAAGTTTGAAGGATGAATTTTGGCTAACGAATTGCTGTTGGTATACTTCCGCATGCACCATGCAATTGATAGAGCTTTTTATTTACATCCATTTTGGTTCAAACAGATATTGAATCATTTATGCTTGATGGCATTTAGTGCAACAAGCTAGACATTTTTGATCTTTGGCCTAGGAAAGACTAGCATTTTACCAATAGAAAACTACTTTGATGTAGGACGAATAGAAGAAGTATTAATAGTTGAACTCACAAAATTTGGGAAATATGGTTGACATTAGACTCTTTTTGGACCTCATTTTTAGAGTTTAATTATTGCTTTAATATTATAAGATGTTGGACCCCACATTCGGAGTCCAATCCCAGAATCTTAAAGCGTGAATGGGTTTCTTTGTAGGGTTATTTCAATGGAAATTACATTAATCATCGTCGGTTCATCTTCATTCTCTGATATCATAAATTGCAAATAGAATTCTTCTGAACAATTGTAGCTCCATGTTTTTATTTTATTTTGCAACAAGAATCATCTCGTTCAGAGCTCTACAAATCAAGATATGATTAAAATATTAAAGTATGTTCATAACTAATTCATACTCTTCCAACCGATTCTGTTATTTTCTTTTCATCAATCTTTTTAAACTCTACTTCAAAGCCTACCAATTGTTATGGAGAGATATAGGAATGTGTTAGGAATCCAATGCTTTAAGAATCAGGTCATTTGGAGGTCGGATGATAAAGTTATGACTAAAAGAGTTAACCATGTTTAGAGTAGAGAAACCCTTCGGGTGGTGAAACATTGGAGAAGTTGCGAGGTGCGATTGCATCTTTCCTTGGTGCGATCGCACTCGAGGCTACTCTTAGGGTGTGGTCGCAGCTTTCCTTGATGCGATCACACCTCGCACCCGAGGCTGGAGAAGCGATGAGGTGCGATCGCACCTTTCCTTCTTGCGATCGCACCCGAGGCTTTTATATAGTGTAACATCCCCAACTTATAATGATCATATCTCTCAACTCTGATATCAAAACATTTCATACCTTATACCGTTCAAAAGCTAGAAAGATAAGTTACAACTTTCAATAAGGCAACTTTATATAATTCGGCCTATATTAATGCAGTTTAATCGTTGAATTTAGGATACAATTTATGTCAGGGACAGTGTTGTTTATACCAACACTAGTGATGCTAACGTGTAAAGGCCATATCTCTTTCATCTAAAGTCTAAAAATTACAAATCTTATACCATTAGAAAGCTAAGAGAATAATTTACAACTTTTATGAAGACAACTTTGTCTAATTCTGTCTAGATTAACACAGTTTTTCTTTTGAGTTCGGAACACAATTTTTACACTTATCAAAGGATTGAAAAATGCAATATACCAATTTTTAGAATCATAAGCAAAACACAATCATATTTCATTATCATCATGACAAAAGAACTTCTTCAATACTCAATCTTATTGCTAAAACAAAATAGTGTTTGAATGTGACTTTAGTTACATATCCACACTACATCATTAGCTTAATACAAAATACAGAGGGACGCTCATGATCGATATGTTGCTAAAGGTACTCAAAAGTTATCAAACTAACTTAGTAAAAAAATGCTAACTATCTCGGAGTTTATCCAATTGTCTTGCCAGGATTGCTAACCTTCTCATTTTGCACCTGAGGAGGGAATAGTGGGTTGAGCTACACAACTTAGTAGCTTTATAGTCACCGATAACGAGCCACACATTGAAGCATAAGTACTTACATATCTAACAATTCAATACTTAACAATCCAAATTCACAACTCATAGTTAACAAGATGTCATCACCTAGAACATATTATGTAATTATCCATCAAAACATAATACTCAATTATACATCATGCTTAACCAATCAATGATGAAATGCACAACAAATGGCATGAGAGTTTTGTGGAACGAAACAGAGAAATTGAAGTTTACACCGTGAACAAAACAAGTTCGATTTCTCAGGATCTCGTGGCCTCAAACGGATAGTTAGGAGAAGGCTATAAGTCAACGAGTACGTAACTAACGAAATAGGTTCCTCTCTTGCCTAATCACAAACAAATTTATGCTTAATTCATTTTCATGCATTTTCATATTCTCTTGCTTTTTCCTTCTTTTTTCTTTATACAAAATGTCATGACACATTTCAATGACATAACATGGTCATAAGCACAATTCAGTTATATCCAAATGTCGTACATCTTTCAATGCATGACATAAATCACATCATAAATCACTTTCCACATCACTGTAATTTACAATTTAGCAATTTAACACACAATATACAATAAGACAATTTGCCCATATTACACAACAACTATAAATATATTCCCCGCTTAATTGGTTTGTACAAATCTAAGTCAAGCTTATCTTTCCTCTTGCTCTTGGATAGGGTTCTCTTAGTTTCCTAAAACAAACCAAATTTTCATTCAATCTAACTTCACATGTAATTTTATAAAACTTCAAAAATAAAAAATGCTAAACTTAAACTTAAACCTAACCTACTCATAGTTCACCTAAGTTAGAAAAACCAAAACCCTAACTTAGAGATCCAAAAATGAAGATGATTTCATCTTTCTCTTCTTTCTTCCTTCATTCCTAACACAAACCCTAATCACTATTTAATCCTTTTTTGAACCTAGCAAGAAGAAAGATGAAGACTTACCTCTAACAAATTGATTTCCTCTTCTTTTCCTTCTTCTTTCTTTTTCCTTCCAAACTTCCCACGATTTTCCTTCATCTCCAACACTCCATGCACTCTACTCTTCTCTTTTCTTTTCTCCACGTTTTTCCCTCTCTTCTATTCTTGGTTTTTCTTCTCTTCTACAATTCTCCTCTCTTCTTCTTCTAATTCAAGACCATTTTAAATGGTCTTTCTCATTTTACCCTTCATTTACCTTGTCCTTCCCATTTTGCTCCTTCTTTCATTTAATCCATGTACTAACTTCTTTAATCTTCTCAAACATCATATCATACTCTAATTTAATTCTAACATTTCCCTTCTAAATTTCTAATTCAACTTATACTTACCAAATTAATGGGCTAAATTTTAAAAATAATTAAACAAATAAATCAATAATAATTTAAAAAATTTGGGACCAACACTGTTGCAATATCAAGTTTTAGGTTTTGATTTCAGCTTAGAATGCCGAAATTTTAGATGTGGTATAGTTGGGTTTTTAGGGTTTAATTTTTGAAAACATAGGTTAGAATTTTGAGGTTTGATATGACTGAAATTTATGTTTGATATAGCTAGAATTTGTGTTTCATCACACCTTTTAATTGAAAACTTAAATTTGTAAAACATATTCGAGATAGCTTGTTATTGAAGGGTTGAGGACACTCATAGTTCTTATAATCCTTGTTATATCATCAAAGAGTTTTACACTGTCCAAAATTGAATCTTATTTTAATAAAGATTCTTCATTCTTAAAAAAGCTCAAGTCTTAAACAAAATAGGACAATATATTAAATGTATTATTATTCCTTATGTAATAAGAAAAACTTTGCATCAAATAAATTTCTTTTGTTTTTACTTCAATTTCCATTCTTCCTCCCGTTAAATTAAAGTTGTTGACTAAATTACCCTTTTTATTTCGGTTATAAACTCTCAAGTTCTTTTGCATCATACACACATTTAAATCATGGAATTTGACAACTTTATGCCAATGGAATAGTCTTCTCTAGGTTATCAGACAAATTGTTACATAGTCGCTTGTGATAGATTATATGCCTTGGGCCAATGGGATGAATTATTTGATGTTCTAGGCTTCTTGTTTAATGATGGATAAATGGCTCGATGTGTTGATCAATCAAAGTTTTTTGATTTCCTTAAGTAGCAATGCAATATTGTTAATAGAAGAATTATTCACTACTATCTAAAAATCACAAAAGTAGGAAATATGATTGATGTTGGATTATTGAAATATGAAGTTTGAAGGATGAATTTTGGCTAGGAATGCTGAAAGTTTAGATTTTATATAGCTAAAATTTTAAGGTTTGATTAGTAGAAATTTAAGCTTAAGATGTCAGGGTTCAATATGTTGGAAGTTAGGATTTTGGTTGTTAGAATTTTATGGTAAACACAAAGAATAGAAGGTAGAAAATTAGGAATTACTTTTAGAATCTACGGATCACGTTTAGAAGAAAACATCACACCTTTAGATGAAAACTCAAGTTTGTAGAAAATTTTCAAATTGATTATTATTGATGAAGAGCTAAACACACACATACACACACACACAAACATATATGTGTCTCGTAAACTTTACGTCACAATCAAAGGCAATGGATAAGGGTAATCCATGGAGACATACATCTTTTTTGAAGAAAATTTTAGTAATATAGACAACATCATATGTCATGGAACATGCATTGAAATGACTAATCCTGGGAAACCAATCCATCACCTCAAAAATAAAATCATAACCTCTTATAATTTTAGGAATTCCCAAGACAAGATTCATACTTATGTCTTGTTATTGTTCATGAGGCATGATTAGTGATATGTATAATTCAGAATTTTGTCTCCTTCCTGTAGCTAATTGACATGTTTGATATTGCCGTATAACCTTCGACACGTCCCGCTTTATCGAGGTCCAATAAAAACAATCTTTAACCATTGCGATGGTTTTATCTCTTCCAAAGTGTCTAGCTCCTCCTCCATGTAATTTCCAAACCGTATACTCCTTTATAAAAGTATTAGGTAGGTAAAGTCGATTTCTTTGAAAAGATAGTTATCGTGGATCACAAAAGGAATGTATTAGTCTCTTTGACTAGTTGTAATTTTTGAATAGATTATTCCAAAATCTTGATTTGAAGCATATGCTCTTTTTATTTTGTAAACCCCATAACTTTTACCAGAAAAGTGTTAAGCAAATGACTCTTACTACTCAATGCATGTGTTATCTTATTCTTAACTCTTGTCCGATTGAATAACAAACTTAAATTGCTCCAAAAATTCACTCCATAAGGCATGCCTTTTGTTTAAGTTTTTCTAGAACTTTAAATATTTAAGAGATTCATGATTTGATTATAGAATAAACTCCTTATATGAGAGGTAATGACGCCAATTGTAAAGAGAATGTACTACTACATAAAATTCCTTGTCATAGGTTGAATATTGTTGCTTCTCTTCATTTTGCTTTTCACTGAAGTAAGAAATTAGGTGTCCCTTTTGGATGAGGATGCCTCTAATTCCTATATGAGATGCACCACAAGCAACTTTAAATACTGTAGAAAATTTAGGAAGTTATAAAACAAGAGATTGAGTCATCTTTTTCTTAATTTCTTTAAATGCTTTAGTTGCTGCCTTTGACCAAGTAAATTGTCCTTTCTTTATACAATCAATAATGGGTGCCATCTTGTTGTTGAAATTATGAATAAATCGCCTATAGAATATTGCTAGGCCATGGAAAGTCCTTGTCTCATGCACATCATTTGGAATAGGTCAATCAAGCATGACATTAATTTTCTAGGGATTCATCTCCACTCCATGGTATGATGTAATACAACAAAAAAATACAACAATTTATTGCATGAAGAACACTTCTTTAAATTGATATCAAGTTTTTTTTGTCTCAAAACTATCAGGACTTATTGTAAATGTAATATGTGATCTTCTTTAGTCTTATTATATATTAATGTGTCATTAAAATACACAAACAAAAATCTACCCATAAATGGTCAAAAAACTTGATTTATCACTCTGTTAAAAGGTTTAGGTGCATTAGCGAGTCCAAATGGCATCACTAACCATTCATAAAGTCCCTTTTTAGTCTTCAAAATAGTTTTCCCTATAGGAAAATCCCGGGAGGAACATCACATGTTCCAGCAGCGGAAACAAAAATTTTTGGTCCCGGGACCTTCCCGAAAACCCAGGATCCCGGTGTCGGTATGAAAACTCAAACCTGAATAGCCAATAGAGACAATCTCTAAAGGTTTCCACGCAGAGATCGAAAACCTAACCGAGTCAAACCCTTTTGACCCGGAATAGCTAGAATGAATAAGAGCTGCTAGACCCTACCTCGTCCCCGGAGAGCTTGAGAATAACGTTGGAACCACTTGCTTCGAGAAGAGAAAATCGATGGTGCTTGATGAAAGAAGACTTGAAAACTCTTTTCAACTTCAAAGCTTAACCTTTTAAGCTTTCTTCCTCTTCTCCTTGTCAAAACCGTCGACCTCCCACCTTAGGCTCCTCTCTTTGGTATTTATTTACTTAACTCTTAAGTTTAATAACTCACCATAAGAAGATGCCAAGTGGAAGATTAATAACCATTCATTTATTAATGAAATAAAGTAATCAACTTTGACTTTTCAAAGTTTCTAATCTTCTCCTCCCTTCCAACGCACCACATGGCTATATATTTATATATATTAATTAATTATTTAATTAATTAACATATATATATAATTACTAAGAGGTCCAGTCAAACTGGGGTCGGTCCTACCGGCCTACCGGGCCCCGATGCTGAAACAGCTCCGGAAACCTTTCTTAGCAATATTGATGTCGCGATCTCATCGGGACATATCCCAATCCCATTGGGATCCATTTAATCCTAATGCTCTCCATAATTGGAACTCACCAATACTATTTTACAGATTCTCTGAAACACTCTTAAGCGTGTGACCCTTTAGGTTTCCGGTTATGTTGGCCACTTAGATTAACAATTAATCTGAGCAAGTCATGAGCGGTATCTAGCAACACATCATGACCCCCAATTGACCGGAAAGTAATTGGTTTGATGAATTCATCACGAACCAGATCACGAACCCTTCCATAGACAATTACTGTGCAATTCGTCCTTTCATCATCCTATACCCCACTTGGTTATGAGTATGGCTAATATGTCAACTCTTACTAGACTAAGTCTAGCCCAAGTGAAACCAGTTCCTGTCTGAGGACTCATTACTTTATATGTCTATGAAGACACTCTTCATGACATAGTCATGCTCTGGCCAGAGACTTAAAGTAATGATCCTGACAAGAGGCCAGGGTATCTCTTCTGTTTTCACAGAAGTGATGAATCCTTTATTGGCTACTCAATTACCTTCGAATACCTCAAACTGTACCCAAGCACCACCCTATGAGTAACCTTTGGAAGGCCACAAGGAATGGAGTCAAAGTACAGGATCAGTATCCAAGATATCCTTGAGTACCTCAAGTCTAAGGATACTTGCACCATTGCTATGATGAGATTATCACTGACATAAATCCATGTGATGATCTCATGGCAGGTCATCCAATGAACTTACTACCACTAGTAAGCATCCATATGTCAACTCTAAATATCTCATATTTACAGTTTCTGAGATCCACTGCTTGATCCAATCAAGGAGTATGACATATGTTATCCGTGGGATTAATGATGTCCAGCCTCATTAATCCTATGACTAGGAAAATTTAGAATCTTGACATAATTACACATGATAGGAATCTCAGGAGTATGATCACATCATAATTTCCTTCATGCTATGTCATATATCATGGACTTCATTAATTTGATTAAAGATCACTATCAATTCATAAAGAACATCAAATAAATGAAACATGCCTTTCTTTATTTATTCATAAAGTCTATACATGACTATGAACAAAATGCGCTAAAGGGGATTGCCTTTAGGGCACTACTCTAACAATCTCCCACTTGACCTAAAGCCAATCGCCTTGGTATCTAATACCATAAGTGAGTACATGAGAATCAAAATTCTTCTGTGACAATGGTTTTGTCAACGGATCAGCAATGTTCTGCTCTGTGGGAATCCTCTCGATCGCGACATCACCTCTAGCAATGATCTCTCGAATCGATGATATCGTGGAGTACGTGTTTAGATCGTTGGTGAGACCTTGGTTCTTTTGCTCGAGCAATAGCCCCATTGTTGTCACAATACAACCGATGGGTCCATCACACTAGGAACCACACCAAGTTCGAAATGAACTTCGATCTAAATAAGCTTCCTTTGCCGCCTCGATGCAAAGAATGTACTCGCCGCCTCGGTCGTCAAATCAGCGATCGTCTCTTGTTTGGAACTCTTCCACCGCCTTTCGGCCGCTTAGCGAAAACATAACCCGACCGGGATCTGAGTCATCCTTGTCGATTGGAACCGCATCAGATGCTCGCCACTGGAGATTTCCATCTCCATATATCAAGAAAACATCCTTAGTCCTTCGCAAGTACTTGAGGATATTCTCGATACCACCCAAAGGACCCTCACCAGATCCGATTGGTATCCGCCGTGACACTCAGAGCATACGATACATCGGGCCTCGTACATAACATAGCATACATGATCGATCCTCTGCATATGCATACGGATCGATCCATGCGAATCCTCTCATCTTGTGTCTTAGGACACATAGATTTTGAGAGTGTTATCCCATGAGTAATGGAAGGAACCCTCTTGGATTGCTCCATGCTAAACCTCTTTAGCATCTTGTCTATGTACGATGATTGTGAAAGACCAAGCAACCTCTTTGATCTATCTCTATAGATCTTTATCCCAAGGATATAAGTTGCTTCACCAAGGTCCTTCATCGCAAATTGCTTGGACAACCAAATTTTAACTGACAGATCATTGAGACATCGCTTCCGAGTAACGAGATGTCATCTACATACAACACAAGGAAAACGATTGCATTCCCATTCCTTCTTACACACGGTGTTCATCCGGATTTTGTGAGAAACCAAACTCTTTGATTGACTCATCAAAGCGGATGTTCCAACTCTGGATGCTTGCTTCAATCCATAGATGGATTTACAAGCTTGCATATCTTTTCGCCATCACCGGAAGTGAAGCCCTCTGGTTGTGTCATGTACACATCCTCGGCGATTCCGTTAATGAAAGTCGTCTTCACATCCATTTGCCATATCTCATAATCATAATGAGCGGCAATGGCTAGGAGTATCCGAATGGATTTAAGCATTGCTACGGGTGAAGGTCTCGTCATAGTCAACTCCTTGTCTTTGACGAAATCCTTTCGCCACGAGCCTTGCTTTGTAGGTAATCACATTACCATCCATGTCGGTTTTCTTCTTGAAAACCCATTTGCACCCTATAGGTTTTATCCTTGGTGCATCAACCAAAGTCCATACTTGGTTTATGTACATGGAATCCATTTCGCTTTCATGGCACAAAGCCATTTTTCGACTCTGAACTTTTCGTAACCTCTTCATAGTAGCAGCTCATCATTTTCTATGAGCAATACGTCATTCTGCTCACTTACGAAATCCATATCTCTCGGGAACAAGGCGCATCCTACTTGACCTCACTTAATTTCGTGTGTCACGGAAGGTTGAATGTTACTTCATCCGAATGAGTGGCAGTTTGAGTTCAGCATTGATTCATGCTTGTTTGAGCATCTTGAACTTCTTCAAGTTCAACTTTGCTCCAATCGCCTTCTTGTAAAAGAAACTCTTTCTCTAGAAAGACAGCATGCCTTGAAACAAACACCTTTTGTTCCTCAAAGAAGGTAGAATTGATATCCTTTGGTCTCTTTAGGATATCCTACAAACAAACACTTGTCGATTTCGCCTGCTTATCTCGATGAATCCGCTTCACGAAGGTGACAACCCCATACTTTCGGATGATAAAGATAAGGTTTTCGTTAGTCCACATCTCATATGGAGTAACATCAACTGCCTTAGAGGGAACTCGCTTAACAAGTAAACAATCGTCTCTAGCGCATATCCCCAAAACGATTTTGGTAACTGCGAAACCCATCATTGATCGTACCATGTCCAACAAGGTTCGATTTCTCCTTTCACCACACCGTTGTCTTGCGGCGTAAGGAGGAGTCCACCGAGATAATATCCCATTATCTACGAGATAATCTCAAACTGTTGGTCTAAGTATTCTCCACCACGATCGGATCGTAATGCCTTGATACTTTTACCAAAGCGGTTTTCTACTTCATTTCTGAATTGTTTGAACTTTTCAAACGCTTCAGATTTGTATCTCATCAGATACAAGTACCCATATCGTGAATAATCATCGATAAAGGTAATGAAGTAACGACAACCACTTCTGGCATGGATGGACATCGGACCACATACATCTGAATGTATTAGGTCTAATACTCCAATCGCTCGTTCACCCTTTCCCTTGAAGGGTAACTTAGTCATCTTGCCTAATAAACAAGATTCGCATGTGTCATATGATTCATAATCAAATGACCCTAAACTACCACTCTTGTGGAGTTTAGCGATGCGTGTCTCATTTATATGGCCAAGTCGACAATGCCATAAGTAAGTTGACTTTAGATTATCTCTTTTATGCCGTTTGGTGTCATTGACATTTAAAATTGGATTAGACATATCTAATATGTAAATACCATTGCACAATTTACCAGTTCCATAAAGCATTCCATTAGAATTAATTGAACAACCATTGCTACTAAAATTCATATGGAATCCAATTCTATTTAGACAAGAAATGCATAATATATTCTTTGTCAAACGGGTACAAAATAACAATCATCCAATTCCAGTACAAGCCCAGTAGGGAGATACAAAACATAGGTTCCTACGGCTAATGCAGCAACTCTTGCTCCATTTCCAACACGTAGGTCTACTTCTCCCTTCATGAGTTGCCTACTGTCCCTGAGGCCCTGCATATCATTACATATGTGTGAGCCACAACCAGTATCAAATACCCAGATGTTGTGATCAGTAACAGTATTAACTTCAATGACATACAAACCTGAAGTAGTCGAGGCATCTGATGCCTTCTTCTGCTTCAGCGACTCCAGATAGACTTTGCAATTGCGCCTCCAATGGCCATCTTTACCGCAATGGAAGCAAGTTCCTTTTGGGGCAGCTTCTTTGGTCTTCTTCTTGATGGCGCTTCCCTTTGGTTTCTTAGCCTTCTTCTTCTTTGGGTTCTTTTTCTTCTTTGAACCTGAAGAAGAAGAAGCTACTACCAGCACTTGCTTACTATCATTCTTGATAGTCTGCTCAGCTGTCTTGAGCAGATTGATCAGCTCAGGTATTGTAGTGGATATTTGGTTCATCCGATAGTTTAGCACGAACTGTGCATAACTGTCGGACAATCCAACGAGAATTAAGTCTATACTTAATTCATGATCCATTGCAAAACCTAAGACGACCAATCTCTCAATATAGCCATTCATCTTCAGGGCGTACTGCACAGCAGATGTCCCTGGAGCCATCTTGGTGGTGAAGAGAAGCCTTGAGGTCTCGAACCTTTCGGACCGGGCTTGCTCGTCAAACAGCTCCCTAAGATGAAAAACTATTGTGTGAGCATCCATGGACTCGTGCTGCTTCTGCAGCTCAGGTGACATCGACGCAAGCATAATGCAAGTCGCTATGTCACTGTCCTTAAGATGTTTACTATATGCCTTCTGATCATCATCAGAAGCATCGATAGCAGGTGCATCTGGAAGCGGAAAATCTAGGATATATCCCAGACCTTCAGATCCGAGAACGATTCTCGTGTTCCTTAACCAATCAAGAAAATTCGGTCCGATTAGCTTGTTTGACTCCATTAGCGGCGAAGGTTCACACTTGACGACATTTTCAAACAACCTACACGAATAGAGAGGAAGAATGTTAGAATAGGAATAGCTGCATAATCATAAGGACTTGAATGATATGCAAAAAGCGCTCCCACTAGTTTCATAGAATCCATAACCCTCATTACGAATCCAAAGAAACAAAATGACATTATGTCCTAGTGGGTTGATATCCGATATTACTAAGAATGACCTTGGATTTGTCCAACAAGCCACAAGTTAGGTCAATCGGTAGGTATCGGTCATACCAATTGCATCATCGATATACGACATTGAGAATGACCTTGGATTTGTCCAACAAGCCACCTTATGTCTCGGGAGGTATCAGATATACCAATTACATCTTAGACATAACTATCAATCAGTGCTATCAACTTGTTGATGTATGCACTTACATTGGGTATCAACTCTTTGATGCGCATACATCCGATGTATGCTACCCAATTTCGCCTCTGTCCACGTTGACCTTGAGTTTGCTCAACAAACCAACGCTTCTAGTGAAAACCAACCCATTAATCCAAAATCATATTTTCATGGTTCAACATATCCAGTATAGAGTGAGCTTGAGTTTGCTCAACAACCCAACCCTATAAGAACTCGTTCTTACCATATTAATGGGCGTTAGTTTTCATATACCGAGGAGGGATTTGGAAACTCTAGACTCCAAGCTGAAGGATCATAGTCACGAAAACTATATGGAATGATTTAGGTTATTTCATCAATCACATTGAATCAATCCTTATAATCATCCATCATCCAACCTAAGCATGCCACAAGTCGACTTTCATCAAATGCAAGTCGACTTATTGCATCTGCCCACACACAAGTCGACTTGTTTGACACAAGTCGACTTATTTCACCTGCCCATGTATAAGTCGACTTACAAGAAGCTACAAGTCGACTTATACTGAAATCTTGAACAAGTCGACTTATTCTAAAAACCTTGAACAAGTCGACTTATTCCATATACAAGTCGACTTATTCAGGGAATTTTGCTAAAATCTCTAATCGGCTAATTCCTCAATCAATGCAATTCCAATTCTCAATACCCTCATACCTAAGGTAATATCTGTTAGTTGATGTATCAATGAACACTTCATTGATCCATGAATGCCTTAAATAGTCAAACTATATGAAAAGCTTGAAATGAGTCAAAACTCATAAATATCCAAATAATTTAGGAACACCCAAATTCTCACCCTAAGCATCTCTATCTAGTGTATTCACTCTCAAAACTACTCCGGCACTTGTCACAAAAATTGTGACGGCCAAAACAAGCAAGAAAATGAAATGTACTAACGAGACACAAATGTGAACAATTCGGCATTCAAAAATTCTTGGAAAAAAAAATTCAAGCAATTCACTTTGGCAATCATACCACATCAAGATAACACATTTTTAATCGCATTAAAAATTTTGCAAGGCATTGGAACTGAAAAAGCAACCTCAATCAAGCCAAGCAAAACAGTCCCAACAATTTTCACCAAAACTGTCCAGTTCTGTACATTGCTTGAAATGATCAATGAAACAATTTCAATAAATTCTGAGAAAATTATATAGGTTACTACATGTTCAGAACATGCTACCTGAAGTTTTTTAGGATTTTAGGCCATCAAAAACTCAGTCAACCAAAATAACAAAGCCGATTAAAATTCTGTGTTCATCAACACAGCAATTCCCAACAGCATAGAATAAAATCGAAAATAAATATCCAATCACCTTGAAATCCAATTTCCATGCTCACAGACATTCACCAACATCTTAGAGAAATGTAGGTGAAGGACAATCCAGAAAACGATTTTTCTAGAATTTATTCTTGATTTTATACTACTGCCAGTTCACAGAATCGTTTCAAAAACAGCATCTGTAAGCTTAGGAAAATAATTAGCAAAACGATATCAAATCAAATCGATAAATTCTGAAAATTCATAGACATATTCTCTAACATGTTATGAACATTCCTGGGCAAAAAAATTTCGAAAACCCTATCTCTATAGCAATTCGAAATCTGAACAGAAAACATGCTTCAACATCACAAGCAATTAGGGTTTATGATCTAGCTTCAGTTAAAGCTTCATACACGACACCAGACGCTCTGATACCACTGTAGGAAAATCCCGGGAGGAACATCACATGTTCCAGCAGCGGAAACAAAATTTTGGTCCCGGACCTTCCGAAAACCCAAGATCCCGTGTCGGTATGAAAACTCAAACCTGAATAGCCAATAGAGACTATCTCTAAAGGTATCCACGCAGAGATCAGAAAACCTAACCGAGTCAAACCCTTTTGACCCGGAAATAGCTAGAACAGAATAAGAGCTGCTAGACCCTACCTCTGTCCTGGAGAGCTTGAGAATAACGTTGGAACCACTTGCTTGGAGAAGAGAAAATCGATGGTGCTTGATGAAAGAAGACTTGAAAAACTCTTTTCAACTTCAAAGCTTAACCTTTTAAGCTTTCTTCCTCTTCTCCTTGTCAAAACCGTCGACCTCCCACCTTAGGCTCCTCTCTTTGGTATTTATTTACTTAACTCTTAAGTTTAATAACTCACCATAAGAAGATGCCAAGTGGAAGATTAATAACCATTCATTTATTAATGAAATAAAGTAATCAACTTTGACTTTTCAAAGTTTCTAATCTTCTCCTCCCTTCCAACGCACCACATGGCTATATATTTATATATATATATTAATTATTTAATTAATTAACATATATATATAATTACTAAGAGGTCCAGTCAAACTGGGGTCGGTCCTACCGGCCTACCGGGCCCCGATGCTGAAACAGCTCCGGAAACCTTTCTTAGCAATATTGATGTCGCGATCTCATCGGGACATATCCCAATCCCATTGGGATCCATTTAATCCTAATGCTCTCCATAATTGGAACTCTGTCCAATACTATTTTACAGATTCTCTGAAACACTCTTAAGCGTGTGACCCTTTAGGTTTCCGGTTATGTTGGCCACTTAGATTAACAATTAATCTGAGCAAGTCATGAGCGGTATCTAGCAACACATCATGACCCCCAATTGACCGGAAAGTAATTGGTTTGATGAATTCATCACGAACCAGATCACGAACCCTTCCATAGACAATTACTGTGCAATTCGTCCTTTCATCATCCTATACCCCACTTGGTTATGAGTATGGCTAATATGTCAACTCTTACTAGACTAAGTCTAGCCCAAGTGAAATCAGTTCCTGTCTGAGGACTCATTACTTTATATGTCCATGAAGACACTCTTCATGACATAGTCATGCTCTGGCCAGAGACTTAAAGTAATGATCCTGACAAGAGGCCAGGGTATCTCTTCTATTTTCACAGAAGTGATGAATCCTTTATTGGCTACTCAATTACCTTCAATACCTCAAACTGTACTCCAAGCACCACCCTATGAGTAACCTCTGGAAGGCCACAAGGAATGGAGTCAAAGTACAGGATCAGTATCCAAGATATCCTTGAGTACCTCAAGTCTAAGGATACTTGCACCATTGCTATGATGAGATTATCACTGACATAAATCCATGTGATGATCTCATGGCAGGTCATCCAATGAACTTACTACCACTAGTAAGCATCCATATGTCAACTCTAAATATCTCATATTTACAGTTTCTGAGATCCACTGCTTGATCCAATCAAGGAGTATGACATATGCTAGTCTGTCCGGATTAATGATGTCCAGTCTCATTAATCCTATGACTAGGGAAAATTTAGATACTGACATAATTACACATGATAGGAATCTCAGGAGTATGATCACATCATAATTTCCTTCATGCTATGTCATATATCATGGATTTCATTAATTTGATTAAAGATCACTATCAATTCATAAAGAACATCAAATAAATGAAACATGCCTTTCTTTATTTATTCATAAAGTCTGTACATGACTATGAACAAAATGCGCTAAAGGGGATTGCCTTTAGGGCACTACTCTAACATTCCATTCGTCTCTAGGTCTGATTCTAATTTGATGGTACCCACTTCGTAAGTCTATCATAGTAAAGAAAGTACTTCTAGTCAACATATCTAATGTGTCATCAAGGTAAGGTATTGGAAATCTATACCTTATTGTGATCTTATTTATCGCCTAATAATC
The DNA here is from genome assembly GCA_029891385.1 of Erythroxylum novogranatense. Classification (NCBI taxonomy): domain Eukaryota; kingdom Viridiplantae; phylum Streptophyta; class Magnoliopsida; order Malpighiales; family Erythroxylaceae; genus Erythroxylum; species Erythroxylum novogranatense. Next base: position 83,351,439 of record CM057229.1, on the reverse strand, counting down.
AGTAGACTTTCACTAACTTCTGTGCATTTTAGGAATCGATAATGTTGGAATTGCACACATAATAATACTTTCTTAAACAAATTCTTTTTTTTCAATAACTCTTTTACTTGTCTCTTCATCTCTTCATTATCAATATGATGCAAGCTATAGGCTAGAAGATTTGGTAAAGTAGATCTAGGTACCAAGTCAATGGCTTGTTGAATATCTTGTAAATAAGGTAATTCACTTGGTAAATCATTCGGTGTAAGGTCTGAAAAAACTACTAATAATTCTCCCACTTCTTTTGGTAAAGTGAAGGGTGTTTTAGGTATTATTTCTATTACTTCCCTTACTATCATTGCAAACAAAATTCCATTTTTCTTGCTGACAACTTCAAATTATCTGTTCTTAAGGATATTAAAAGGCTTTTTCTTGGCATTTATGGTTGTCTTGTTACTTCCTCTTTGTTTTTTCTACCATGCCTACTTTCATGGGCTTTAAAATTATCTTCTTTCCATGAAATATAATCTAATAAGTGTTAGTTTTTTTGAAGTGAACATATCTTGATCATAAAGCGACGATTGCCCAAGTTAAATGTGAGATACTTTCATACGAATGACATCATACCAAATAGAGTCTTCATATATTCCTAATTTGAAAGACACCAAGTAATTTTCAGCAACTGGTATAATACTATCATCTATTTAAACAACTTTGTAGGGATTAGGATGTTTCTCTATGAGTAACTTCAATTGCTTCATCATATTGTCCAATATCACATTTATACTACTTCCTCCATCAATGATAAGCTTGTATACTTTATCTCTGCTTCAAACTTTAGTAAAAAAAGAAGAAGTACAAAGTCATTCTTTTTGTTCTTCGGCTTTAAAGGTTGTAAGTATGCGTTTCACTACATTAAGATTTGTAGGATTAGTTAGTTCATCACTAAAGTCTCCTTCCAACTCCTCTCCAACTTTGTTCTTATGTTCATCAGATTCTTCCTCTTCTTCTTCTCCCATCATATGCAAACCTTTATTAGGACATTCATAAGCAAAGTAGGTCCTCCCATTGCATCGGAAGCACTTCTTGTCATTACTACCTCTTTTCATCCCAATTTTAGCTATGTCTTTTCCTTTAAATTCAACTCCTTCAGAAGTTTTGTTGTTGTTTTGTGGTGTAGATTTTGATGCATTAGGTGTTGGTATAAAGATTTGCACTGTTGTAGTTCTCTTCATGTCAAACTCCTTTACTTGACTTTGAAATTTTTTTAGTTACTTGTTCTCCTATGTTTTGTTCCGGTCTTAAATCTAAGTGATATACATCTTCAATTCTATAAATACTTGTCATTATTAGCTCCTTTTGAATTTATGCCCTTGAACCACTTTTGTAGTGAGATATAAGTTGTCATTCTGACTCCATCCCTTTACATTAGATAGAAAGTTCATCAAATTTTTTCATGTACTGAGTTACAAACATAATCCCTTGTCTAAGGGTTATGAGTTGATCTTGGAGATCTCCTAATAATGAAATGGTAAGTATTTTTCTAATAACTTAAACTTCATCTCTTCCTAATAAAAAATTTGTGGTTGACCTATTTTTCGAAATCTATCCTCTACTGATCTCCATTAAATTTTAGCGTGTTCAACTAGCTCCATCTTTGCGAATCAAACTTTTCCATATTTAGACATGTGGTACTGTTCAAAGAAATCTTCCATTATTGTTGTTCAGTATAAGAACAAGTGTGGATCTATCTTTCCTGCAAAATAAAAGGCTTTAACACAAACTTTTTTAGTGATGTCATCGTTGTGTTGCTAGTTGGTTTCTTCGTCTTGGATCTCTCGGTAGTCATTGATTTCCTAACCCCTATTCACTATTGATTAGTGTCAACCTTTTCATCTTATATTTCACTTTCTTCACCCTCACCCTTACCCTCACCATCAAGTGAAGTTTATTGATTGATATTATTTTCTAGACTAGTTCTTGGAGCACCTTGTGATAGAAGGTCATTAAGGTTCAATCTTTTTATAACTTTTAGAAATATTTCATCTCACTTTTAGTCGATTAATATTCCTTTATATGCCTTTATGCTATATGTCACCCTCATAAATGAAAGCTCTTATGCTAAATAGATGTAGGAAAAAAAATTATTAACTAGTAATTAAAAAGTACAAAATTAGAAAATATGACTCATATTAGGCTATAAATTACGTTGGATTTTGGCTAGGAATGCTGAAATTTCAAATTTTATATAGCTAGAATTTTAAGGTTTGATTATCAGAAATTGAGAGTTAAGATTTTAGAGTTTAATATGCTAGAATTTAGGATTTTGGTTGTTAGAAAAATGAATAGAAAGTAGGAAACTAGGAATCACTCCTAGACTTAAGAATCACTCTTAGAAAAAACATCACATATTCTAGTTGAAAACTTAAGTTTATAGAAAAATTTAAGATTGCTTATTATTGATGAAGAGTTGAACACACACATACAGTTCTTAGAATCCTTATTATAATAGAAAAGGGTTCTTATTTAAATCATTTTATAATAGAAATTTTACAAGTCATATATAACTAGGAGATCATAGCTATAATGGACTAACTTATCTAACTTACTACCACTTCTTATTTAATAAGAAATCTTAACATAATCTAAATTTCAGTCCTTATTGTCTTTGCTATCAACTCAATTCCTATCCTCCATTATACTAAATTTAGGCTTGTTATTGACTAATTTTTTCTTTTATTTCTTTCGTAGACTTTAAACTCTTTTACATCGTACTCCACAACTGTTATTTTTTATTTTGTAAATATACGTGTACATTTATGATAGGGTCCTAAAATGCCCAAATTTGGGCAAGAATCTTTTGGGATTGATCAATTTAGGGAAAAGCATTTTAACATGCTCAATTAAGGTCCAAACATTATCGAGTCTGCTCAATGTTAGTTATTTTGGACGAAATTTTTTCAGTGTCATACACGCATCGTTTCTCCCTTTTTTTTACATTGAAATAAAAAATTCAAAAATGATATGATCTAATCTTAGACCTATTTGAATGTAGCGAATAATAGCAAAGCTCGAAAATGGATGTGTATTCGAATCATCGGAGCGAGTAATCGATGATATGGTCATATCGGTGATGTTATTGTTGTTGTGATCAAAGAAGAACTCCCTAATTCCTATATATAGAACATTTGTTTGGAGAGGCTAGTTGGATTTTAGATGCCATGTAAAAAATCACATGGATTTAAAAAATGAAAATCATTTAAATTTTTACTCATAACCCTAAATTAACTTTTAACACCAAATATTCACCCTCTTTCTCTCGAAAACTTAGCAAAAGGGTTGTCCAATTTGACGTCTTGTCTCTTTCATGCATCATCACTGTCGATTACTCTAATCCCTCTTATTGATCTGCTTTCTAGTCCTTCGGTATGAATGTTCTCTCTAGCAATCACCAAGCACGTTCATGTTTGATCTACTCATTAATTTACACCCTGTTACTGAGATGACATTTGAGGTTGCTCCTTGATAGTTCAAATGTTTTAAGTTTAATAGTTGTGATTTCTTTCTATTGTATCATTAGAGTAGAAATTCTTATATTTCATCTTCCTTACTTGGTAGGATGAATGATTCTTTTCATTGAACAATCTACAAATAAAACAAACAGTTTGGTGGGGACCACGGAGGCATGGTCGAGCGGTAAGGTTAGGGATTGTAGTCCTTTTCTCCCAGTTCAATGAAATTTTTTCTTGATTTGAGATTGTTGATGCATAATGAAGTACAGTAATATTACCTCATTCTCTAATTTCATGTCTAGCACAGTTTGCAAACATTTTTTTCTTCTCTTTATAGGTATGTCTTTCTAAGATATCCTATTTAAGATAGATAACTTAGACAAAATTACGTTGAATAATCAGATCATGTCCTTTTATGAGTTTCCACATACCATTTTGACTCTTCCTTTATCATTGATAACTTCCCTAGTTGATTTTACGGAGTAAAAGTGTTTTAAATGTTGACACCATTGTGCTTGATCAAACTAGTTGTTTTGCATTATTACACAACCCTTTCTCGCTTTTAAAGTCTATCCACACGAGGATAGGTTTAATTGACATGTTGCACTTTGCAAAAAATATTTATTTTCTAGTTTTTTTTGGATAATTTAGACAGCTTCAACCTTAAGGTTGATGGTTTTATGAATAAATGGTCTTTGAAATGCAGAACACAAGTTAGGGAGACTTGTACTTACTAATTCCAATACTTAATAAAGCACAAGCAACCTTTCTTATTTGTGGATGTTATAACAAGCCAGGGAAATTATTTTCCTCTTTACCAAGAATGACATGCTTTAAAAATGAACTATTTGCCTGCAATCTTAATATTGGCATTTGTTATTTTGACCTTTTTCTTGATTGCTGGATTTAATTTTTTTATTCTTACAAATAGTTTCATTTTTAGTATAAATATTTGAGATGTTACTCATCAATTTTCAACAACCATTCTTTTTCTTGAATAAGATTGATGTTATTGATTGTTGATAAGGCTGTGATAAGTACATGAATTTGGTTTTGGATGATGCTGAGGAAGTTAATGTAAAGAAGAAAACTAGAAAGTATTTAAGTAATTAATCAACTTTCCATAATTTTATCTTCCTTGTGCATGACATGCCCTTTAATTCTATTATCCATTTTTTTTTGTTGTATACTTTTTGGTGGTTGATTTTATAAGTTTCTTGGTTTGGAGAGTGTATTGGTGTTACTTATGTGGATAGTGAGGAGGAACTTAATGCATGATCCCTTCTATTTTTACTCCTTGGATTCCTTTCAACTTCATAGTAAAACCATATGTTTGTAATGAGTTAGTTACTTGATGGATTTATTATGAATCTGTCACACATCATATGCCATGTTTAAATTTCTCACTTTAACTTCAGGGTTTGCATTAACACTATGCCTTAGTATATTTTTGTATTAACACTATGACTAGTATATTTTTGTATTAACACTATGACTATTTTTTTTTTTTGCATTAACAACATGCCTTATTATTTCTTCGATATCTAAATTTGTATATGACACATTATTGTTGTTTCATTTAGGAGTGGGCTAGCAACAATTGGTTCATTAGGGTCATTATAGTTTGACAAAATGACATTTGATGAGGTCATTATGAGATTTCACTATGTGGGATCTTTGGTTAATGTGAGTGATAATCTTAGGTATGAGGGTAGTTTTGTGGATGAAATAGAATTTGATCCTGACTTACTCAGCTATTATGAACTGGTTAATTAGGTATGATAAAGAGAACAAGATTTTTAATCTTATGCCTGGTTTTCAACTGTCTAATGGTTTGAGGGTTATAGAAGATGGTGTTAGTATGTTAGTTATGGTTAGTGGGATGATACTTACTAGTGCTATTGATATTTATATTGAACATGATGTAGATACACTTGTTGAAATGATTGAGGATGAACCTAATGAGATTAATCAGGATAATGTAGTTAAAGATAATGATCAGGATGTTAATAATGTAGGGTTTGAAGATAATATAGATAATGGAGTTGTTGATGAAATGCAGCATTTGGAGGTAATGTATATAATATTGATAAAAATGTAAAGAATGTAGAAAATTTAGACGTTATCTCAAATATTGATATCCACTAGAGATGATGCAAATATATAGGATTGATGATGGAGATAAGGAATATAATAGAAAGGAAGGAGCTGAGTTTGTGGATGTTAATAGGGATGGTTTAGCTAAAGAGGATTTAAAGGAAGGAGATGAAGATGATGAAAATGATGGAGATGATGGAGACCATGAAGATGATGAAAATGATGGAGATGATGGAGACCATGAAGATGATGCAAATGATGAAGATGATGCAAATGATGAAGAGATAGTTTTTTTTAAATATTATGATAGTGATGACTATGGGGAACCTATTATTGATATAAATGATATGGTAGATGACGCAACTAGGAGAAAAAGAAAATACCCTATTTATGATGAAAATTCTACTTAGCCTCATATTGAATTAGGGATGATTTTTCTTAACATTTAAAATTTAAGCGTGCAATTAGTTTGTTGTCCATCAAAACAAAAAGGGTTGTCATTTTTACCAAAAATAAGCCCAAATTTGTGCAAGGTAAATGTAGGACAGAGAACTGACCTTGGTATATATTAGAGCATTTGATAAGAACTTGTAGTCTTTATAAGTTAGGAAATTTAAGAACACTTATGACTGCAATAGGGTTTATATAAATCCTAGGATGAATACCAACGTCTTATATAACTTGTTGATGAATAAGTTCAAAAGGAGGCAATTTTTGAAGAATGATGATTCAGATTTTATGTTAAGGATTGTTTTGGTGTTGAAGTATTTATGAGTATAGAAAGAAGAGCAAAGAAAAAATATTAGACAATATTGTGATCAACATTGAAGAGGAGTTTATGAACCTTTGGTCTTATGCTGAAGTCATTAAGTAAATCAGCCCAAGTAGTAAAGTTAAAATGACAGCGTCTTGATCAATTTCAAAATTCCCACCTGTTTTTGAAAGAATGTACATATGTTTAGAAGTTCTTAAACATAGGTTCAAGCATGGGTGTAGGCATTATCTTGGCCTAGATAGATGTTGGATTAAGACCATAACTAAAGGTGAACTTCTATGTGTTGTAGGAAGAGATGGAAAGAATCAAATGTTTCCTATTGCTTGGGCTATGATTGAAGATGAGACTACTGTCACCTAGAAGTGGTTCATTGAAAGACTGTAAGAAGATTTACCTCACTTGGGCATTAGAATTGGTTGGACTATAATAATGAACCAGCAAAAGGTAAAAGTTTCACGTCAAATTGTTTTTAATTTTATTTTTCTACTATTTATTTGCCTACTATAACTGTGATGAAATTAAATCAAATGTTTATGATTTTACTTACTGAAATGGTTATGGTTTTTCTTGCAGGGACTTGATAGAGACATTGCAGATTGTGTCCAAATGCTGAGCACAGATTTTATGCTTGACATGTTTATATGAATTGACAAGGAAGAGGAAACAGAGGGGAAGAGATGAAGGACCACTTTTGAAAATTTGCAAAATCCTGTATAGTAAGGTAATTTAAAGAAAATATGGAAAAGCTAAGAGCTAAGAAGGAAAGGGCAGTAAAAGATATTGAGAGTTATGCACCAATTTAGCAATAGTGCAGGGCATTCCACAGGGAAGATTCTATGATTGAGTTGGTTGACAACAAATTACATGAGACAATGAATAAGACTCTAATTGATGTAAAAAAAAATTGTTAGTTTTAGGGTTGTTTGAGCACATTAGAAGAGAAATGATGAAAAGAATTTTGAGAAAAAAAAAAGAGGCTGTCAAGTGGAAAGGAAATCTGGGGCCAAGAATATGGTTGAATAGCCTTCCCATATGCTTATCAATAGCTTCCCATGTTCTTGGCCTCATATTTCCTTTCATCTTAGCAATCTCTTTTCCTTTTCTCACAATTCTTTTCATCATTTCTCTTCTAATGTGCTCAAATAACCCTAAAACTGACAATTTTCTTGCATAAAGTAAAGTCTTATTGAATGTCTCATATAAGTTGACAACACAACCAACTCAAACATAGAATCTTCCTTCTTGAATGCCTTGCACCATTGTTGAACTAATGCATAGCTCTCAATATCTTGTACTGCCTTTTCCTTCTTGGCACTTAGCTTTTCTAAATTTTCTTCAAATTCCTTTACTGCATAAGATTTTCCAATTTTTCAAAAATGATACTTCATCTCTTCCCTTTTATGTCCTCTTCTTTGTCAATTTATAGAAACATGTCGAGCACAAAATTTGTGCTCAACATCCGGACACAAATCTACAATGATTCTATCAAGTCCCTACAAGGAAAACCATGACCATTTTAGTAGGCAAAATCATAAACATTTCAGTTTATTTCATCATAGTTATAGTAGGCACATAAATAATAGAAAAATAAAATTAAAAACAATTTGATGTGAAACTTTCACCTTTTGTTAATCTGTCATTGTAGTCTAACCATTTCTAGTGCCCAAGTGAGGAAAAACTTCTTACAATCTTTTAATGAACCACTTCCAAGTGATAGTAGTCTCATCTTCAACCATAGCCTAAGCAATAGGAAACATTTGATTGTTTCCATCTTTTCCCATAACACATAGAAGTTCACCCTTAGTTATGGTCTTAAACCAACTTCCATCTAGGCCAAGATAATGCCTACACCTTTGCCTAAACCTATGTTTAAGAGCTTTTAAACATATTTACATTCTTTCAAAAACAAGTGGGGATGTTAGAATTGGTCGAGATATTGTCCTTTTAAATGTGTTTCTTGGGTTTGTCTGCCTAATGGCTTCAATATAAAACCAAAGGTTCCCAAACTCCTCTTCAATGTTGATCACAACATTGTTTAATTTTTTTTTTCTTTTCTATTCTTAAAATACTCATGGATACTTCAATACCAAAACAATCCTTAACATAAAATCTGATATCATCATTATTAAAAAATGGTTCCCTTTTAAACTTATCCATCAACAAGTCAGATAAGATGCTAGTATCCATCATAGGATTTATATAAACCCTATTATAGTCTTGAGTGTCCCTAAATTTCCTAACTTGAAAAGATTGTAGCTTCCTATCAAATGCTCTATATATATATACCAAAGGCAGTTCTCTGTCCAACATTTACCTTACACAAATTTGGGCTTACTTTTGGTAAACATGACAAACTTTTTTATTTTGGTGGACAATAAACTAACTGCACGCTTAAATTACAAATGATTAAGAAAAATCATCCCAAATTCAATGTAAGGCTAAACAACATTTTCATCATATACATGTATTTTCCTTTTCTCCTAGTCACATCATCTACCATATCATCTATATTAGTAACAAGTTCTTCTTATTCATCATTGTTATAATATTAAAAAAAGACTACCTCATTTTCATCACCTACATCATTTTTATGGTCTCCATCATCTCCATCATTTTCATTAGCTTCATCTCCTTCCTCTAAATCCTCTTCAGCTAAACCATCCCTATTTACATCCACAAACTTAGCTCCTTCCCTTTTATTATATTCCTTATCTTCATCGTCTACATCATCAACATATTGATCTCCATAATCCTCTATATTTGCATTATCTCTAGCGTATCCATCATCAACATTTGAGATATAATCTAAATTTTTTACATTCTCTAAATTTTCATTAGTATTATCAACATTACCTCCAAACCCTACATTAAGCTCATTAGGTTTATTCTTAATCATTTCAACAGGTGTATATACACCATGTTAAATATAAATATCAATAACACGAGTAAGTATCATCTCACTAATCATATCCAACACATTAGCATCATCTTCTACAACCCTCAAACCATTAGACATTTGAAAATCAGGCCTAAGATAAAAAAAATCTTGTTCACAATGTTAGACCTAACCAACTAGTTCAAAGTAGCTAAGTAAGTCAGGATCAAATTCTATTGCATCCACAAAACCACCCTCATACATAAGATTATTACCTACATTAACCAAAGATCTTGCATGGTGAAACCTTAGAATGACCTCATCGAATGCCATTATGCCAAACTATAATGACCCTAATGAACCAACTATTGCCAGCCCATTCTTAAACGAAACAATAATAGTGTGTCATAATGTTAATGCGAAAATATACTAGTCATAGTGTAGTACAAAAATATACTAAGGCATAGTGTTAATGCAAATCCTAAGGTCAAAGTGAGAAATTTAAGCATAGCATATGATGTATAACAAATTCATAATAAATCCATCAAGCAACATATTCATTGCAAACATATGGTTTTACTATGAAGTTAAAAGGAGTAAAAATAGAAGGCTCATGTACTGAGTTACTAGTCACTATCCACATAAGTAACACCAATATGCTCTCCAAACCACTAAACTCATAAAATCAACAACCAAAAAACGTAAAACAATAAAACAAAAATTGGATAATAGAATTAAAGGGCATGTTGTGCACACGGAAGATAAAATTATGGGAAGTTGATTAATTACTTAAAGACTTTATGGTTTTCTTCTTTACACTAACTTCCTCAACATCATCTAAAACCAAATTCATGTACTCATCAAAGCCCTATCAATAATCAACAACATTGATCTTATTCAAGAAAAAAAAAGGTCGTTGAAATTATTGAGTACCATCTCAAATATTCATACTAAAAATGAAACTATTTGTAAAAATAAAAAAAACATTAAATCTAACAAATAAGAAAAAGGCCACAATAATAGATGCCAATATGAAGATTGTAGGCAAATAGTTCATTCTTAAAGCATACCATTCTTAGTAAAGAGGAAAATAATTTCCCATACTTCTTATAACATCCATAAATAAGAAGGGCTGCGTGTGTTTCATTAAGTATTGGTATTAGTAAGTACAAGTCTCCCTAATTTGTGTTATGCATTTTAAAGACCATTTATTCATAAAACCATTAGCCTTAAGGCTGAGGCTGTCTAAATTATCTAAGAAAACTGGAAAATAAATATTGTTTGCAAAATGCAATATGTCAATTACACCTGTCCTTGTATGGATAGATTTTAAGAGGAAGAAAGGGTTATGTAATAATGAAAAACAACTAGTTTGATCAAACATAATGGTGTCAACATTTAAAGCATTTTTACTCCGTAAAATCAACTACGAAAGTTATCAATGATAAGGAAGAGTTAAAATGGTATGTGGAAACTAAAAAAAGAACATGGTCTAATTGTTCAACATAATTTTTTCCCAATTACTTGTCCTTAATAAGATATCTTAGAAAAGCATACCTATGAAGAGAAGAAAGAAAACTATTTGCAAACTGTGGTAGACATGAAATTAGGGGATGAGGCAATATTACTATACTTCCTTATGCATCAATAATATCAAATTGGGAAAAGTTTTCATTGAACTGGGAGAAAAGGACTACAGACTCCAACCTTACCACTCAACCAAGCCGCTATGGTTTGCCACCAAACTGTTTGTTTTATTTGTAGCTTGTTCAAGAAAAAGAATCATTCATCCAATTACCAAGTAAGGAAGATAAAAGAAAAGGATTTCAGCTCAAATGATACAATAGAAAGAAATCGCAACTTTTAAACTTAAACATTTGAACTATCAAGGAGCAACCTCAAACATCATCTCAGTAAAAGGGTGTAAATTAAGGAGTAGATCAAACGTGAACATACTTGGTGATTGTTGGAGAGAACATTCATGTCAAAGGATTAGATGGTGAGTTGGTGAGAGGGATTGGAGTGATCGGAAGTGATGATGCATGAAGGAGGCAAGATGTCAAATCAGACAACCCTTTCGCTAAGTTTTCGAGAGAAAGAGGGAGCATATTTGGAGATTAAAAATTAATTTAGGGTTATAAATAAAAATTTAAATGATTTTTTTATTTTTGAAAATCCATGTGATTTTTTACATGACATCTAAAATCCACATGGCCTCTCCATATACGTTTTATATCTAGAAACAACGTGTGTGTGACACTATATGATTTTTGTATAAAATAGCCTAACATTGAATAGACTCGATAACATTTAGATCTTAATTGAGCAGGTTAAAAAGTTTCGCCTTAAATTGATCATTGGCCCAAATTTGGGCATTTAGCCCTTGCTTTTGTATCTGCATTCTTGTACATATATTTGTTATTCCTATTTAGATCCACACTTAGGGATGCATTGGCTCAAATCTGTATTTTCCCCCTAATCAATTGAAAATTTGTCTTAGATTATGATTTAATATGTAACATCTCATTACTTATGGGAGGGTTAGAATAGTAAATATGAGTAATTAATGAGAGTTAGAGATGCATTTCCATGTTCATGCATAAAAATGCCATGCACTTATACATGAATAGTGAATGAATTTGCACATGAAAATAATTGTACATGCATTCATAAATTATTCGGGGTATAATTGGATTGATCTATGAATTTTTAGAGTTATGGACGTTTCTACATTGGAAATATTAGTGATTGGTGGAAATATCGTATTTGTATGTGTTGGTGAATTTAGGGAATAAGAAATTAAAAGAAGCTTTGGAGATAGTTGGATTGTAAAGATGACAGTTAAGGGAGTTAGTTTCAAAAGAAACTAAGTTAGAACTTGGGTATTGGGTAAGTAACAAGTGTCACTTAGTCTTTTGTATTCTTGCTAGAAGTAGATTACTATTCTTTGAGAGTTGACAGGTTAAGTCTTGTCTAAGTCCCTTCTTTATTATCATCTTTTCCAAACTTCCTTTTTGAAACACAGAGTTTTCCATCCAATATTTTCTAAAAGACTTCTGTGTTTTTCCTCTCCTTCACCCAAACCTACTTTTCCATTTGTGTCCTCTACCTTGAGAAAAACTAGAAGCTGGTCATTGTACTCAGTGAAGTACGTAAAATGTGTGGAATTTAGGGCTTGAAGATTTTGGAGTCTTCAGCAGGTAAGTAGTGAAGAAATCCCTTAGAGTTGGGGATTAGTGAAATAAAGTGATAGATTACTGTCATCTACATGAAAAATGACATTTAAGTATTTGTTCATAAATATTGGGTAGTTGGGAAGAAATAAATTCAGTTATAGTGTTAAATTAACATTTTTTTGAAAAGAATTTTGGTGTTCTGGTGATGTAAAATATTGAAAGTTAGAAAATCTGGAAAATGTGCACTGAATACACTTCAGTCTTTTAGCCATAACGTTTTCTCTAGTTCTCTAAACGAGATGATTCTTAATTTGAATTAAACTAGAGACATATGGATACATTTTGTATGAAGACATTGAATTTCAGTTCTGTCTCTAAAAGTCTCAAAATTTCATGAAGTTATAGAGTTGGTCTGGTATGTTTGTAACATCCCGTCCCCGATGGGAAGGGTAAATTGGTAAATTGGGACAGGCTAGTGAGTCACATTGCATATACTGATTTGAACATTCATTTGGCCTCTAATTTTAGAGGAACGAGTCGTTTGGCACATACACTTATAGGTACATGCGTTCATGACAAGTCCCGTCATTTAATTGTGATTTCGATGTGTTTTGTGACTTGGTTGAGATTTATGGAATAATTGGGCTTGAATAGTTAAATTGGAAATGTTTTAGAGTGATGGTTAATGGATAATAACTCTTCGAAAATTTTCTGGAAATTTGGGTGATCGGCGGCTTATCGTTCAATCCTAAGAATTGATTCTTGGAAACCGGTCAAATAAAATTTATACCAAGGATTGCAATACAGGATGCAACCTCGGGTCGACTCTCAAGGAAACAGTGCACCAATTGATCCTAGATTAGCCTAATGTTTGAATTATGCATGCAATGAAAGCAATAAAAAAGGGGTTTTGATTGCTTAACTAAAATTAAACTAAGCCAAAGCAAAAATAAATGTTTTGGGATTTTTTAGAAAATTAATAATTGAAAATTAACAGGATAGAAAACAATTAATTAAAACTCTCCTGAAAATGTGGCTCGGGTCATCATCATTCAAAATAATATCGGGGTTTGAAATCCACTAAGTTTCGAAAGCTAAACCTTAACAACTCGTTAAGTCCAAGATTTAATTAATCAACTCGATTAACTAAATCTTGTTAAAACCATTAGTGTATGTATAGAATGATTAATGCAATAAATCAACCAAATAATAACACAACCAACTTAATCAAACATAACTAGGCAGATTAAATCAATTAATGCAATCATCCAACTGATATACATGAACTCCATGTATTTAAGAACAACATTCAACAATAATCAATCCATAACATAAATCAAAGTTTAACATCCGATTAAACTATAACCGGATTCAATCCATCATACAGTGCATTCTCCAACTCGGAGTTGATACAAAAATATAACGGAAATCTAAAACTAAGATCGATTACCCCTGTTAAGCTCACGGAACTCAGACCCTTACTCCATCTTCAAGAGGTCGGAGACTTAGCCACGCATCACGGCAGAAGAGTCCATCACTGCTGGGCACCCGACGCTGCTCATGACTCAGACGGTGAAGGATGAATGAATGATCGCGACGAAATAAAGGCAGAGGAGAAGATGGTGAAAGTAGACGATGTCTGTTGCCTCCGAAACAAACTGCAAAAACCAGAGAAAACCAAAAACTATTAGACGAACAGAGAAAACAGAGAAGAAGAAATTCACCTCTGGAGTGCGGCTCTCCTCTTTTTGCCCTAAATGGTAAGTTTTTATAGGGATACGTGCGAGCCGGGTCGGAATAGTGGATACTTTTGCCAAATATAGGCCGGGTTACCCGATATTCGCTGCGGCGAATGGCTGTAGTTCGCTGCGGCGAATGAATTTGGTTACTCGTCGCGGCGAATAAATTAAATGCAATTAATTTGCTGCGGTGAATGGAGGGTCTGGTTCGCCCCAGCGAATCTCGCGGCATGTTTACTTCTTGAACGTTGACTCCTCCTTTGGTCCTACAAAATACAACCCATTTGCAGTATCAATTGTCCCAATAAAAATTATGCAGAATTAATGACAAATGACAACAAATATCGACAATGTGCAATTTATCAAAACTCGATATGCGGGACCAAAATAAGCATAAAAATCATAGATCAGGAGTCAACAAATGCATAATCACTAAAGAAAACAGGCCTAATTTGTAGTATAAATTTGGTCCAATCAAATTCCCCCACACTTAAACCTTTGTACTCCTGAACAAAGCTTACAAGAGTCAAAAAGGTACAAGAGTAAAAGAAAATTCTGCCCCATGCTCAAACAACAACCAAAATTGACTCAATCCACTTTATCAGAATTCTAACGCAGCAAATTGAAAGAATGCTAATAAAACAAACATTGAAAGAATTTAAGCACAAGAGATTGAACAACGGAGAATCACTCGGGATATGGTGTTTACGCTCAACTCACTTGTATAGTAGGGATATTTTTCTCTCAATCTACTTAATACATCTCCTACCATAGGCTTGGATCAATTTTATTTCTCCACTACAAGGACTATCAATTTGAAGATCAAGAGGTCTTGAAGGGTTGTAATGAGCGGAAGGCTAAATGAATGGATGATGTGAGAAAAAGAAAAATATGAGTATGGCATAAAATGAGGGATCGATGTCGATAATCTATACTGAAACTAGACCTCTACTAAACTAAATTTTGATTTTTTTTAATCTCATTTTGAGATACTAATCCCATTTTGGGATTCAATACACATTATTATCCCTTTTTTGGAATAAACAAGACTATCTTTTTTTTTCACTAAAAATAGAACAAACTGACTATTGACGTCATCTGAAAATAATGCATGCAAATGCTCATAGCAAGAAGGCTCAAAGGGGCTAGCAAGGGAACGATGTTTAGGGGTTGGTGTTTGGGGAAAGGGCTGAAAGAAAGAACACCTCTATCATATCCACAAAAATCTAGTCCATCAAGCTTTGAGTAAAAACTGACACAAGTTCTAGAGAAGCATGAACTAAGCAGATGCACACACAAAATATAGAAGAAAATCTTTGGCTCGAATATCCTTCCAACAAGGTTTTATCTCAATGATCAATCTCAAAACTTAAAAACTTAAATGCTACCTTGTTAGCATGCTCCCATTTACTTTGTTTTGAAAACTTCAAAAGTTAAAATTTTTGCCAAAACCAATTATCGTTCAAAGAATGGAGAGCATTTTCACAAAAACTCAAGTATCAGTTTGAAACTTATAAGGGCTTTGCATGCAAGGGCACAAAAGAACGAAAGTCAGAAAATGTTTGATTGAGTCCAAATTTATCGAGTAAAAGCAACGGGCCCACAAAATTATGCACAAGTTTTAATAGGTGTACAATGCAAAATATAAAGGGAACGGCTCCCCCACACTTAAACATGGCATTGTCCACAATGACAAAAGTAGCAGGGCACAGAGGAAACGAAACAAAAATAGACAAAACAGAAATGTGGAACATCCGGCATGTTCACCCCTTCTCCACCCTTGCTTGATCTTTGGTTTGGTCTTAGCTTGCTCCTTCCTGGCTGTTAAGATCAACCCATATCTCTGAGAAGATAAAGATTTGTGAGATTTTGCAGGTGGCCGTGCGTGTTGGAGAAAGGTTAAAGGAATTGGGGGATTTTACGGGAGTTGAGGATTTGTGGCTCAATTGGTAAGTAAAATGGTTTTAATGTTGTATGATGCATTTATGACATTTATATGGTGATTGGGGTAGTTATGGGTGAGTTAAGGAAGTTTTCAGAGAGAGAAATGGCAGAAAATCGATCGGAGAAGACGAACCAGAGTCGCACGTCGCGACGAAGGAATTATTGGACGTCGCGACGAGCGTACGCCGCGACGTGCGTAAATACCGCGACGAGCGTGCGCCGCCACGAGTGGTTCGCCGTGACGAGCGGGACGTCGCGACGAGGGATTAAGTAGACGTCGCGACGAGCGTGGGTTGATGCCGCGACGAGCGGTTAAACGCCGCGGCGAGGATGGTTTTTCTGAATTGATTGGGTTTAGTTTTTAAGGCATAACTTATGGTGTAGACCTCCAATTGAGGTGATTCTTGATTCATTATGAACTAGGGAAAGAGGTCTACAATTGAGGAAAAGGAAGAAAGTATTGAATGAAATTTGAGAATAGGTTCTATTGCAACCTAGGGGTTGTTTATGGATAATTGAGATATAATTGTGCGATTCTGAATTTAAGGAAATGCTATTGAGAGTTTTGGAAACTGAGTATAAAGCGTGAATTTTGATATACAGAATAGTGACACTGAAATTGAGGTTTTCGTGAGAATATCCAAATAAGTATGACTTGGTAAATTGACTGAAAGTTAAAATTGGAATTGGTGGAATTCTGTAATAGGTCATTGAAATGTTATGAGTCGTTATTGCTCCATTGAGTGGAAAGGTAGAATTTGACAAAAGAAAGTGGAAATTGGGAAATAGTGCCGGGAGGGTCATGAATAGGCATCGTACATCTTTTATTTACGGCATGTGCATCATTAAATTATTTTAACTGTGCATTTAATGAATGACTATTTGATTGTTTTAGAGGCATCGTTGGAACGTTATTCCACGGACAGTGCTGGAGCTTCCAGGCAACAACTAGGAAGTTCAGGTGAGTAACCTAGTTGGTTTCTCAACCTGTATGTGTTTAATATTTTGCAATTATGCCATGTGGAGATAATGGAGGGATATATGTGTTTGCTTTGATTGATTTCGGACCACGGGTGTCCGAAGTATTTGAATGTGATATTGAAGTGCAAATTGTGTATATTGTATGTGAATGCTTCTATGAATTGAATTGTGAATATGAAATTTGTTAATGACTGAATTATCGGACCGAAGGTCCGAAGGAATAGGAATTGGTCTTTGAAATGTAAAATGATTGTGAATGTGAATTGAGACATGTGCATTCATGCATAAAGGCATGATCAGATAAAGACAGTTGTGACCGGAGCAACCAATAATGCCTTGGTATCGCTTGCCCCCTGAGGTGGTGCATACCCTGAGGGCTCTCCCACGCAGTGCTCGGATACCACATTAAGGATCACTGTATCAGGGCTTCAAGCCCACCGAAACACTGTTACTGAACCGAGCCTCGAGCTCGAGGGTAGTTAGTGCATACCTTGAGGGCTTTCCTACTCCCTAGACGCGTCTGATTACTGATCACTGATAGGCGCTCGGTCACAACACCAAAATGAAAATGGACAGTGTCACATGTGCATTACATATGTAAATGATTAAATGTGGATAGTGTGATATGTCTGCAAGTGATATATGTGATACTGTGAATCGTGTGAATATGTATGAGTTGAGTGAACCATCGATGATAGTTTCTCACTGAGTTCGCAAACTCACCCAACATTGCAAATATTTTTTAGGGATCGAAGAGTGCCTCGTTGGGCACGGGAGTATTTCTACCGCTTACAAGTCAGAGTTCGAGTCGGGATCAGTTCATGTCTGCATTAATATCGTTCTGTTTTTGTATAAGATTTGTATTTCTGCAATTTCTGCATAATAGCTCGATTTCGTAAAGGGCCCAATGAATAATTGTTGTTTTGAAATGTAATTATTGAAAATGTTCATAAATGACATTGGCCTATTTTGGCTATGGATTGTTGTGCATAAAGTGATTAATTACTGTTGAAAGTTTTTATGACCGAGATTATATTATGATCGAAACTTATTTTTGTATTAAAGCGGGTTCAAATTATTTATTAATATCTGTGCATTCGATTGTTTTCAAAAAGAAAAATGTATTACCGAGTTTCTAAACTATTGTGACTGCTCTAGCATATCACCCTCGTGAGACACGGGCTCGGATATCATCATCGGTATCGGGTTCGGGTCTTGCGGGAGTGGGATGCTACAATGTTAGTGTGTGTATGAAAAAAAATCATCTTCAAACTTTAGGGATGAATTTGGGGTTGATATAAAGAGATTTTAGCCAAGATACCTTCTGGAAAGTTGTATATCTTTCTTTTATCTTTCCAACGGTATATAGTATGAAAATTTTGGACATCGGAGTCAAAAGTTATGATCTTTATAAGTGGAGATGTTCTGGAGTAAAAGTAAGACGATGGAAGTAAGACGATAAAAGTAAGACAATGGAAGTAAGACAATAAAAGTAACACAATCGAAGTAAGACGATAAAAGTAAGATGATGGAAGTAAGACGATGGAAGTAAGACGATAAAAGTAAGATGATGGAAGTAAGACGATGGAAGTAAGACGATGGAAGTAAGATGATGGAAGTAAGACAATAAAAGTAAGACGATGGAAGTAAGACGATAAAAGTAAGGCGATGGAAGTAAGACGATGGAAGTAGGACGATTGAGGACAAAAACAGGTTGAAGTCTTTTGGTCATAACTTCTTCTCTAGAAATCCAAATGACTTGATTCTTAAACCATTGTATTTGTAAGACATTGATCTACATCTTTTGAAATGAATGAAGAAAGATTGAGTGAAAAGAGTGGGACGGGTGCAGTGAGTGTGCTCTTAAGCAATATGAACTGTTGTTATTCCACTGAACATATTTCACTGTTTTGATGATATTTTGATCTGTGGGATTCCGATTGAGTTGCTTTTTAATTTTGAGTAAACTAGGGTAATAGAGCTACAGATCTTATGAAGAAGCTTAATCTTGATTCAGTTTCCAAGGTGTTGAATTTCTAGATGGAAGTTGTATATAGTAAACTGTTTTTGATTAAGAACAATCCGAAAATGTTTGAGGTATATCTTCCATATTACTGAACCAAATTGAGTGATTTTGGTATCAATGGAAAGATAAGAAATAGAGGAACACTTTTCTAGAAGAGAGTATGACCAAATTACCTCAATTTTGCCTCCAGATTGTATGTGAATAGTAGACCCGAAAGGGGGTTTTGGAAAGTCTGAAAGTAAGCCAGTGAGTAATGAATTGTGATTTCAATGGTTCTAGTGAGGCATAAACCTAAGTGTTAGTTAAACTTAGATGAGTTTTGGTATGGGGATAGTGTTGTGAAGAATTTATGAAGCGATACCCGAGATTATCATAAACATGCATTGTACATAATTCATTTCATACATGTGCATTATTTAATACTTTTAATGGTGCAAATTGTGATATCGTGTATGTTATTTGTGATAGAAGAGTAACTGGAACATCCACTTCCAGACGTTGCTGGATCTTTCAGGCATTAGCTTCGGGAGCAATCTGTGAGTAGCCTAGATGGTCTCACTTAATTACTTGTTTGCCTAATTCATGATTTGAATGATGAATGAATGTATTTGATTATGGATTCCGGACAGAAGGTCCGATATTTGTGTAAGGTAGATTGAGATATTGAAGTACTGATTGTATGTGAATGTGAAGACCTATGTGCTTATAAAATGGTTGATTGTGGTACATGCACTACATACATGAATGCATAAGCAGATAATGGCAGTTGTGATCAGAGTAGCCACTGATTAGAGCTTAAAGCTCAACGAGTGAAACTAAGCCTCGAGCTCACAAGTGATTCAGAGCCTTAGGCTCAACGTTTAATGATCCCTATATGGGATAGTTCAGGCACTCGGTCACAACAATGTAATAATTGGAAAAGTGTCTTATAAGCATTTCATATACATCCTGTTAAGTATGTTTGATTGATTGGAATGCAGAATTGTTTATGCTTAAGTAAAAATGTGTTACTCATGTGAAATGCCAATTTGCGAAATAGTTGTGATATGAATTGATGTATTACATGAATTGAGCGAACCGTCGATGATGATTACCTCATTGAGTTCGCAAAACTCACCAAAATTGCAATGTTGTCTTTTCAGGATCGAGAGGCGACTTTAGCTACTGAGGGGCTCTACTGCTGTGTAGATTGTGAGTTGGCAAGAGAAGTTATGACTCAAAGGTCGGTCAACTGGGATTTTTGAATGGCTTAGATAGAATTGTTGCATTTTTCTCTTTCATGTAGTACTTTTGTACTAGGTTTTGTTCATGTACATGTAGTAAAGGTTGAAAGACTCAATGTAGACTTTCGATTTTGAGAAATGAAATGAGGAACAGATGGTCAAAAATAAAATTTGTGATTTCTTATGATGCTTTTAAATGAATAATGATATGATGCCTTATGAAGTGAATGTAGTGATTGAACGTAGCTCACCCTTATCATAGGATATGTACCGGAATGATCTCCGGGTGTCCCGGTGTGTACCCTACGGTGAGGTAAGGGGGTGCTACATAATATGTGCTCTATAACGCTTGCAGGTTTTGACTCTCATTTCAACATGGGGAATTAGATAAGGCATATGAAAATAATACCCAAATTTGGTCACTTGTTCATGGTATTGGGTTCATTTCCTTATCATTCTGTATGTAATTTATTGAATGATGGAAATTACATGGGCATTGAATAATTTAATAGGGATTGGTTAAAGTATTTAAATAGAATAAAAATTCTATGTCCACCAGAACTCGTTGCTTGTTTGGGATTGTTCACGGTCACCAAAAAGGTACAACAAGCTCTTCATGTCAACAAATAGAGCTGTTATATTTGTTGACATTATACAACCTTATAAATGGCCACAACTGCAATACCTTAAGTATTTCTATAGCCAATAGAACAACAATTATGTGTCGAACATGTTAGCTCAAGACTTAATGATTTTGATGATGACCTTTCAAATTAGATTTATTTCCATCTATTGCTATCGGGTTAATTCTCCAAAGAAAATAAAAATCATATGATAAATGCTTCCTTTCTTGTAAAAATCTTTCTTATGAGGTGAGTTGAGCATGACTGTGGGACTTTGTAACCAAAATACCACCAAAGATGATCTAGAAATGTCGGAGGGACCAATAACAAGATCAAGAGCTAAAATGTTCAAAAAATCACTTCAATCCTATATGGGTCGAATTGTAGATGGCATGAAATATCAAGATACAATAAGGGCTAATGACAAAATAACTAATCAAGTTAGGCGGAATGAGCAAGAAGACTTTCCTTCTTATTTAATTAATTATTTTAAGTTAGAAGCATAACTTTCAACAGCCTACTACTTGTGTCTTAGGCTTGTTTAAAACTTTTAAATTTAATGGGTTGTATTTTAGAAATATTAGTTTGAGCTTTAATTATTTGGTGAAAGGCCCATATTTAAAGGCCTTTTACGTAGTTAGGGTTTTTTTTTCTTTCCAAGAGGTATAAATACATCTTAATAAACATTATTTAGGATTAGATTGGTTGAATAATGAATTTTATAAGGTAGAATTTCTTGTCTTCTTCTATTTCATTAAGAATAGTGTTCTTATCAAGGTAAATACTTATGGAGAATTTCTATTCTTATTTTTAAATCAACCTTATTATATGTGTTTACTTTCATATAATGCATTTCTTCTTGTTAATGTTCTATCCAACATGTGTGTTTAAAGGGTTTCGGGTTCTTTAGCCTTGGGGTTCCGTATCATTTGGTAATAAGCTTGGATTATGATAAATTCTTATTTATGTGTTGTTATTACTATTATTTTCCATTAGAACTCGAAATTATGGTTCATCTTATTATTGTGTTTTTATGAAAAACTTAAAAAAAATCAGTAGTTAGACAAGAAGAAAACGTTGCTACAATAAAAAATGTAAAAAATGAAAACAGTGAAAACATTCAGTAGTTAAACAAGAAGAAAACATTGCTACAAGAAAAAATGAAAAAATGAAAAAAAGTCGGTCGCAATGGATTAGCGTGATTATAGGATTTTCTTTTGCTAGTTTCCTATTTTGTTTAATGTCTTTACATCTTTGCATTCAAGTTGATTTTTCCACTTGGGAAATTTCAATTCCTGCATTTATGCATTAGTTTCGTCATTTTCTTTCATTCTAAGTTTCTATTTTTTAAATCTCTTATTGTTTCTTTTTGTTTTCATTTACACCATAATTAAAAATTTTATTCTTGTTAAGTTAAATTAGGTATTTTTTGGGCATCATACATCCTTTCCTCTTATATGCCCATTTTTCCTTCATTCATTTTGGTATACTTGCTTCTAGATTTGTGTTCATCTTCTTTCTTAGATATTTTCATTACATTCCTAAATCTTAATTTACTGTTTGTGCATTACCTTGACTGGAAACTGAATTCTAAAGTGCAATTGAGGACATCAAGTTTGAGAGGAAAAAGGCTTGAGTGTGTAAGCTTAAAAGAGAGAAAAAAAAATTTGAGTGAAACATGAGTGAAGTGTCATCTTTTGAGTGAAACATGTAAGGGAGTGACTTATGAGGTTATCTTTTACTGCTAATCATTTTTGTTATAGCTTTTGACATAAGAATAGCAGGTAGAAGGGATGGAAAGGAAACATTACATGAGGAGGACGACAATGTACCTGATTTGAAAGTGATGTATAAGGCATTCTTGAATGAGTTCAAAAAGTTATCTACTAACATGGATAAGATGGATGAGGGAATTAATGAAACTAGTGGAATCTAAAATCGTAGTAAATCAATTGGCAACCATAGGAATCGGGAGGAAGAATTGGAAAGAATTTATGACGAGTATGAAGATGAAGTGCAATCCGTGAGGGGTAGAGTAAGGAGGGAAGAAAGAGTGGACAGAAAAGATAGCAACATTAATTCCATCAAGATGAAAATTTTGTCCTTCAAAGGTAGGAATAATGCTGAAGTGTACTTGGAATGAGAAACAAATGTGCATATGATTTTTGCTTGTCATAACTATTCTGAAGATAAGAAATTGAGATTAATAATAGTGGAATTCTCTGATTATGCATTAGTTTGGAGGGATCAATTGGTAAAGAATAGGAGGAATAAGGAACCACCTAGATCCACTTAGGAAGAGATGAAAAGAGTGATGACGAAGAGGTTTGTACCACCTTATTATTGTAGAGAGTTGCACTAGCAATTACATAGACTCACTCAAGGAACTAGATCAATAGAAGATTATCACAAAGAGATGGAGATAGTATTGATTAAAGCTAAAATAGAAGAGGAGGAAGAGGTGGTAATGGCTCAGTTTTGGGTGGATTGAATAGGGAAATTACTGATGTAGTTGAATTGCAACATTATGTGGAGATTGAGGACTTAGTGAACATTACCATGAAGGTGGAGAGACAACGAAAACAAAGAAGAGTAGCCAAGTCTTTCTCAAATTCCAACAACAAATGGAATCTAAAATGGAAGAAAAATGAAGAGAAGGAGAGGGGGCACTATGTGGATTCCAAGAAGAAAAGGGACGAGTTAAACAAAGACAAAGAGAGAAGTATTTCAATTCAATAAGGTACCACTTATTCATCCTCTAAACCTTCTAAACATAAGGATATTTAGTGCTTTAAATGTCAAGGACATGGTCATTATGCATCTAATTTTCCTAATAAGAAGACTATGCTTATTAAGAGTGGTGAAATTGTTTTTGAGTCTGATGATGGTAATGAGTCTGACGGTAATAATTTAAGTATGCCACATTTGGAAGATTTTTCTAATGTTAATGAGAATGTTGAGTATGTTATGAAGGGTGAATCTTTAGTTGTTAAACGTGCATTGAACTTGAATGTGAAGGAAGATAGCCTAGAAAAAATGGAGAACATATTTCACGTGAGATGCTTGGTAGGTGGGAAAGCTTGCAACATGATTATAGATGGGGCTAGTTGCACTAATATGGTTAGTACTAATTTAGTAGAGAAGTTGGGGCTGAAATGTGACAAAAACCGTAATCCATATAGACTATAATGGTTGAGTGAAAGTGGTGAAGTTAAAGTTACTAAGCAAGTAGTTGTTGCATTCTCTATTGGTAGATATGCGGATGAAGTTATGTGAGACATCGTGCCTATACAAGCTGGTCATATATTATTAGGTAGGCATGACAATTTGATAGGCGTGTTATGCATGATGGGTATATGAATAGTCATTCTTTTATGTATAATGGGCAGAAAGTTACCCTTGCTTCTTTATCACCAAAAGAAACATACCTTGAACAATTGAAAATTCAACAATCATCAAGCGGGGATTCAGGTAGTGAGGTAAAAAAGAAAGAAGAGAGAAAAGAGGCCGTGAAAGGGAAAAATAAAATTAAAAGGCCCAATGGCCATTGTGATCTCACAACTAGCGGAGGCTTAATACTAATGAAAGCTCTCAAGTTAAAAGGTGTATGTGAAGGAAAATTAGAACTGTAAAAGAAAGCAAGAAAAAAATTGACTCGTCTAAATGGGGAGGTTAAAAATCCAAAGATGAAAAGACAGTTTGATTCTACGAATGCGAGCAAATTAATCACATAAAAAAGGACTATGCAAACAAAAAGGAGCATTATGAAAAAAAATGTGATAATTCATTAAGATCTACTAATATAATATATAGTAAAAACATGGATTACAAAGATAAAGACATACTCTACATTTTAATCTATTAATTTTAACTAACTTTCAAAATTACACATTGGTGCGTATAAATACACGAATCAATTGAACCTAGATCAATTTTCAATGGAGAATGTACCTATTCCGATTCAATGGTAGATTGATATTTTATTTCCATTCCACCCAAAATAATTGAAAAACGCATCTAACTTGAAGGGGGAGTGATAATATATGAATAAAGACACATATTACTAATAGAAAAGGTACGTTGACTCTTATGCATATTAGAATAGCATAAGTTTATGATGCGCTTAGCTTTTTACCTTTAATTGATGGCCTATAGGTTTATCAGAAGTTATGTCATATTAACTTTATTCTATCAAAGCATTTCTAAACAAAAGGGACTTGTACTCTTGACTTCACACATTTTTCTTTTGAAATCTATGTCTCATTCAATTTTTTTTCTCCTTTCCACATCTATAGATAACTATTTATATTTATTTAGGTGGGTCATGCTATGCTAAAATTATTTGAGACATGAATATAAGTTGCAATTTCATATATATTAAAATTTTAATGTCGTGTAGAATCTTGATAGATTAAAATTTAAATCATTTTTTGATTATTTTATCATTAATTATTGCAAAGTTTATTCATATTGAAATTTTAGGATGTAAACAAAATTAACATAGTAATGAAAGGTTTGTCAAGATTGGAAAAATTTTAAAGCGGGAATTATCTAATAATAGCATTTTAAGGATGGTTCATGCCATTTGTTTTATTTTTTTATATTGGTACAATTTATAAATATGCATGAAATAAATAATTGCATAACTATAAATTATTTGAAAATTAATATTTTAAAATAAAGTTACTATTTTGATTTACAATGATCATCCTTATTTGAATCGAAATAACTTAATTTACGATTATGTCATCTTCTTCCTAAGTTTAATGACTATATGACATATTAAGAAAACAACTGTTGGGAGAGGATTAAGAAAATCAAAATTAAGCTAAGAACATTCACATATGCAAGTTGAATTACTTCACAAATAAGGCTAAATCACTTCATAAGTAAGAATAACATTATTAAATAAGGCTAAACACTATAAGAAGTAATTTGATACATTATCCTTAATCACCCATTAACTCATTCTCTGATACAAATCAACTTCATCTTCACACATTAACAAAATTTTCAAACAAGAGGCATTTCATCGAACACGTAATATGCATAAAGAAATCCCAACTTCACAAGCAATTTTTTTCCTGAACCTTCTAACACTAACACAAGTATCTTAAATGTTCTTATCCATTCATAAATTACTCAAACATACAAAACAAGATACTCAAACATACAAAAAAAACTCAAATTAATCTAATCACAGTGAAACACTATACCTCCACAATTTCCCAAATGGTGGGAGAAGAAATTCCGACATACCACCAAAATCTTGCCAACGCCGATGAAAATGTACAACACCTTCACCAAAGAAGAAATCAGAAAACATAGGAGAAGAAGAAAGAGGAAGTAGAGTCGACGATGGGGTGGGGGGGGGGGGGGAATGCATGGATGTTTTTTAACTTAACCAAAACGATGTCATTTGGTGTGAAGAAATCAGAAAACATAGGAGAAGAAGAAAGAGGAAGTATAGTCCACGATGGAGTGGGGGGGGGGGGGGGGAATGCACGGATGTGTTTTAACTTAACAAAAATGATGTCATTTGGTTAACATTCCAAAGTAATCAGATGACAATGTATTGATTTGGAGAGTTATCGACAAAATTTTTCGTCCCTAACACTCCATCGAAAAAGTCCAAAATTTAACCTTTTCGCCACAAATTCCCACCTTATTTTCCCACGGACAACTAAAACCGTCGTAAATTCCTTATTTCTTTCAGTAATTTACTGACACACATCTTTACCATCTAAAAATTCCATCGCAAATTAATCTCCCGCTATATTTACCGACTAATATTTCATCCGTTACTAAACAAACTTTTTTTTTCGTTAATATTGTCGACAAAACTTTGGTTTTTGTCGATAATTTGCAAGGGTCTAAATTTTGTCAATATGTTTCATTCGTGAATTCCAACATTTCTTGTAGTGGACTAATGGTTCTGACATGCGTAAACATTGGACTTGGCTAGTATGTTATAAAAAGCTTTGGGCTTGGATAACTCATTATCGATAGATAGAGATCAAAGGAAGATCTTAGATGATGTAGCAGATAAGATTACAGTAGATATACATCAACTCTAAAAGATAAATACCATATGAGAGGTTCATCTAAAGATAGTGGAGTTCTTCACAGATGTATCTTTCCTAGTTAAATGTAAATTCTTATGTTATTAGTTGTAATATAGCTAAGTCCTTGTTGGGTTTTGATCTTGCATCACATGCATTAAAAATAAAGAACAACAGTGAACATATAAAACAAAACCCAAAAAGCCAAGAACTTGCAAGTGCCATTGGATGTAACTTTGACAAAACATGAACTGAAGATGTGTACCTTACAGTCTCCTTCGTTCTTCGTTGGCTTCAACTCTTCGGGTTGTTGTAAACCATGATGACCAAAGGAGGATGTCTCTAATGATATCCATATAAAGAGCAAATCTTGAAACCTCTTAGGAAGAATGACTAGAATACAAACAAAGTGCTAGCTTTGTGATGTATTCTTTAAGAGAGTGTTTGTAGAGAGTGAGAGAAGATGATGAACACTTCACCAAAAAGTCTCTTGTTTTCCCACAACACTTGCAAGAAAATTGATGTTTCTTACATCCTTTGTCCTTCCTCTAACCCCTAACATCAATGGAGAATTAATGGGAATTAAGTGGCCTTTAATCCCACTTAATTTAGCATGAAACTTCCACTCCTTCTTTAAAGGGTAATTTTGTCATCTTATCTAATAAACAAGATTCACATGTGTCATATGATTCACAATCAAATGATCCTAAACTACCACACTTGTGTAGCTTAGTCATGCATCTCTCATATCTTGGATCTCCATCCAAAATGATTTTACTCATTCTTCGCATCTTCAATGCGTGTGACACATTAGGTTCTCGGTTATGTTGGCCACTTGAATTAACAATTAATTCAAGCAAGTTATGAGCGGTATCTAGCAATAAATCATGACTTCCAATTGACCGAAAAGTTAGCAGTTTGACTACTAACCCTTTTATAGACAATGTTCCTGTGCAATTTATCCTTTCACCATCTATACCCTATTTGGTTCAGAGTATGGTTAAAATGTCAACTTCCACTAGATTGACTACAACACATCTAGCCCAGTGTTGGAATTATGCCCATGACCTAATCGTTATGTAATAGATTGAACAATTTAGTTTTGAAATTATTAACTTCGTTTAATAAAATGGCAAATATTTTTATCATATTATGTTTATTGTTTTATTCTAATATGATAAGTCCTTGATTAAATTTATATACTTGCCATCATAATGGAGATTATGATAATGAGAGTCAAGTCTTTAGAATTTAATCTAAAAACATTCTTCATCATAAGATCATCAAACAAGGACTTTAATAATCCAGTTAGATCAATATATATGTAATAGTATCTATTGGATAGATATTAGTATATCTCATTTACTAAGTTACATATATAGATGATATAAAGATATGATCATTGAACTGACCAAACTGAGAATTTCCAATGGTTAATATTACCTATGAACTGTCAAGTGGGGTATTCTCGTAAGGATCTAAATGTATATTTTTCCTTTGACTTGAGATCATCATAGGAATCAATAGGTGTAACATCCCGACCCTGATGGGAAAGGTATATGGGTCATTTGGGACAGGCTAGTTCGTTGCATTGCATAGTCCGATATGAACTTGCATTTGGCCTCTAATTGTAGAGGACTGAGTCATTTGGCACATGAACATGTAGGTACATGCATTCATAGCATTTTCTCAGCATTTGACTTTGTAAATGATTTGAATTGTGAATTTGTGATATAATTAGATTGGATTATGATATATTGGAAATTATGGAATAATTGGGTGTGAATAGTAGAATTGGAACTGTACTAGAGTGATCGCATAGTGATAGTGAAATTTAGGAAAAGTCTCTGGAATAATTAGGAGAAAATGTTCGGACCGAAAATTCTCCGAATGATTGACCGATTGACTGAATAAGATCGAAATAATTGTCTTATGGCAATGGGAAAGTCTGATTTATGATTTTAGAAATTAATATGTCGAGCCATTGAAATTTGGAGATAGATAGGACTGTAAATAAATTGAAAAGAGAAATACATTTAGAGGAAAGAGACCGGAGGCTGATTGTTTAACCTTTAAAAGGCTTAGGGTTTGAATTTGGCAAAAAAAAAGGAAATCCTCCTCCCCCTAGGGCACGATTCTCCTCCATCGATCGATCCCCCTTTCTTCCTCCTTACGCGATTGATCGTTGGCCTGTTGTTTGCTTCTTCTTCCTTGTGCAAATCCCAGCCTAAACCCTAAGGAAGATGGTGTTTGGTATGGCTTTGGGAGCTAAACCGTTGGTGTTAAAGGTTTAGGGATTTTCTGAGATTTGAAGGTTTTGAGTTGAGTTTGATTTGGTAAGTATATGATTTAATGTTGTTATTTATGGTGTTAAATGCATTCATGGGGTTAAATATGAAAGATTGTGTAGTTTAGAGTAATTAATACTGGTTTTTAGAGAGAGAAAGCTCGAAAAATCGATCGAAGAAGGCGACCCCGCGTGAGCACGTCACGACGAAGGAATTGTTGGCGCGTCGCGACGAGCGTACGCCGCGACGAGCTTAGGCGTCGCGACAAGCGCACATCACGACGAGCGATAAATGGCATGTCGCGACGAGCGATAGTTTGGACATCGCGACGAGGGAAGTTATGCATCGCGACGAGCGACCTTCTTGACGTCGCGACGAAGGCTTGAAGTCGCGACGAGGGAGACATTTCTGAATTGATTCAAATTGGTTTTTGGGGCATAACTTATGGTGTAGACCTCCAATTGAGGTTATATTTGATTCGTTACGAACTAGAGAACGAGGTTTACAATTGGGGAAAAGAATGAGAGTTTGAATTTGGATTTTTGAGATCTCAATTAGTGAAAGATAGTTAAGAATGTGATTGTATTGCAACCTAAAGATTGTACTTGGTAATTGGGGTATAATGTGAGACTTTGAAAGTAAATTCATTGCTACTGGGAATTTTAGGAACTGAGCATAAAGAATGAATTTGATCTAGAGAATAGTGCTATTGACTGTGAGATAATACCCCAGCGAATATGACTTGATAAATTGACTGGAAATTAGAATTGAAATTGGAAGTTCTGTAATATGTTATTGAATCGAAATGAGCCGATATTGATCAAGTGAGTGAAAGTTAGATACTGAGTAAAAGAAAATGGAAAGTGGGAAATGATACCGGGAAAATCATGAATAGGCATAGTACATCTTTTATTCAAGGCATATGCATCATTAATTATTTCGACTGTGCATTTTGTAATGAATGGAATTATTTGATTGTTATAGAGCCGATGGATCGATAATCCACGGACAGTGTTGGAGCTTCCAGGCAACAACTCGGAAGTTCAGGTGAGTAACCTAGTTGGTTCCTCAGCCTTTATGTGTTTAATATTTTGCAAGGACACCATGTGGAGATAATGGAGGGATATATGTGTTTGTTTTGATTTATTTCGGACCACGGGTGTCCGAAGTATTTGAATGTGTTATTGAAGTGCAAACTGTGTATACTGTGTGTGAATGCTGCTACGAAAGCTGTTAATGACTGAATCACCGGACCGAGGGTCCGAAGGAATGGAGGTTGGTCTTTGTGAAATGATTGTGAATGTGATTTGATACATGTGCATTGTATATATATGTATATGACTGAATGTGGGCCGAGAAAAAGGTGAAACGCCTTATAATTATGATAAATGAATTCCATAATTGGTTAATAAATAATGGTTGTGACTGGAGCTGCCACTGAGAGGGATTAGTGCATACCCAGAGGGCTCTCCTATCCCTAATGTGAGCGGGCAGTAGTGCATACCCTGAGGGCTCTCCTACTTGCCTAAAATGCGATTACTGTTACTGAACCGAGCCTTGAGCTCGAGGGGAGTCAGTGCATACCCAGAGGGCTCTCCTACTCCCTAAGTGTATCCAGATTACATTCTATCGTTAAGCGCTCAGTCACAACTCAGAAAAGAATGGATAATAATGGGAAAAGTTCATGAGTGTAACTTTTATGTGTGAATGGAGAAAAAGGTGCTAATGCTGTGTATTCGTCTGATAAGTGTTTTATGGTGATATTGAATGTGTAAAATTGACAATGCATGAGATAATTTGGATTGTGATAATATGGGATATTGTATGAATTATGAATGCATGAGTTGAGTGAACCATCGATGATGGTTTCTCACTGAGTTCGCAAACTCACCCAACATTGCAATTATTTTTCAGGGATTGAAGAGTACCCCGTTAGACAAACGGGAGTACGATTGCTTCAAGCAAGGCAGAGTTGGGCGTCGGGATCAGTCTCATGTTTGCATTTGAGTCATTCCGATTTTTATGTAAATTTGTAATTCCGCATGATTTGCACTGTCAATTGATTAATGTTGTATGGTAAATTGATTATTGAAATAGTGTTTTGACTGAAAATGTTTTCGTATCACGGGCCTAAATGGTTTACTGATTTACGCGCACTCGATTGTTTTCAAAAAGGAAAAATGTCTTACTGAGTTTTAAACTGAATTGACTGCTTTAGCATACCACCCTCGCAGGTCACGGGCATCGGATATCACCATCAATATCGAGTTCGGGTCTTGAGGGAGTGGGATGCTACATTTGTGGTATCAAAGCCCAGAAGTACAATCTTATATGGGCATTCTGAGAAAAATGTGTCAAGTGCATGCATTTAAGTCATGTCACGGCAGACAGTGACAACTGATCCCCAGTCTAGCATATGAGTCACATACATGGGCATGTATCAGTCGTTTAAGCGGTTAGAAATAGTGAGAAAATGAGAATAGGTTAGAATGTGATCAGAGGAAGTTGCGAATATTGTGAACTAAGGAAAAGTGTATGATTCGATTAGACAAATGAAAATTTAGTGTATTGGTATTGGTGGATATATTGTGAAATGTAATATCGGAGTTATAATGTGGTATATCCTTAAATGTGGAACAGATATAAATATAGAATTGTGGATTGATAGAGGAAAATAGAGATATGTTAGAAAAGACAAGATTGAAAGTGTATAAACATATTGGATGAAAATAAAATGTTATAATTGGGATTGATTACTATAATGAGTGTTATGAATAATGATTTATGACGGTGAATCGATTAGGTTAGAGGGAAACCAAGAATGATTGTATATCTATGATATTGATTTGAGTGTGAGAATACGTGGGTATGAGGCAATTATGATAAGATTGAAATGTAAGATATTGATAATGACAGATGAAAAAGTGGTTAAGGTTCAGTTGATTTGCCTAAGTGAACGCACATCTGATAATGGGGGCACCATGGCTAGCGAGGTAGTGGATAACCGCCAGTCATAGCTCTTAAAAGTGCTTATAGTGATCTATTGGAATGAATTGAGATTGTAAACAGGATATGAATGGAGGCATAGATTGGATAGTGTAAGTGATTAATTGGTGAATTATTTTACATCTGTCTCTCGATGTCGATGAAATGATTTTGATGGTATGTACCTTAATGAACAGTATTCAAAAGGATGTTCTGATTTATATGAATTGAGGCATAATTGATCTTTATGGGATATTATGAGTATAGTTAAAATTGATTTCTTAAGACATTGTGAATGTCTGGCAAGAAATGTGACAACTGTTGATGATTAGGAATTTCGTGAGCGGTATTGATGAAAGTAGTAAGAATTCTTCTTTCAAAGAAGAGTTCCCCTGAATTGGGTGAGTTGAATAAACGATTCATTTGAAGAAAAAAAATTATCAAAGAAAGAAAAAATTGGAGATAAATTTGAAATGAATGAAAAGTCATTACTGGGAGTCCTAATCCTAGCGGAGACTCAAGAGTAAGAGATAGAACATGTTACTGAAAGAATATGTATTATGCTAAGGTAAAGAATCTGACTGTGTAATAGGATTATTGAATAGTGAGGAGACATTAGTTGCACAATTAAGGAGGATATCGGTTCATGAATATTTTTAGTGTAAAAATGTTTTGAAAGTACAAAATTGATATGATGAATGTGTTATCAACTCAGTTTGTAATGATGGAAATAAATTGGATTATGTGAAAAAAGTAGAGTAAAGGAACATGTGTTAGAATATATTATAATGAAATTGAGGAAATTGTA